>LR738715.1:357696354-357820897 GCA_902687465.1 Secale cereale | reverse complement strand
ATGTACTAGAGTGACCCAATTATAAATATTGTTTGGTATCTGGAACATCAAGTAAAGGTGGGACTTTGGGAGCACAAAGAATCCATAAGGAACAACTGCTAGAATGAGTCATACCAAATCCTGATGGAGAAGATGGTCAAATTACTCAATAAAGATACTAAAATAATAGGTCTTCTGACTAGGTGTGATGGCAAAAACATCAACCTTGCTAGAACCTACATCGTAGATCTTGTAAAGATACCATCCATCATATCTGCCTGAGATTCAGATCTGGTTCGTATCGTATAGTTCAGACTCAGCATGTCTGAAAAGAATATTTTCAACACAAATCGGCGAGATGACGTTGCGAGATTCTCGGGAAATGAACTACGGAAGCAAGCTCCAAAACATTATTGGGTTTGTAATATACATATGAACAAAATGCCTAGGACAATCGTGGATACATGGAAACCTTACAATAAAACACTATCAAGTTCTGGTTGGATACCATCATCGCGGACAACGAAGTCCTTGCATAAGTCTTGCTCTTAGAAAGGAGCTTATTTTTCTTGAACCAAATCAATCAGTGGCTTGATGAGCTAGGAATTACATATGGAGTGGACGTAGCGAGCCTAGCAAACCATAGAATAGCTCGCGCATGTGCAACTAACTTGGGATGATTCCAGGCGAAACAAAAATAATCTTTCTCGAATCCACGGCAGCAACTTGCACCAAATTCACTATCGGTGCACCAAACCATTGCCTGTGTTGCCCAGACCGTACACAGGCACGGCAACAAGGAAGCAAGGTTCATCAAGTGTCCAGGACAACAACCAAGCTAGAGTGAGATAGAGAGCCCTTTGGAGAGTAAAAGGGCGGATCAATTAGACCAAGACAAGCCAAGGGAACAAGGTTTCATTAGGGGAAAGCCTCCCTTGCCGGGTAGGCGAGCCCGGTCGGGTCGAGGCATCCCCAAGAACAAGTCCAAGCTCCACTGCTCCACCGCACAGCGACGCAAGTCACTTATCAGTGTGGTGCCGAGCCCCCAAATGATTAAGTGGTTGTCATTCAGCACGTGGCCACCATTTGGAAGAGAAATCCCACCTGTGTGACACCCATCTAGTGGCGTGTCATGCAGACAGACAAGAAGGTGGTTGAGCGGCGCGGCAGGCTTGCCGGGATGCGTCCTCAGCATGACACCTAGTAGTGCATTTAATCAACTTTGTCCTAACTGCCAGAGTTAGGTATGATAGCACGGTTAACTATATAATCGACCAACAGTGACTGTTTTGCCACTGTGGACGCCCCTCGAACTATAAAAGGAGGCCCGAGGTGAACTATAAAGGGATTCAGACCCTTGTACACTCTTACGGGCGTAGCTGCTCTCCCCGAGGCAATCTTTCTGGGCTTGGGCGCTTCGTGTTCGTCACAATACCCCATCCAATCTACCAAATCAAGAGTAGGATTTTATGCTTCAAAGCGGCCCAAACCTAGGTAAAAACGACCAGCGTCACCCCCTGTCATGCTGCTCCATTATCTCTGCTCTTCATGCAATGTGCCCTTCCCCCTTCATGAACCACAAGGGGCCGATGGCCCCACAAGTGATCGTGTTTTCCCATGACATCTTTGGCACGGCAGGTAGGGGGAGGCGCTTGCGCTAATCCAAGGTTGTGAACAGCGCGTCAGTTTTCATCATCGTCTTCTTCATCACCAGCTTCATTACCCATCGCACCCAAGAAGAAGTCCGGCGCAGCAGCACAACCCTCCACCTCAAAGGCCCCCTCCTATATAACCGCTGATACTATGGCGCTGCAGCGGCGTCGGGGGACACTGGTGTCATGAGAGACATGACCGGTGTAGGCGCCGCCATTGTTGTATCCCTCACGGCCGAAGTGGGAGCGGAGGATGATGGAAGAGGGCAGCACCAATAGCATCCCGATGGCCGTGTTCCACAAGGCGCTGGTGGGGAGGGAGTTCGGTCTCCACATCCTCACCGCACTGGAGGGTTCCGCGACAATGCCCGCTCTGGTACGAGTCGCGACCCCCCCTCCCGCACTACCCCTGTCATGGGTATTACTGGGAGGCACGCCTCTTCCCCATGCCAGGGTAATCAAGACAAGCCGTCGAACTGGGTCATCAACCCCGAGGCACATTCTTCTTGTCGTCACGCCGCCAGGGCGACTGGCTCACGGCGATAAGAGCACGGCGGCACCGCCACCACCGACACCGTCAGAAGTCGGGCGATGTCATAATCTGCGTCGACATCCATGCCAAGCACTACTTCGGAAGCCATGGCGCGAGCCCAACTCCTGCTGAGATTCTCGCCAGTACCCAATGAAATGGATGAATGGAGAGCCACCATTCAAAGTTTGATTGGTTTCGCTGAGGCGGGAGGATCACAGCGGGTGGGTCCGTCACGACACCCGCAAGAAGCCACTCCGACACTGCAGTCACCTCCGGTGGAGCCCGCACAGAGGCTGCGGCCAGAGCCACGCGATCAATAGAACAACAAGGTGTCGATGGCCTCGTCTGACCCTCGGGACCGTCAAGATCAGCGGCAGGTCCTGGAAGACAGACAGAGGGAAGATGCACGCGTCACCATAGAGCGACACTGCGAAACCCGCCGCTAGTCCGATAGGTGCAATGGCCCTAACGTCGACGAACCAACGCCCAATGGAGGCTGGTACCTGCCTTTCGAGGTCGGGTGCCCTGCCTTCACTCACGAGCTGCGGCAAGTCCGTTGGCCATCTGCCCGTTTGTTGAAGCTAGACATACCAGAAAAGTATGATGGAAGATTGAACCTGGTAGAGTTCTTGAGAATCTACACCATCGCCGTTCAAGCCGCCGGGGGAAGAGATGAAAAGGTGTTCGTCAAGTACTTCCCTTTGGCAGTCAAGCCAAACAGGAGGTCATGGCTGATGCACTTGCCAGAGAACTCCATCTTGACCTGGGCTGACCTATGCAATGAGTTTGTTGGCGCTTTCATGGGCGGCCATCAAGAACCAGGGCGGCCCAGCGGTTTGCATCTTCTCCCACAAAAGGAAGGGGAGAGTTTGTAGAAGTACATGTAGAGGTTTAGTCGGGAGAACAGGAACATTCCAGATATCCACCTTACAGCTGTGATTACTATGTTCTTGTCCAACGTGCGCAACTGCAGGATATGTTCCAAGATGAACGTCCGGTTACCCAAGACTGTGATTGAGCTGCACCCCCTGGCGGATAAGCGTGCCTGTATGGAGGATGGTAGGAGACTCCTTGGAGAAGAAGATGGCATGGGAGTTAACTCAAAAGATGACGACGATGTTGTCGGTCAGAAGAAGAAGAACAAGAAATGCAGCAAGAAGCACAAAGAGAAGGCAGTGCTAGCTGTCGAAGGTTCTGGCACCCCTAATACTGGCAAGAATGCCAAGGCCAAAGCTCCCGGCAAGGAAGTTGCCTCGTGCACTGACTATCGAGAAGCTGCGAAGGCCGAGAAGGCTGAGGGACCGTACTACAAGATCCACCGAACCAAGGGCCACGATTTCGAAGAGTGTCATCAAGTCGAGCAACTCCTCAATAAGCAGGAAGTTGAGCACAAGAAGTGTGACATAGATTGAGACCAAGAAGGCATTGGCAGGAAAGGCCATGGTGACAGGGAAAACTGCCACGACAAGGTCCCTCGGCATCAAGGTAAACCTGCCATAGGCCGTGAGATGAAAGAAGGTGATGACAAGAATGAAGAAGGGGATGAAGAGGAAACCAGCGAGCAAGAGCTCCAAAGAGACACTGAGGCCCCACGAATTGATGGGGGTGCATCCTTGCACTCCTCTCACCATCAGCTAAAACAGTGGGCGCGTGAGATCAATGCCGTGGAGCCAACGGCAGATTCTCGGAAACCACTCAAGTGGTCCCGCACACCCATCATCTTTGACGAAGAGGATCACCCTGACCGCACCACCATGGTAGGGTGTTTGTCGTTGTTGGTCTCTCCAACAATCCACAAGCTCAAAGTCACGAAGATGTTGGTTGATGGTGGGGCAGACTTGAATCTGATTTCCCCCAAGGTAATCAGCAAATTGCAAATATCAGATGAAGAGCTCAAGGTTACTGGCATGTTCCATGGGATCTACCTCGGTAGAAGTCGACCTAAGGGGAAGAATGTACTACTTGTGACATTTGGAGGAGAGATGAACTACTGGTCAAAGAAGGTTGTGTTTGATGTGGTCGACCTCCCTCTACCATACAATGGGATCCTTGGTCATCCAGCCCTGGCAAAATTCATGGCGGCGTCTCACTATGCCTACAACATCCTGAAAATGCCAGAGCCAATGGGCATCATTTCCATCCCGTCAGATAAGAAGGATGCAGTCATCTGCGTAAACAAGATGTACTGGGACGCGGTTGCTGCCAAGGCCACGGAAGATGCAGCTCCCATCAAGGGGAAAGGAAAGAACGCTAGCAGGGACGACGACATTAAATCTGGGAAGCGCACCTCTTTGGAGTGTGCTGCACCCGTCGATGAATTGCAGGAGAGCTCCACTAGCAAGAGATCCAAGGTTGATGTGCCTACTATGAAGAGGGTCCCAGCAGGGCTGGTTGGCGCCGATGGTACGTTCACTATTAGCTCCACCCTAAATGACATATAGGAAAGTGCGCTCGTTTCCTTCCTTCGGACGAATATCAATGTGTTTCTTGGCAACCATCTGAAATCCCTGACATTCCCATGGAGGTAATTGAGCACAACCTTGTTGTCTTCCCTCATGCGCGGTCCATCAAGCAGAAGGTCCAGAAATAAGCCCTGGAGCGGTAGCAATTCATCACCAAGGAAATCCCGAAACTTGAAGCAGCTGGTTTGGTCAGAGGAGTATTGCATCCAACATGGTTGGCGAACCCGGTAGTAGTGCACAAGTCAAATGGGAAGTGGAGGCTTTGCATAAATTTCATAGAACTAAATAAAGCATATCCAAATGACCCGCTCCACTTGCCGCGCATGGATCAGATCGTGGATTCCACTTCTGGGTGTGATCTGATTTCTTTCCTGGATGCCTACTCCGGGTACCACCACATATTCATGTACAAGGAAGACGAGGAGAAGACTGCGTTCATAACCCCATGTGGCACGTACTGCTTTGTATGGATGCCCTTTTGGCTGAAGAGCGCCGGGTTCACTTTTGTGAGAGTAGTACAAATTGGTTTTGAGTCTTAGCTTCACAGGTATATTGAAGCTTACATGGATGACATTGTGGTCCAGACCAAGGATAGATCAACACTCATTCAGGACTTGTAAGAAACCATCGCAAACCTGTGCAAGATTAACATGAATCTGAATCCAGAGAAGTGTATGTTTGGCGTTTCCTCCGGCAAGCTACTTGCCTTATTTGTATCTCATAGGTGGATAGAGGCCAACCCCGACAAGATCAGCGCAATCTAGCAGATTCAAGCACCCAAGATGGTTAAGTACGTGAGGTGCTTAACTGGATGCATTGCCATGGTGAGCAGGTTCATTTCCAAGTCTGTCGAGCGTGGCCTACCGTTGTTCAAAATTTTGAAGAAGGCGGGGCCCATGAGGTGGACCCCGGATGCGAAAGCACCACTACATGACTTAAAACCCTAACTTTCATGTGTTCCCACCTTGGTTGCTCCTAAACCACAAGATCTGTTGCTACTTAACTTAGTAGGAACCAATCAAGTGGTTAGTGCGGTACTGGTGGCCCGGCAGGGAGTAGAAGAAGGGGCAGCCGCAACTACTGTCCTCCCCGGAGAAGGAAGTGAACCAGCCATGGCTGGAATGGGTTCAGATCATGAGAAGGAAGAGCCGAGCAGTGCAGGAAATCCCAAGACCACGGCAAAGAAGAAAGTGGTACACTCCCCTGTTGCAGGGGGCTAGGTCAAGGTATTTTGGGGTGCAGAAATTGGTCTTTGGCCTCATCATGGCCGCAAGGAAGTTGCGCCACTACTTCCAAGCCCACCAGATCGTAGTTGTAATCAGTTTCCCTCTACAACACATAATGAGGAACCATGAGGCCACCAGGAGGATAGTTGAATGGGCATTTGAACTATCAAGCTTTGGAAGTATGAAAGCACCTCAACCATTCAGAGCATAGCATTGGCGAAATTTATTGCAGAATGGACACCCACCCCAGATGAAGAAACGCCGGAAACATCTATCCCCATAAAGGAAGCACCACAAGAGTGGATCGTGTATTTTGATGGTGCCTTGTCATTGCAGGGTGTGGGAGCTGGCGTGCTCTTCGTCGCACCCATTGGAGAGCACCTGAAGTATGTAGTCCAGATGCATTTCCCCGGGAAGAAGCTACCAACAAAACTGCTGAATACGAAGGGCTCCTTGCCGAGCTCAGGATTCCGTAGAGTTGGGAATCAAGAAGTTGATCATCTGTGGAGATTCGTAGCTTGTTGTGAGGCAAGTCAACAAGGATTATCAGAGTCCACTGATGGAAGCATATGTCGAAAAAGTGTGAAGGTTGGAGGAAAACTTTGACATATTGCAAACAGAGCACTAACATGTGCAGAGGCTTTGCATAGATTTCATACATCTAAATAAAGCATGCCCGAAGGACCCGCTCCCCATGCCGCGCATCGATCAGATCGTGAATTCCACTTTCGGGTGTGATATGCTTTCTTTCCTGGTTCCTACTCCCGGTACCACCAGATATTCATGTCCAAGGAAGATGAGGAGAAGACTGCGTTCAAATCCCCGTGTGGCACATACTGCTTTGTACGGATGCCCTTTGGGATCAAGAGCGTCAGGGCCACTTTTGGGAGAGCAGTAAAAAATGGTTTCGAGTCTCAGCTGCACAAGAATATTGAAGCTTACATCGATGACATTGTGGTCAAGACCAAGGATAGATCACCACTTATTCAGGACTTGGAAGAAACCTTCCCAAACCTGCGCAAGATTAACATGAAGCTGAATCCAGAGAAGTGTGTGTTTGACGTTCCCTCCGATAAGCTACTTGGTTTCTTTGTATCTAATATGGGGATAGACGCCAATCCCGACAAGATCAGCACGATCTAGCAGATTCAAGCACCCAAGACGGTCAAGGACATGAGGCGCTTAACTAGATGCATTGCCGCGCTGAGAAGGTTCATTTCCAAGTCTGTCGAGCTCACCCTGCTGATATGTCTCCAACGTATCTACGTTTCCTAATGCTTTTCCTCTTGTTTTAGACTCTAATTTGCATGATTTGAATGAAACTAACCCCGGACTGGTGCTGTTTTCAGCAAAACTACCATGGTCTTGTTTTTGGGTAGAAAAAATAGTTCTCGGAATGGAGCGAAACTTTGTGAGTATATTTTATATAATAAAAGAAAAATACTGGAGCCAAGAACCATCGGAGGGGGGCACCTGGGCGTGACCCCCCTCCTGGCTCGCCCCCCTCCTAGCGCACCCAGGTGGGTTGTCCCCAGCTGGTGGCCCCGCAAACGCAACTCTGATACTAAAAATTCATATTCGTCGAGAAAATATTAGGGAGAAAGAATTATCGTGATCTAAGAATGGAGCAGCCACCACCTCCTGTTCTTCCTAGGGAGGCTAGATTTGGAGTCCGTTTGGGGCTCTGGAGTTATCACCAACCCTTCTCCATCACCAATTCCATGATGCTCCCTACCGAGAGTGAGTAATTCCTTCGTAGGCTCGCTGGTCGGTGAGGAGTAGGATAAGATTCATCATGTAATCTAGTTAGTTTTTCTTAGGGCCGATCCCTAGTGTCCAGTATGTTCTGAGATTGATGTTGCTATGACTTTGCTATGCTTAATGCTTGCCACTTTGGGACCCTGTGCCATGATTTCAGATCTGAACCGTTTATGATATCATCATTATATTCATGTTTTAGATCCGATCTTGCAAGTTATAGTCACCTACTACGTGTCATGACCCAGCAACCCCGGAGTGACAATAACCGGAACCACTACCGATGATGATCGTAGTTTGAGGAGTTCATGTATTCACCGTGTGTTAATGATTTGTTCCGGTTCTCTATTAAAAGGAGACCTTAATATCCCTAAGTTTCCAATATAGACCCCGCCGCCACGGGAGGGTAGGACAAAAGATGTCATGCAAGTTCTTTACATAAGCACGTATGACTATTTATGGAATACATGCCTACATTACATTTATGAACTGGAGCTAGTGCCGTATAACACTATGTTATGTCTGTCACATGATGAATATCATCCACCAAATAGCTGATCCAATGCCTTCGAATTTATACTATATTATTCTTTCTAAGTTACTAGTGCTATTGTTACTGCTACATTTTCTACAAAACTACTGCTACCACTGTCACCGTTACTACTGCTGCTACTACTACTATCAAAACTATCATATTGCTGTGCTACTGCTCACTTTGCTGCAGATAATTAATCTCCAGGTGTTGTTGAATTGACAACTCAACTGCTAATACTTGCAAATATTCTTTGGTTCCCCTTGTGTCGAATCTATAAATTTGGGTTGAATACTCTATCCTCGAAAACTGTTGTGATCCCCTATACTTGTGGGTTATCAAGACCTTTTTCTGGCACCGTTGCCTAGGATTATCGCTCTATTTGTCGATTCACTTGGAATTATTATCAATCTAGCACTATGAAGAATCTGAAGGATTCTAAGACTAAGATTTATCCCTCTAAGATGAGGGGAGGTAAGGAACTGCCATCCAGTTCTGACTTAGATTCACCTTCTGTTATAAGTAAACTTGCAACACCACAACATGCTATTACTCTTGATTTGTCGCAAGTTATTGATGATGCTACGTCTTCTATAAATGATACTTATGGTGATGCTAGTACCTTGCATGATGATGTGCCACTTGGTGACTTTCTTGATGAACAAATTGCTATAGTAAGACAACATGATGTTGTTGAATCTGATGATGAGCTTGAAACTGAAAATTTTGAAACACCTGCTAGAACTAGCCTTATTAGATATGAATTGTGTAAGGTACCCGAAGGTTATGTTATGAGTGAGGAAACAACTAGAGATATACTTGCTTGGAATGATAGAGATGATATAGAAAAATTATTATGCATGTATAAAGAAAAGTCTATGAATGTTAGAATGAAATATGATCCTATGTTTGCTACCTCACCTATCTTTATTGATGATAAGGATTATGAATTCTCTGTTGACCCAGAGTTAATCACTTTGGTTGAATCTGATCCTTTCCATGGTTACAAAACTGAAACTTTTGTGGCTCATCTCACTAAGTTTAATGACATAGCCACCCTTTTTACTCATGTGAGAAAACCCATTACTACTATATTCTCAAATTATTTCCGTTCTCATTAAAGGGTGATGCTAAAACTTGGTACAATACTCCTGGTTGTGTGCGTAGTCCCCAGGATATGATTTATTACTTCTCAAAAAATATATTTTCCTGCTCATAGGAAACAAGTTGCCTTACAGGAAATATTTAAATTTGTGCAAATTAAAGAAGATAGTCTCCCACAAGCTTTGGGGAGGCTTTGCCAGTTACTTAATGCTTTGCTTGATCATCCTCTTAAGAAAAATGAAATACTTGATATATAATGGACTAACTGATGCTTCTAGGGACTTCCTAGATAGTTGTGTTGGTTGTGTTTTCAGGGAACAAACTATTGAGCAAGCTGAAGAACTATTGAATAACTTATTGAAAAATTATGGTGATAGGATCCTTCCTGAATCACGTAAATGTATGCAAGAGGCAAATATATCCAAGAAGAGGGGCATATTATACAGTCCTAAATATATGCAAGAGCCAAATAAATCCAAGAAGGAAAAACGTATTAAAGCTGAGGATGTTAAAAATTTAACCCCTATTGAAGAAATACATGGGTTTAATGGACCACCACTGCCTAAGGAGGTAGAGGTAGATTCTCTAGTGAAATTCAATGACAATGATAATCCTCACAATATGCACCCTAGTCAATGCTTTCACGACTATGAAATTTACATTAGGAAACAAGATCACTTCAATGCAAATGTTATGAAACAATTAAAATATAATTCTGATATTGTTGCTCGCTTGAGTGACTTGTTATTTAGAATTTCAAATGATGTTAGAGGTGTGGGAAAACATGCTTCTATGGTACAAACCCAGCTAGAACAAGTTGGTAAATCTCATGGAGAATTACTTGATGAAATGAATAGAAACATACCTGACTTTGCTGTTAGAGTTGCAACTAGAGGAGGAAACATGACTTAGGAACCACTTTATCATGACAGGCACACAAAAAGAATTGAACGGGGTTCACAAAGAAACAACACCACTGCACCTAGTCCGCCTAAAAGAAAAAGAAAAAGAAAACTGATGGGACTTTGCATGCTACTAGTGAACCTGAAGTAGAAAAACCACCTGACATTGATAAAGATGTTTCTGTATCTGATGCTGAAACTAAATCTGGTAATGAACATCCACCTAGTGATAATGAAAAAGACCATTCTGATTTTCTTGAAGATACTCAATCATATACTGAAAGAGAACCAGATAATGATGTTGTGATAGAACCACCAGCTGATCTTGACAACCCGCAACCTAAGAATAAAAGATATGATAAGCAAGACTTTGTTGCTAGGAAACATGGTGAAGAAAGGCAACCATGGATTCAAAAACCGATGACTTTTCCACCTAAGTCAACTAAAAAGAAACATGATGAAGAATTTGAATGCTTTGCTAAAATGTTGAGGCCAGTCTTTTTGCGTACTCGCTTGACTGATATCTTGAAAATGCCTCCTTATGCAAAGTACATGAAAGACATTGTCGCCAATAAGAGGAAAATACTAGAAGCTTAAATTTCCACCATGCTTGATAATTATACTTTTAAGGATGGAGTACCTAAAAACATGGAGACCCAGCAATACCAACTATACCTTGGTCCATCCAAAGGAATTATATGAAAACTGCTTTATATGATTTAGGAGCTGGTGTTAGTGTTATGCCTTTCTCCTTATATAAAAGACTTGATTTGAATAAAATCACACCTGCTGAAATATCTTTGCAAATGGCTAATAAATCAACTGCTATCCCTATCGGTATCTGTGAGGATGTGCCCGTTGTTGTTTCTAATGTTACTGTTTTGACTGACTTTGTTATACTTGAGATGCCCGAGGATGACAACATGTCAATTATCCTTGGTAGGCCCTTCTTGAATACTGCAGGGGCTATTATTGATTGCAATAAAAGCAAGGTAACTTGTCATATCAATGGTAATGAGCATACGGTGCACTTTCCGAAGAAACAATCCCATGTGAATGGTATTCATGTTATTGAAAAATCTCCGACAATCACTATTGGAAGTTTTAAGATACATCTACCTACTGTTGAAAACAAATATGAAATGCTTATTGGTGGACACTTTCAGATCCCCGTTGAGGTAACTTAGTGATTTATGAAAGTTTTTCCATTTCATGCTAACCGAAAGTGGTTGTTAATAAGACTTGATCAACCTTATTAATGAATCATTTTTGAGCGGTATGAAGTTGATGAATTTAGTAAGCCCTATCTTCTGTCCCTATCCTTTTTTTTCTATTTTTATTAGCTAAATAAAATAAAATGCCTTGTTTTCTCTGTTTTTGAATTTCCCGTGTAATAAAAAAATTGGCCCGAAAATAATAGTTCTCAGAATGCCCTGAAAGTTTAACATGATTTTTTTCCGAATATTTAAGAATTTCTGGTGCAAATAATACCAGAGGGGGGTGCACCAGGTGGACACAACCCACCTAGGTGCGCCAGGAACCCTGGCGCACCCAGGTGGGTTGTGGTCCCCACATGGGCCCTCTCCCATATCTTTTTATACCACTTCATCACCTACCTCTAGAAAAAATTATCCATTACTCTCTCTCTCTCTCTCTCGTGTTCTTGCTCTCAAACCAGCGGATTTCGATCTCTTTGCTCGAAGCTCCGTTTCCGAAACTATTTCGGGGGTTGTTGCTTGGTATGTGACTTCTCCGTTTGTACAATTAGTTTTTGTTTTAGTGGTTTCCATTTTGAATAATTAGCTTCTCTTGGTGCTGCTGTAGATGAGCCTGCATGTTGGACTCTTAGAGTTCTAAGTAGTTTGAATGCTAGCTATGGCTTCTATGTATCCTTATGAGTAGTTGCTATTAGTTTTATAAAGTTTTGTTCAGAAAAATTATGTGAACTAAAAATTTCAGAATTTTGTTCATAGGAAAACCATGAGTTTCTTTAGGAAGTTTGCTTCCAAGAAGAATTCCAAGGGTGTGATTGGGGAGTTATCTGATAGTGTTCTCCACTTACGAAGAAGGGCTGAACTACGGCCGTGCGAATGGCCGGATACTCCATTCATGGAGGATGCTAGAATCCTTCAGGAGTTTGCACAATATGCTGCTAATGCCAACCTCACTGACTTTATTGCGGCTGAATGCGAACAGTATCATCTCCTCACAAATTCCTTTGTGCAAAGTTTTACCTTTCTTCCTAGGAATAATCCTCCTGAGGTGCAGTTTAAATTATATGCTGAAACCCATCAGATACCGCTTACTGAATTTTGCAAAATATGCTTGTTTCCTATTGATTGTAGTTTGGCACAGCCTAGACCCGCAGAGTTTGAAAGCTTTTACTGTACTCTAACAGTGGGTGATGAGAGAGGGGTGTCGGGTATCACTGCCGCTGGCTTGCATTTTCCTGCTGTTCTTTATTTTGCTCTTTTCATTACAAAATGCTTGCTAGCTAGAGAGAAGGTGGGTGCACTCAGTTCACCAGACCTCGCCATTTTGCGTCGTGCACTGGAGGGCGACAACACTTATAGCTTGGGAGCTATTGTGGCACGCCGCCTCCACATTAATAAGTCTAAGGGTAAAACACGTGGAGGTATTTATGCCACTCGTTTGGTGACTCACTTTAACATTCATATACACCTCCATGATTTTCTTTTACCCAAGGTCTACCTAGACCGTGTTGCTATGGATAACCACCAGTTCACTGCTGCCGATTATCCTAACATTCATATTCCTTATAACCTAATTTTTAGTGTAACTAAATGTGATATCATTCCACTGCCTGCACGTGCTTTGTTTGATCCTATTGCCAGGGTGGATACATGATTATGCCTACGGATATCATTGCCTATCGGAATGCCCAGGCCGCAGGAGAGGAGGAGACTCAACAGTGGGATGAGTGGATGCCTGCTCCTCAGTACCCCGACGACTTTCCAGGCTACTGACTGCATACCAAGCTAGGACAAAAGCATAAGCTTGGGGGAGTACGTGATTCTCACCGACTTTACATTTATGTTCTCACATTTCAATCGTCGGTGTTCACACTTTTTCCTTTGTTCTATCCATGCTTAATTTATTTTCTCCCTTTCTTCTTGTGAGTTTGAAAAACCTTGGAAAAAATGTCTAGCCGTAGTTAGTTTGCTTTCTACGCTTGTCTAGTTGTAATATTAAGAAGAAAACCCAAAAATATTTCTGTGTTCTTCTTTTCCTTGTTAGGAGTCTTCCTGTGTAAATAGTTTTTCTCATTTTTCCCTCTTTTCATTTGCTTGTTCTGGAAAACTAAAAACTCCAAAAATATTTTAGTTTGTTTCTTTGAATTATTTCTTTTTATTTTCCACTCGTACTCGGGAGAAGACCACGATGAAAATGTTGAGTGGCTCTCTTTTGCATAATTGTGGATCAAATGAATAGCCATTTTACCTTCTCTTCTCCGGTTGAATAAAATGTTTGTAGATTGCAGCTTAGTCCACAACACTCTTGCAACTTTATTATTATTTCACATCATTCGATCGTGCAAATGAAAGGCAATAATGATGATATTCGATGAACTGGCCGTGGCAGAGAGAAACTGGTATGAACTCAACTTGCTATGTTTTTGTAAATAGGATTAACCTAGTATACATGATTCAGCCCATTATGATTAAACATGTTTGCAATGACAATTAGAGATTGTAGTTGCACATGCCATGCATAAATAGCTAAGAGTTGATAATTATTTATCTTGGATATCAACATTGTGTTAAAATGATTGTGATGTAGTATGATGATATGGTATCCTCCTCTGAATGTTTGAGTGGCTTGACTTGGCACATGTTTATGCATGTAGTTGAACCAAAACCAACATAGCCTCTATGATATTTATGTTCACGGTGTCCATGTCCTACTCATGCAGGTCTCTGATGTTTAGTATGCATGATGGATGGTCATAACCATTCTTGCTCTCTAGGTGGCCGCTTCCAACCTATTTTCTAGCCTTCACCTGTACTAAGAGGGAATACTGCTTGTGCATCAAATTCAAAAACCCAAGTTATTCCAGATGAGTCCACCATAGCTACCTATATGCGGTATTACCATGCCGTCCTAAGTAAATTTTCATGTGCCACCTCTAAAAACTTCTAATAAGTATCCTTTTTGTGTGCCTGGATCGTTCATGGAACGACAGGAGGTAGTCGATATCTTCCAAGCTAAGCAGTTTATTCTCAGGTCGAGTGTTTATTCACTTGCCATCGCACGAGAAAAGGGCGGTAATAGATATTCCTAGTCCTAAATTTCAAAAAGAAAAATCTTATAAACAAACAAACAAAAACTCCCAATGGAGTTCTTACATTTATTTTTCTGCTTGGGAATCGCCACTAGCGTGTTTAGCATGGGAGATATTGATAATTGATAGTCGTGATGTAAATGAGAAGGGTGCATCTCTCAAAATATCATTTCCCATTGCTTTAAATACTTGAGCTCTGGCACCTCTGGAAATCACTGCTTCCCTCAACGAAGGGACTATCTATTTAATTTTATGTTGAGTCATCGCCTTCTCTAGTAAGCACCAGATCTGAGAGCACCGTTGTCATGCCTATGCATTGTGTGTAGTGAATGTTGGGTGTTATCATGACTGGATCTTTTCTACCATGAATTACAATGTCTAGTCGCTCCTCGAACTTTGGAGGTGCTCTGCATTTATGTTTTGCGGTGTCAGAATGGCCCAGCGAGATACCACTATTGTCATATTATAGCATGGTTGTTTTGATAACGTGTTGCTGTTTGAGATATATCTTATTATTGCTCGTTCGCTAATCATGTCATTGATATGAGTCCTTATAATTTTTAAGAGTTATTGTCAACATGGTTATTTATAATGCTATCTGAAAACCGGGGTGCTATTTAAGCTTATTTATGCAAACTAGAGCAAAAGAGTTTGTAAAAGTTTTTCTTTCTCACTTTCAGTTTATCAACTGAATTTCTTGAGGACAATCAAAAGTTTAAGCTTGGTGGAGTTGCTATGTCTCCAACGTATCTACCTTTCCTAACGCTTTTCCTCTTGTTTTGGACTATAATTTGCATGATTTCAATGAAACTAACCCCGGACTGACGCTGTTTTCAACAGAACTACCATGGTGTTGTTTTTGTGCAGACATAAAAGTTCTCGGAATGGAGTGAAACTTTGCGAGGATTTTATATATAATAAAAGAAAAATACTGGAGCCAAGAACCACCAGAGGGGGGCACCTGGGTGGGCACAACCCATCAGGGTGCGCCCCGTTCGGGCGCGGCCAGGTGGGTTGTTCCCACCTGGTGGCCACGCAGATGCCAACCCTGATACTATAAATTCATATTCACCGAGAGAAAAATCAGGGAGAAAGAACTATCGCGATCTACAAGACGGAGCAGCCGCCACCTCCTGTTCTTCCACGGGAGGCCAGATTTGGAGTCCGTTTGGGGCTCCGAAGAGGGGGATCTTCGTCCTTCGCCATCACCAACCCTTCTCCATCGTCGATTCCTGATGCTCCCCACCGGGAGTGAGTAATTCCTTCCTAGGCTCGCTAGTCGATGAGGTGTTGGTTGAGATTGATCATGTAATCTAGTTAGTTTTTGTTAGGGCCGATACATAGTTTGCACTATGTTCTGAGATTGATGTTGCTATGACTTTGCTATGCTTAATGCTTGCCACTTTGGGCCTGGGTGCCATGATTTCAGACCTGAACCGTTTATCATATCATCATTATATTCATGTTTTAGATCCGATCTTGCAAGTTATAGTCACCTACTACGTGTTATGACCGGGCAACCCCGGAGTGACAATAACAGGAACCACTCCCGGTGATGACCGTAGTTTTAGGAGTTCATGTATTCATCGTGTGTTAATGCTTTGTTCCGGTTCTCTATTAAAAGGATGCCTTAATATCCATTAGGTACCAATATGGACCCCGCTACCACGGGAGGGTAGGACAAAAGATGTCATGCAAGTTCTTTACATAAGCACGTATGACTATTTACGGAATACATGCCTACATTATATTTATGAACTAGAGCTAGTACAGTATCGCCCTCGGTTATGACTATCACATGATGAATATCATCCAACAAATTGTCGATCCGATACCTACAAATTTATCCTATATTATTCTTACTAAGTTACTACTGCTATCGTTACTGATACACTTGCTACAAAACTACTGCTACCACTGTTACTATTACTATTGCTGCTACCACTACTATCAAAACTATCATATTACTGTTCTACTGATCACTTTGTTGTAGATAATTAATCTCCAGGTGTGGTTGAATTGACAACTCAGCTGCTAATACTTGCAAATATTCTTTAGCTCCCCTTGTGTCGAATCTATAAATTTGGGTTGAATACTCTACCCTCGAAAACTGTTGCGATCCCCCATACTTGTAGGTTATCACCTATCGTTCTTCATAATTTTGAAGAAGGTAGGGCCCATGAAGTGGACCCCGGAGGCGAAAGCACCGCTGTAGGACTTTAAAGCCTATTTTTCATGTGTTCCCACGTTGGTTGCTCCTAAACCACAAGAGCCGTTGCCACTTTACTTAGCAGCAACCAATCAAGTGGTTAGTGCGGCACTGGTGGCGCAGGAGGAAGTAGAAGAAGGGGCAGCCACCACTACTGTCCTCCCCGGAAAAGGAAGTGAACCAGTCATGGCAGGAATGGGTGCAGATCATGAGAAGGAAGAGCCGAGAAGTAAAGGGAATCCCAAGACCACGGCAAAGAAGAAAGTGGTACAACGGCTAGTCTACTTTGCTAGCTCCCTGTTGCAGGGGCTAGGTCAAGGTATTCTGGGGTGTAGTAATTGATCTTTGGCCTCATCATGGCCTCAAGGAAGCTGCGCCACTACTTCCAAGCCCACAAGATCATAGTTGTCATCTATTTCCCTGAGGCCACCAGTAGGATAGTTGAATGGGCATTAGAACTATCAAGCTTTGGATTGAATTATGAAAGCACCTCAACCATTGAGAGCAGAGCATTGGCAGAATTCATTGCGGAATGGACACCCACTCTAGATGAGAAATGCCGGAAACAACTATCCCCATAAAATAAGCGCCCCAAGAGTGGGTCGTGTAGTTTGATGGTGCCTTCTCATAGCAGGGTGGGGGAGCTGGCGTGCTCTTCATTGCATTCACTCGAGAGCATCTCAAGTATGTAGTCCAGATGCATTGTCCCCGGGAAGAAGCTACCAAGAACATTGAGGAATACGAAGTGCTCCTTGCCGAGCTCAGGATTGAAGTAGACTTGGGAATCAAGAAGTTGATCATCTGTGGAGATTCACAGCTTGCTGTGAGGCAAGTCAACATGGATTACCAGAGTCCACTTATGGAAGCATATGTCCAAGAAATGAGAAGGTTGGAGGAACACTTTGACAAATTGCAAACAGAGCACGTAACACGTGTAGAGGCTTTGCCTAGATTTCACATATCTTAATAAAGCATGCCTGATGGACCCACTCCCCTTGCCGCGCATCGACCAGATCGTGGATTCCACTTCCAGGTGTGGTCTACTTTCTTTCTTGGATGCCTACTCCGGGTACCAGCAGATATTCATGTCCAAGGAAGATGAGGAGAAGACTGCGTTCATAACCCTGTGTGGCACGTACTGCTTTGTACCGATGCCCTTTGGCCTGAAGAGCACCGGGTCCACTTTTGCAAGAGCAGTACAAATTGGTTTCGAGTCTGAGTTGCACAGGAATATTGAAGCTTACATGGATGACATTGTGGTCAAAACCAATGATAGATCAACACTCATTCAGGACCTGGAAGAAACCTTCGCAAACTTGCGCAAGAGTGATAACCCACAAGTGTAGGGGATCGCAACAGTTTTCGAGGGTAATGTATTCAACCCAAATTTGGTTGATTCGACACAAGGGGAGCCAAAGAATACTCTTAAGTATTAGTAGCTGAGCTGTCAATTCAACCACACCTGGAAACTTAGTATCTACAGCAAGATAGTTTAGTAGCAAAGTAATATGATAGTGGCGGTAGCGGCAATAAAAGTAACGATAGTGTTTTTGTAGTTTTTGTAATAGTAGCAATGGTAAAGTAAATAAGCAACAAGCAATATAGGAAAAGCTCATAGGCATTGGATCGGTGATGGGAAATTATCTCGGATGCAATTCCTCATGTAGAAGTTATAACCTAGGGTGACACAGAACTAACTCCAGTTCATCAATGCAATGTTGGCATGTATTCCGAATATAGTCATACGTGCTGATGGAAAAGAACTTGCATAACATCTTTTTTCCTACCCTCCCGTGGCAGCGGGGTCCTATTGGAAACTAAGGGATATTAAGGCCTCCTTTTAATAGAGTACCGGACCAAAGCATTAACACATAGTGAATACATGAACTCCTCAAACTATGGTCATCACCGGGAGTGGTCCCGATTATTGTCACTTCGGGGTTGCCGGATCATACCACATAGTAGGTGACCATAGACTTGCAAGATAGGATCAAGAACACACATATATTCATGAAAACATAATTGGTTCAAATCTGAAATCATGGCACTCGGGCCCTAGTGACAAGCATTAAGCCTAGCAAAGTCATAGCAACATCAATCTCAAAACATAGTGGATACTAGGGATCAAACCCTTACAAAACTAACTCAATTACATGATAGATCCCATCCAACCCATCACCGTCCAGCAAGCCTACGATGGAATTACTCATGCACGACAGTGAGCATCATGGAATTGGTGATGGAGGAAGGTTGATGATGACAATGGCGACGATCTCCACTCTCCGGAGCCCCTAACGGACTCCAGATCAGCCCTCCCGAGAGAGATTAGGGCTTGGCGGCGGCTCCGTCTCGTGAAACGTGATAATTCTTTTTTTTTTTGATTTTTTTCTCCCCAAAAGTGAACTTATAGGATCTGGGGATACGTCGGTGGAGCACCAGGGGGCCCACGAGGCAGGGGGCGCTCCCTGGGCAGGGAGGGCGCGCCCCCACCCTCATGGATAGGGTGTGGGCCACCTGGTGTGGATCTTCTTGCAGATATTTTTTATATTTTCCAAAATAAATCTCCGTGGAGTTTGAGGTCATTCCGAGAACTTTTCATTTCTGCACAAAAACAACACCATGGCAATTCTGCTGAAAACAGTGTCAGTCCGGGTTAGTTCCATTCAAATCATGCAAGTTAGAGTCCACAACAAGGGCAAAAGGGTTTGGAAAAGTAGATATGTTGGAGACGTATCAACTCCCCCAAGCTTAAACCTTTGCTTGTCCTCAAGCAATTCAGTTGATAAACTGAAAATGATAAAGAAAAACTTTGACAAACTCTGTTTTCTCTTGTTGATGTAAATATGTAAGCCAACATTCAGGTTTTCAACAAGATCATGAACTAACCACATTCACAATAGCTTTCAGGTCTCAAGACTACTCACATCAATGGCATAATCAACCAGCGAGCAATAATAATAAACCTCGGATAACAACACTTTCTCAAAACAATCATGATATGATATAACAAGATGGTATCTCGCTAGCCCTTTCTGAGACCGCAAAACATAAATGCAGAGCACCTTTAAAGATCAAGGACTGACTAGACATTGTAATTCATGGTAAAAGAGATCCACTCATGATCATACTCAATGCAAATTAATTGTAATACATGCAACGATAGAGGTGCTCTCCTACTGGTGCTCTTTGATAAGAGGATGATGACTCTGCATAAAAGTAAATAGATAGGCCCTTCGCAGAGGGAAGCAAGGATTTGTAGAGGTGCCAGAGCTCGATTTTTAAATAGAGATGAATAACATTTTATGCGGTATACTTTCATTGTCAACATAACAACCAAGAATCTCGATATCTCCCATGCTACACACATTATAGGCGGTTCCCAAACAGAATGGTAAAGTTTATACTCCCCCAACCACCAACAAGCACACTCCACGGCTAGCCCGAAACAACGGGTACCGTCCAAACCAGCAACAGCCCTGGGGGAGTTTTTTTTAATTATTATGATTTGAGCATGGGACTGGGCATCCCGATTACCAGCCATTTTCTCATGAATGATGAGCGGAGTCCACTCATTGTGAGAATAACCCACCTAGCATGGAAGATATAGACAACCCTAGTTGATACATGAGTTGTTCGAGCATACAAAACAAAATTTCATTTGAAGGTTTGGAGTTTAGCACATAAAAATTTACTTGGAACGGTAGATAAATACCGCATATAGGAAGGTATGGTGGACTCATATGAAACAAGTTTGGGGTTTATGGAAGTGGATGGACAAGCAGTATTCCCGCTTAGTACAGGTGAAGGATAGAAAGAGACTGGGAAGCGACCAGCTAGAGAGCAAGAACGGTCATGAACATGCATTAAACTTAATCAACAATGAATGCAAGCATGAGTAGGATATAAATCACCATGAACATAAATATCATGAAGGCTATGTTGATTTGTTTCAACTACATGCGTGAACATGTGCCAAGTCAGATCACTTAAATCATTCAAAGGAGGATACCACCCATCATACCACATCACAACCATTTTAATATCATGTTGGCATGCAAGATAGACCATTATAAACTCTCAGCTAATTAAGCATGGCATAAGCAGCTATGATCTCTAATTGTCATTGCAAGCATGTTTCATTCATAACAAGCTAAATCGGGAACGATGAGCCATCATATTTACAAAAAAAAGAGGTCGAGTTCATACCAGCTTTTCTCATCTCAATTAGTTCTTCATATATCATCCTTATTGCCTTTCACTCGCACGACCAAACGGTGTGGATAATAATAATAGTGCACGTACATTGGACTAAGCTGGAATCTGCAGACATTTAATGCAAGAGAGAAGACAAGGTAATATGGCTCAAGGTTAAATCAACAACAAAGCATATGAGAGCCACTAAGCATTTTAATCATGGTCTTCTACTCTTAACCCCCCAAAAAAAGAAAAGAAACTATTTACACGGGAAATCTCCCAACAAGCAAAAGAAGAAAGGGAAATCTTTTTTGTTTTCATTTTAACTACTACTACAAGCAAAGTAAGTAAACTAGCTAGAAGCTACAACTAATTTTTTATGTTTTTCTGTTTTTTTCTAGCAAATAAGAAAAAGACTAAGAAAAAGAAATTGAAACTAAGCATGGATGGTACAGTGAAAGAGTGTGAGCACCGACAACTAGAATAAGTGTGTAAACATGAATGTAAAGTCAGTGAGAAACACGTACTCCTCCAAGCTTAGGCTTTTGGCCTAAGTTGGTCTATGGCCAGTATTGGCCTGACGGATATCCAAAGTCGTAGTTAGGGTTGTACTGGGATGCAGAAGATACTCCATGCTGAGCTGCAGCTCGAAGGTGGGCTGCCTTCGTCATGTTATAATAAGCATTTGCCTCCTCCATAGATATAGTGTATCTCCCTTGTAACACATCATATCACTATGTGGCCTCACGCACGGTATCCCGACGGGTGCCACCTTACTTGGCCCGGGACCGTTTGCGCATTTTGGCACACGTATATGATAGTGTCGCTAGCGTCCAAATGACAGAGAACCCGGGCCGACATGGCTAGTTATAAACCAAAAGTGTCACTAAATTACAGAGACAGGCATCCATGACCCAGCAACGAACGTGTCAGTCATCAACATATGAACCCAAGTCGTAGCAAGCTACATGGACTTAAAGGAACAACGCGTGACATTTCCCCTAAGGGACCGACACAGGAACAAAGAAGGACACATGCCGGCCAGCCTACGTGTTCCGGAGCAGTAGAAAGCTACCAAGTCTCAGTGGAAGCACTAGGAGGCATTTCCCTGTAAGATAGGCTACCAAAGGTAAAAAATTAGGTGTCGGATCCCACACATATGAAGCATTTCAAACATACACACAATATGCTCAATATGTGCAAATACAACATTGCATCACAACAGAACTCTATGACTCAAAGTATTTTATTTAAGAGGCTCCGAAGAGCCATACATAACATATCCATACAGATAGGGGTCACATGACCCAACACTCAAGTCATACAAGCATACAAGCACAAGCGGAAGCTAACATGTCTGAGTACAGACAACTTGGAAATAAAACAGGCTTGGTGTAGCCTGACTATCTACAAGGCCCTTCACAAGCTCAGGATCACCGTCCGGGTATCATGCTACTCGTCAACGTCAATGTCTATGTAGAACCCACCAAAAGGGGAAGGATTCTCCTCTGCAACGGTTATTAAGCAAACATGAGTACAAAGTTACTCAGCAAGACTTACATCAGATCCTATCATACATGCATCATTATCAACAAGGCTAGTGGAGTTCATTGCAGCAAGCCAGCTTTGACTCTTGGCTAACCTATACTACAACTCTTAGCAGATTGCAAGATGAGACTACGTACACGAGTCCTCTACTCACCACAACAATACACCACCTTGGATCCTCTTCCGTCATCCTATGGAAGGGCCATCCATGGCACTCACACTTGTCTTGAGACTTTTAGAAGTAACCATCAACTTGTCTATGAAATGTATAAGCAACCAAGTGGTCTGTAACCATGAACAACGACTATTCGAATAGATTGGTAACCCTGCAGGGGTGTACTTCTTCACACATGTTTCCACCACTTAGCGTCTGCACACGACATGTGCTCGGCAAACTCCAAGCGAAAGCCGACATGGGTGTAGACCACTACCTAACCAACCACTCAAGTCTCTAGTCCAGGTTTATCGCCTATTTGGGTTCCATCCATGGGGAGATCCGGCCGGGGTGTCGCTCACGGCTCCAAACGATGTGTACAGGGTTCCCGGGTCACCAAACGGGCGACCGGTACACTCGGCCACGTACCTGCCGCATGACAGCCCACCCCGAGGGTCAGCACTGCGCACGACCACCAGTATACTACAAACACTAGAAACTAGTTGCAACTCCTGGACAGAGGACAAGGGTAGTTAATAAGTTGAGCGGGGTCATATTTCAGGGCCCAATGTGTGGTAGTAGCTGAAACTTGAACCACACATACATATCTCAGGTCCTATGGAAGGTTCCAATGAAACAACCCACCATGTAATCCTACATGGCCTTTCATCGATACCTTTACCAAGCGTATTCCACACTTCACTCTCTTTACCAGACATGATCATTTCACTCTGATCCATCACCCAGATGAACCAGACCTGACAGAACTCTAAGCATAGCAGGCAACATAAACAAATAGCATGCTGGAACATGCATCACATGGCTCAATCAACTCCTAGACATGCTAGTGGGTTTCAACTATTTACTATGGCAATGACAGGTCATGCAAAGGAATAGGGTTCAACTACCGCAGCAAGTAGCAGTTCACACGCTGTTGCCTTAATCCAGTAAAAGAGAGCAGGAGCGAGAACATGGGTCTGTATCGGAATGATCAATGGGTTGCTTGCCTGACAGATTGGTTGTCGGGTACTCCTCTTTAGTTGGATGCGCAGATGTATCCACGTTAGCAGGACCTACCACGGAGAACACCGACGATTCAATCAATACACAAACAAATGCAACAATATGATGCATGCTCATGACATGGCAAGATGAATGTGTTTTGGGCTAATGCATCTATAAACAGAAAGGTTTGAACACATTTGAATCAAAGATTCAAATTTATACTCAAACTATTATTAATTAAAGTGCATTATCATGTTTTGATATGAACAGCAAGGTTAACTTGCCTAAACATGCATGAAACCAGCACCAATGGAACGATTGGATTTTTCTGATCAAATTTTATATATAAAACTTTTCCATCTGAGCTACTGTTGAATTTATATGATTTTTAGAAGTTTAAAGCATTTTCTGGAATTTCCTCAATTGTTTTAAATCAAATCATTCCAGAAAAGCCTTTACTGCGTCAGCATGACATCATGCTGACGTCAGCAGGTCAACAGACCAGGTCCAGGTCAAACCTGACAGTGGGTCCCACGTGTCAGTGTCATTAACTTAACTAATTAAACAATAGTGCTAATCCTAACTTAATTAGCTGGCTGGGCCCCACCTTTCATTGACCCCAGGGGGTCAAACTGGGCCCACCCGTGGTCAAAGGGGTTCAAATAGGCCGGCGTTTAGCCGCCGACGAGGCAAGACGTGGCGGTGCAGTGCGGGATTTGTGCTCCGGCGACCAAATCGATGGCGGAGCACGTCTATGTGATGCGGGGAGTGTGCCGCATCTAGTGGTGGTGGTGGTTGGCCTCGGGGTCACCGGAAAAGGCGCCGGTGATGACCTTGGCGGCTGTCCGATCTCGGGTGAGCTCGGGCTTGTTGCTAGAGGGCACGGCGAGGCTCGTGGAGAGGTGGTTTACGCTCCTGGGGGTGCGGTGGAGCTGGTGGACAGGGTGGCGTGGCCGTTGGGTGGCTGGAGTCTCGTCGGCGACGAGCTCCGCGGCGACACGTGCGGGTGAGCTACGTGCAGACGCTACGGGGCTCGAGAGGGGAAACGGAGAGGATGGGGAGGTGGCCAAGGTCACGTTGGTTGCGGAGGAGCTGACGGCGAGGTCGGGGACGAGCTGGAGACGACGTGAGGTCGCCGGCGATCTTGATGGCCGAGCGGGGGAGAAGTCGACGGAGACGGCGCGTTGGGGCTTCCGGCGATGCGTGGCTCGTCGAGGAGACGTAGCAGACGGTGGCGGAGCTTCCAGACACGGAGGGGCGGCGAGGGGAGCACGACAGCTGCGGTGGTTACGGTGGCGAGCTCGCGAGCGCTGCGGCCATGGCGAGGAGAGGGCGAGGGAGAGAGGCAGGAGGAAACTATGGTGTCGTGGCAGTCTGGGCGACGACGTGGAGGTCGTCCCGGCGTCCTGGGGCGGCAAGGCGGTGGCCAGGCGGCAAGCAGCTGCCGCGGTAGCACGCGGCCGTGTGCCGGAGTCACCTGCCTGCCTGGCTGCCGAAGCAGCTAGCTGGCTTGGGCCAGCACAGTGCTGGGCCGCCAGGTGGGCCGGCTGGTCCAGGTAAGTGGGCTGTGGCCCTCTCTCTCTCTTTTCTATTTTGTTTTCTGTTTTGTTTCTTTTTCAACTTTGTTGAATTAATAAAAATGCTAGAACATTTTTGTAAATCATAAAACTACTCATGCCCACTGTATAAAATATGAACAACATGGAACATTTTAGTTTATGATTATTTGGGCACCTAAAATATTTTATAGCTTTTAAATGCCCAAATGCAAATACAATATGAATTAATCTAGTGACCTTTGGATGTCCTAGAAAATTTTGCACCATTTTTGTCAAAGGTTTGAGACCAAGGCAAAGATGATGAACATTTTTAAGGGCATTTTGGGTACATTGGAAAAGATTTTATTAAACCCTAGTTAGCAGAAGAGGGGTGATGGGGTTTCTGTCATCCCCATTTCAAGTTTCTGCAAAAAGTAAACATGATGCACACTCTAGCTAGTCCTAATGCAAGCACTGACTAGGGATGTGACAACTCACCCCCACTCAAAAGAATCTCGTCCCGAGATTCAGGTTCCTCCGGAAAAAGGGTGGGGTACTCAAGTCGAAGACGATCCTCCCTTTCCCAAGTAGCTTCGTTCTTGGAATGGTCTGACCATTGAACCTTGAGAAGCTTGATATTATGACGTCGAGTGGTACGCTCGGTTTGATCAAGAATACGAATGGGGTATTCTCGATATGTAAGATTGTCCTGGAGATCAAGCGTTTCGTGGTCCACTCCGCGGATAGGATCCGAGAACCAACGCTTGAGTTGAGAAACGTGGAAGACATCATGAACTCTGGAAAGATGCGGGGGTAGTTCCAATTGGTAGGTAGCTTCTCCTTGTTTGGCAAGAATGTGAAAAGGACCGATGTAACGAGGAGCCAATTTGCCTTTGATACCGAAGCGATGGGTTCCGTTAAGAGGAGTAACCCGGCGGTAAGCCTTATCGCCGACTTCATAAGTCACAACCTTATGATGACTATCATATTGGCTCTTTCTGCGGGATTGGGCTGTTTTCAATTTCTCATGAACGATGCGAACTTGCTCTTCTGCTTCCTGGATCATATCCGGACCAAAGAATTGTCTCTCCCTGGTTTCTGACCAGTTAAGAGGCGTTTGACACCTTCGTCCATACAGAACTTCGAAGGGAGCCTTGACCAAGCTAGCTTGATAACTATTGTTGTAAGCGAATTCGGCGAATGGAAGACACTTCTCCCAATCCATACCGAATGAGATGACAGAGGGTGGGAGCATATCCTCCAGAATTTGATTGGCTCGTTCTACTTGACCACTTGACTGAGGATGAAAGGCGGTGCTAAAAGAGAGACGAGTCCCCATAGCATTTTGGAAACTTTCCCAAAATCGAGAGGTGAAAATACTTCCACGGTCTGAGTTAATCTCGAATGGCACACCATGAAGAGATACTATTCGAGAGATATACAAGTCTGCTAGCTGGCTAGCAGTTATGCTCTCTCGAACAGGCAGGAAATGGGCTACTTTGGAGAGGCGGTCGATAACGACGAAGATAGCATTATTCCCTTTCCTGGTCCTAGGAAACCCGGTAATGAAGTCCATACCGATCTTATCCCATTTCCATTCATGAATAGCTAAAGGTTGAAGGGTGCCAGCAGGCCGTTGATGCTTTGGTTTAACTCTACGACAAACGTCGCAGTTAGCAATGAACTGAGCGATTTCTCTCTTCATCCTAGTCCACCAGAACCTCTGGCGTAGGTCCTGATACATTTTGGTACTACCGGGATGAATCGTGAGAGGAGATTCATGGGCCTCCTTAAGGATCAGCTGCCGGAGATGTCGGTTCTTGGGAACCACTAGGCGGTTCTCGAAGAAGACAACACCTCAATCATCCATAGAGAAACTTTTAGCAGTTCCGCTAGCAATGCTCTCTTGGACTCGGGATATACCCTTATCACGCTTCTGGGCAGCTATGATTTGATCCGTAAGGGTAGGTTTTGCCACCAAGGTGGAAAGGAATCCTCGAGGAACAATGTGAAGGTTAAGCTTACGAAATTCCTCGTGGAGAAATGGTTGCCCTTGTTGTAACATCAGATTGTTACAATAATTCTTACGACTTAGTGCGTGAGCCACGACATTGGCCTTCCCAGGGGTGTAATTGATTCCTAAGTCGTAATCTGTGAGCAACTCAACCCAACGTCTTTGTCTGAGATTCAAATCCGGTTGGGTGAAGATATATTTCAGAATTTGGTGATCAGTGAAGATTTCACAGCAATTACCAAGAAGGTAATGTTGCCATGTTTTGAGTTCATGGACTACAACTGGAAGCTCTAGATCATGTGTAGGATAATTATGCTTATGTGGACGCAACTATCGAGATGCGTAGGCAATCACTTGACGATCTTGCATGAGTATGCAACTTAGTCCTTGTCGCGAGACGTCGCAATAGATAATAAAGTCCTTGGAAAAGTCTGGTGGTACCAGTACGGCTGCAGATGTCAGGCGTCTTTTCAGTTCCTGAAAGCTGGACTCGCACTGTGGGGTCCACTCAAACTTTTTATCTTTCTTGAGGAGTTCAGTTAGAGGTTTAGCAACCTTGGAGAAATTCTCGACGAAGCGTTGGCAATAGCTCACTAAGCCAAGGAAACACCTAACTTGCTTGACCGATTCAGTTGGAGTCCAATCAAGGATGGCCTGAACTCGCTCGGAATTGACAGCAATACCCTTACTAGAGATTACATGGCCTAGATAGGTCACTTCTGGCAACCTAAATTCACACTTGGAGAATTTGGCATAAAGGCGGTGCTCTCGAAGTTTCGTCAATACCAGCCTTAGATGATCGGCATGATCTTCCTTGTTCTTGGAGTAAATGAGTATATCATCGAGGTATACCATGACGAATTTATCCAAGTACTCCATGAATATAGAATTCATTAGCCGGGAGAAAGTGGCTGGGGAATTGGTTAACCCGAAGGACATGACGGTGTACTCATATTGGCCATAACGAGTAACAAAGGCCGTCTTGGGAATGTCCCCGTTCTTGATTTTGATTTGATGGTAGCCCAACCTCAAATCCATTTTGGAAAAGACTGAGGATCCAGTGAGCTGATCATACAGGTCGTTGATCCTGGGGAGCGGATACTCGTTCTTTATGGTGACCAGATTGACAGGTCGATAATCTACAACCATCCGATCCGTTCCATCCTCCTTCTTGACGAAGAGGACATGACAAGCCCAAGGAGAAGAACTAGGACGGATGAAACCCTTTTTCAAGGACTCATCGAGTTGTTTCTTAAGCTCAGCTAGTTCTAGGGGTGCCATCTTATACAGTCTCCTAGAGATTGGGACAGTTCCTGGAACAAGACCTATCACGAACTCGACATCTCGGTCAGGTGGAACACCTGGCAGTTCTTCTGGAAAGACATCCGGAAAGTCATGGACTACTGGGATATCTTCGAGTTCTTGTACAGGGCTGGCATTAAGAGAGTAGAGCTGATGCTCAGCCATTCGGGCCAAAACATTGACTGTCTTGCCAGATGGGTGTGTAAGTTGAACAGTCCTAGTGTAGCAATCAATCTTGGCGTAATGAGCTGTCATCTAGTCCATACCCAAGATGATGTTTATGTCCGAGGACTTGAGAGCTATTAGTGATGCAAGGAAAACAAGTCTATCGACAAGGATTTCATTCCCATGGCTTACCCTAGAGGTTTGCCATCTAGAGCAAGGAGTTTGGATTTCCATGGTGGTGGGCATGTCACAAAAAGTCATGTTGCGCATTCGAGCATAGCTCTCAGATATGAACAAATGAGATGCTCCAGTATCGAAAAGAACATATGTCGGATGGCAGTTAACAAGAAGCGTACCAAGAACGATGTTAGGATCCTCATAAGCTTTCTCAGCAAAGACATAGTTGACATGACCACGTGCAGTGGGGATTGGCTTGCCATAGTTCACCTTGCCTGTTGGCTTACCATGGCCAACGGACCTTCCCGGCTGGTTCTGAGGACACTCTCGCATGTAGTTTCCAGATTCTCCGCACTTGAAGCAGGTCACAGTGCCAGTGCATGGACCAAAATTGGTAGGTGGTCCTCCATAAGTCTTGGGCGGTGCATACTGCTGGGTTGGGCGAGGCGCCTCATAGGATGGCCTCGGAGTGAACCTGGGTGGCAGGGCTATGTTTGGAACCCACACACGGCGCTTGTGAGAGCCAGAGCCGGATGAGGAACCAAAGTCACGAGGATGCTTGTGTGTGGCCTCAATATCAGTCTGACCCGTCTCAGCACTTATGGCTTCATTCACTAACTTCTGGAAGGAGGTGCACTCGTCCAGACGTAGATCTCGGCGAAGTTCAGGGCTGAGTCCCTTGCGGAACCTCACCTGCTTCTTGGCATCGGTGGACATTTCCTCAGGAGCATAGCGTGCCAAGTTGCCAAACTCGCGACTATAGCCATCCACGGCTAGCCGGCCCTGGGTGAAATTGCAGAATTCCTCCCGCTTGCGATCCATGAGACCTTCCGGAATGTGATGTTCACGGAATGCCTCACTGAACTCTGCCTAAGTAATGATTTGGCCAGCTAGATGCATAGCCTCAAAGTTTTCCCACCAGAGGCTAGCAGGGCCCTCAAGATGGTAGGCGGCGTAAGTAACCTTGTCAGCTTTGGCCACACGGTCAGAGTGTAGCTTGTGGGTGATACTACGAAGCCAGTCATCCGCATCAAGAGGTTCAGCGGAATGATGGAACTTCGGTGGGCACATCTTGATAAAGTCATTAATTGACACCACGTCATTCCTCTAGCAAAGGGCAGTATTCTGCTCTATGCGTTCCAGCAGACGGTTGGTCTCTCTCTTGTTCCTTTCTTCCTCGAGCATTATTCAGCCAAGGAGGGTGGTTGGGGCAGATTCTCATCTCTAGCCCCACTGGCCTCACCCTGCTCCTGACCAGCAGGAGTGCTGTGAGTCTTGACCATCCTAGGAAAACAAAACAACGGTTTAGACAAGGATGGCAAAACTTCGACATAGGAGTGCAGAATGTAATGGATGACACGGAATGCAGAGATGTTCATCTGTACGACATGGTAATATAGAAACTACCATATATACACCATTGGTCATACACACCATACATAGTTTAGTACAAGCCAAGGCTAAAGTACAACTGCGGTGAAAGACGATACATCTCATCAGAGGCACTCCAAGCTCCTATACATTATTTATCTACGCCTCCGGAACTCAGAGCACACTAAGTCATATTCCACAAGACGCGCATGACTGTGGAAATACAACTACTACGATACTACTATTGCCATGGTCTAACTCAGACATTCCCGTAGTAATCTTCATAAAGATTACCCCCGTAGCCTGGAAGTGGAACATGTGGATCTGAAAACTCTCGAGCACTCGAAGGCTGTGGACCATAGGGACACGGATGCGGTCTCGGTCCCGTTGATAGTGGTAACCGACGCCCACGTGGAGGTGTAATACCCCCAACGTCACGCCAATCCATACGATCAGGCAGACGAGTCCGCACGGGGTACAAATCCCGCATATCCGGATATCCGACCTGCACGGCAGGTGCAAGCCGTGTCAAAGTGGTCTAGTGGGCGGCTCGAGTGTTATAAAGCTCCATCCGGAGGGCACGGACCTCACGGTCCGTATCCTCTAGCATCTGAGTGGTAGTCTGAAGTAGTGGTTCCTCATGAGCGGCATCAGTATACAGACCAGTGTAGTAACCTTCATCTCCAGGAAGTGAGGCTGCCATGTAGCGGAACTCAGTGTTCCGCAGCTGGGCATGCCTAGCCCGGATGATGGTCATCATCGAGTAAGAGGCATCCTGCACTACCATCTCGATGGTAACCCCAAGTCCATAAGACCAATGGATGGGGTCGGTAGCTCCGGGATATGAGGGGTATATCAGGAATGTGCAAAAATACTGACTCTGGTTGAAATCCCGGTACTGCTCCTCCACGGTGTACTCAGGATACCAACGGTAGCCCGTCTCGGTCAAGACACGGACCAACATGGCCGTGTGACCTGGCACATCAATGCACCGGGTCAAATGGACCACCTGGTGAGGTGTGCGGTCAAACATCTGAAACACAAAATAATGCAAAGGCATTAGAATTCCTGGAAGAAATCGGGTAGCATAACAACTATAAATGCTCAAAAAGTATTTTGAGACATCATACAAATGATAGCATAGCCACTCAACAACATCATATCAAGGTTCCGGATCCAACTAATCAACGTACTAGAAGGGTAGAAACTGAACTGAGGCTTGAAACCACCAATCCTAAGAGTCTACGGATTAGTAACACGTGAACCTAGTAAAGATGATAGGCCTAGACCTAAACCCCCGTAGAAAGAATAGGCTGACTCATATCAGAAGGGCATAAGGTAAAGAAGTAAAAAGAGCCTTACGTTCCCTTCCACAATCAATTCCCCTACATATAGCTAAGAATTTTCTAGACTCAACATCGACCAGTTTGGCTTGAAGAACCTACAGGCAGTGGGCTCTGATGCCAACGCTGTCAGGACCCCGATCGAAAATCACACCAATCTAGCTTGTAAGACATCATATCACTTTGCGGCCTCACGCACGGTATCCACACGGGTGCCACCTTACCTGGCCCGGGACCATTTGCGCATTTTGGCACAAGTATATGATAGTGTTGCTAGCATCCATATGACAGAGAACCCGGGCCGACATGGCTAGTTATAAACCAAAAGTGGCACTAAATTACAGAGACATGCATCCATGACCCAGCAACAAACGTTTCGGTCATCAACGTATGAACCCAAGTCGTAGCAAGCTACATGGACTTAAAGGAACAATGCGTGGCATTTCCCCTAAGGGACAGACACATGAACGAAGAAGGACACGTGCCGGCTAGCCTACGTGTTCCGGAGCAGTAGCAAGCTACCAAGGCTCAGTGGAAGCACTAGGAGGCATTTCCCTGTAAGATAGGCTACCAAAGGTAAACAACTAGGTGTCGGATCCCACACATATCAAGCATTTCAAACATACACACAATATGCTCAATATGTGCAAATACAACATTGCATCACAACAGAACTCTATGACTCAAAGTATTTTATTTAAGAGGCTCCGAAGAGCCATACATAACATATCCATACAGATAGGGGTCACATGACCCAAAACTCAAGTCATACAAGCTCAAGTGGAAGCTAACATGTCTGAGTACAGACAACTTGGAAAGAAAACAAACTTGGTGTAGCCTGACTATCTACAAGGCCCTTCACAAGCTCAGGATCACCGTCCGAGTAGCGCTACTCGTCGATGTCAACGTCTATGTAGAATCCATCAGAAGGGGCAGGGTTCTCCTCTGCAACAGTTATTAAGCAAACATGAGTACAAAGGTACTCAGCAAGACTTACATCAGATCCTATCATACAGGCATCATTATCAACAAGGGTAGTGGAGTTCATTGCAGCAAGCCAGCTTTGACTCTTGGCTAACCTATACTACAACTCTCAGCAGAATGCAAGATGAGACTACGTACACGAGTCCTCTACTCACCACAACAATACACCACCGTGGATGCTCTTCCGTCATCCTACGGAAGGGCCATCCATGGCACTCACACTTGTCTTGAGACTTTTAGAAGTAACCATCAACTTGTCTATGAACTGTATAAGAAACCAAGTGGTCCATAACCGTGAATAACGTCTATTCGAATAGATTGGTAACCCTGCAGGGGTGTACTTCTTCACACATGTTTCCACCACTTAGCGTCTGCACACGACATGTGCTCGGTAGACTTCAAGCGAAAGCCGACGTGGGTGTAGACCACGACCTAACCAACCACTCAAGTCTCTAGTCCAGGTTTATTGCATATTTGGGTTCCATCCGTGGGGACATCCGGCCGGGGTGTCGCTCACGGCCCCAAACGATGTGTACAGGGTTCCCGAGTCACCAAACGGGTGACCGGTACACCCGGCCACGTACATGTCGCATCACAGCCCACCCCGAGGGTCAGCGCTGCGCACGACCACCTGTATACTACAAACACCAGAAACTAGTTGCAACTCCTGGACAGAGGACAAGGGCAGTTAATAAGTCGAGCAGGGTCATATTTCAGGGCCCAATGTGTGGTAGTAGCTGAAACTTGAACCACACATACAGATCTCAGGTCCTATGGACGGTTCCAATGAAACAACCCACCATGTACTCCTACATGGCCTTTCATCGATACCTTTACCAAGCATATTCCAAACTTCATTCTCTTTACCAGACATGATCATTTCACTCTGATACATCACCCAGATGAACAAGAACTGACACAACTCTAAGCATAGCAGGCAACATAAACAAATAGCATGGTGGAACACACATCACATGGCTCAATCAACTCCTACACATGCTAGTGGGTTTCAACTATTTACTGTGGCAATGACAGGTCATGCAAACGAATAGGTTCAACTACCACAGCAAGTAGCAGTTCACACGCCGTTGCCTTAATGCAGTAAAATAGAGCAGGAGCGAGAAGATGGGTTTGTATCGGAATGATCAATGGGTCGCTTGCCTGACAGATTGGTTGTCGGGTACTCCTCTTCAGTTGGATACGCGGATGTATCCTCGGGACCAGGACCTACCACGGAGAACACCGATGATACAATCAATACACAAACAAATGCAACAATATGATGCATGCTCATGACATGGAGAGATGAATGTGTTTTGGGCAAATGCATCTATAAACAAAAATGTTTGAACTCATTTGAATCAAAGATTCAAATTTATACTCAAACTATTATTAATTAAAGTGCATTATCATGTTTGGATATGAACAGCCAGGTTAACTTGCTTAAACATGCATGAAACAAGCACCAATGGAAAGATTGGATTTTTTTGATCAATTTTCATGTATAGAACTTTTCCATCTGAGCTACTATTGAATTTATATGATTTTTAGAAGTTTAAAGCATTTTCTGGAATTTCCTGAATTGTTTTAAATCAAATAATTCCAGAAAAGCCTTTACTGCGTCAGCATGACATTGTCATTAACTTGATAGTGTGTCCCGCATGTCAGTGTCATTAACTTAACTAATTAAACATTAGTGCTAATCCTAACTTAATTAGCCGGCTGGGCCCCACCTGTCAATGACCCCAGGGGGTCAAGCTGGGCCCACCCATGGTCAAAGGGGTTCAAACAGGCCGGCGTTTAGCTGCCGGCGAGGCCAGACGCGGCGGTGCCATGCGGGGTTTGTGCTCCGACGACCAAATTGACGGCGGAGCACGTCTATATGATGTGGGGACTGTGCCGCATCTAGTGGTGGTGGTGGTTGGCCTCGGGCTCGTCGCTAGAGGGCACGACGAGGCTCGTGGAGAGGTGCTTTAGGCTCCTGGGGGTGCGGTGGAGCTGGTGGACAGGGTGGCGTGGCCGTTGGGTGGCCGGAGTCTCGTCGGCGACGAGCTCCGCGGCGGTGCGTGCGGGTGAGCTAGGTGCAAACGCTACGGGGCTCGAGAGGGGAAACGGAGAGGATGGGGAGGTGGCCAAGCTCACAGTGCTGGGCCGCCAGGTGGGCGGGCTGGTCCAGGTAAGTGGGCTGTGGCCCTCTATCTCTTTTCTATATTTTTTTCTGTTTTGTTTCTTTTTCAACTTTGTTAAATTAATAAAAATGCTAGAACATTTTTATAAATAATAAAACTACTCATGCCCACTGTATAAAATATGAACAGCATGGAACATTTTAGTTTATGATTATTTGGGCACCTAAAATATTTTATAGATTTTAATGCCCAAATGCAAATACAATACGAATTAATCCACTGACCTTTGGATGTCCTAGAAAATTGTGCACCATTTTTGTCAGAGGTTTGAGACCAAGGCAAAGATGATGAACATTTTTGAAGGGCATTTTGGGTACATTGGAAAATATTTTATTAAACCCTAGTTGGCAGAAGAGGGGTACTGGGGTTTCTGTCATCCCCATTTCAAGTTTCTGCAAAAAGTAAACATGATGCACACTCTAGCTAGTCCTAATGCAAGCACTGACTAGGGATGTGACACTTTTGCCTGAAAGTTAAACCAAGTGGGGGCAGGAAGAACAATAGGGATGGTATGCTGCTTGTTAAAGATTAGTCGATATTTGAGGGTTTGATCATCCCACTCTATAAACCGGTGACTAGTCATAGCAATCTAAATGAGCAAGAGGTAAAGGTTCATCATTCTCGTGCACAGGCACACCAAGAAAGCGGGGTATGCGAGTGGCATAAGTCCCACCAAATAAATCTCCATGCAACCCATTATGGTCTAGCCTACGTGCAACAATGGCTCCCAAGTTATATTGTCTATCACCTAGTACATCACTCATGAGAACACTGAGATCAGGGACACACATATGACAAGCCTCATCTTTACCATTTATGCATCTACCGATAAAGAGAGCAAAGTAATGAATAGCAGGAAAATGGATGCTCCCTATGGTGGCCTGTGTGATTTCTCTAGATTCTCCCATAGTGATAGTGGCAAGAAATTCTCTAAATTCGGATTTACGAGGATCACCCATATTACCCCACCGTGGAAGCTAAAATCCTCTAAGTCCATGGTATAAGATTTATCATATAGGTCAAACAAGACAGTGTGAGAATTACGCGAAGTTGAAAATTTAAAACTTCTCACAAATCTATCAGTTAAGCCACGGTATTGAGGGCACTTATCTTGTATGAAGCCCTCGAGGTTAGCGTTGCGCACATATGCGTAAAATTCATCCTTGATGCCAGCCTGATCCATAAAGTCATCTAACAACCATTCACAAGGCCGTACACCAGCATCCCTCGGTGGTTCATCGTCCGGCTCATGGAACTCGAGCCTCGGTTCTTGCTTCCTTGAAGAACCACCTTGGAAGTTTTTCCTATGCATTTTTCTGAAATTTTCTGAAATTCTTATTAACTCAAAATAAAAGTTAACCAAACTCAATAAGATTGATAGCAACAACTCCTATAATTGCCTAGAGACTATATCATGCATTAGAACTACTTGGGACCAAGAAAATTTGACATGCAAGCTCAAGAACAAGGTCACCACAGTAGCATAAATTTGCAATAAATAGGGCACTAGAACAAAAATTAATTGGACTAATGGAGGAGTCACATACCAAGGAACAATCTCCCCAAACAGTTTGGTGAATGGTGCTTTGAGCAAGGAGATTGAAAATGGCAGCAAGATGAGCTAGAACTCGGGTTTGAGCTGGTTGGTGATTTTTTTGGGAGGAAGAAGAAGAGCATGGCTGCAGGAATAAGTGGAGGGGGGCCACGTGGGGCCCACGAGGCAGGGGGCGCCCTGGACCCTTATTGCTAGGTGCTGGCTCCCCTTGCTGTGAGTTCTGTGCCATATTTCCTCAAATATTATAGAAAAAATCATATTTCATTTTCATGGCATTTGGAGAACTTTTATTTTCGGTATTTTTTTATTGCACGGGTAAGTCTGGAAACAGACATAAAATACTATTTTTCTTTTATTTATCCTAATTAACAGAAAGTAAAAAGAGGGTACAGAAGGTTTATGCTATCTAGATTCACCTATCCCATTCTCATCAAAAGGAATCCATTGACAAGGTTGATCAGGTCTTGTTAATAAACTCTTTCCGAGTAACATGAAACCGGAGAATTTTCGAATAACACTAGCTTACCACAATGCGGATATGTATGTCCCCAACAATAAGGATGTCATATGTCTTCTTGATAGTAGGAAGAGAAAATTCAAAACCTCCAATAGTAATAGTTGAAAATTTTGCAATATAATTGATACTGTGGACCTGAGGTTGTTTCATTGGAAAGTTTACCGTATGCTCATTACCATTGACATGGAAAGTGACATTGCCTTTGTTGCAATCAATAACAGCCCCTGGAGTATTCAAAAAGGGTCTTCCAAGAATAATAGACATACTATCGTCCTCTGGAATATGAAGTATAACAAAGTCCGTTAGAATAGTAACATTTGCAACTACAACAGGCACATCCTCACAAATACCGACAGGTATAGCAGTTGATTTATCATCCATTTGCAAAGATATTTCAGTAGGTGTCAAGTTACTCAAGTCATGTCTACGATATAAAGAGAGAGGCATAATACTAACACCAGCTCCAAGATTACACAAAGCAGTTTTAACATAGTTTTTCTTAATGGAGCAAGGTATAGTAGGTACTCATGGTGGAAATTTTTACTTCAGGTATCTTTCTTTTGTTGGTAATAATATCTTTCATGTACTTAGCATAAGTATTTGTTTTAAGCACATCCGTTAAACGCATACGCAAAAAGATAGGTCTAATCATTTCAGCAAAGCGCTCAAAATCCTCATCATCCTTTTTCGTTGACGGCTTCGGAGGAAAAGGCATGGGTTTCTGGACCCATGGTTCTCTTTCCCTATCGTGCTTCCTAGCAACAAAGTATCTCTTATCATAACATTGACTCTTTGATTGTGGGTTATCAAGATCAACTACAGGTTCAATCTCTACATCATTATCATTGCTAGGCTGAGCATCATCATGAACATCATCATTAATATTATCACTAGGTTCATGTTCATTACCGGATTGTGTCTCAGCATCAGAAATAGATATATCAATGGGATTCTCAGGTGTGTCAGCTACAGGTTCACTAGAAGCATGCATAGTCCTATCATATTTCTTTTTCTTCTTTTTAGAAGAACTAGGTGCATCTAAATTAGCTCTCTGAGAATCTTTCTCAATTCTCTTAGGGTGGCCTTCAGGATACAGAGGTTCCTGAGTCACTTTACCACCTCTAGTTGCAACTCTAATAGCATAGTCATTATTCTTACTATTTAATTCTGTGGGGACCCCGACTCATAAGTCGTGATCACCGAATGCACGTGTACAGTGATCCCAGAGATCAATGCTCACTGAACACACAGAAGCTGAATAATAAGAGTCTTACATCCTTACATACCGTGTTACACAAATAGGACCATAATGGTCAAGTCTTGAGTATATCGTCGCAGCGGAAAGTCTTCAAAGACAACTGGGACCCATGCCATCTGCCTTAACCCTACAGGCATTCTGACTGGGAAGCGTCCTAGCTCGCATGCTCGTCACCAAGAAATCTTCATCATAACCTGTTCTCTCCTGCCTGGCCAATAAAATGACCAGTGGCAAGCCAATGAGTACTTTGAATGTACTCGCAAGCAACCCAAGTGTGATAACAGAGTAATTATGCAAGGCTCTACTGCTAGGTTGGCAGTTTTGCGGAAGGCTAGTTTTTCATATGCAAGTATGATCAACGTATAACATGGATATGCATGTGTCTGTAACAAGTATCAGGAGGTCACAGACATCATATCGAGAAAGAGTTGTAATCAACTCTTGCTCAAGCTCATTGTGACTTCCTCAAGAATCACATCATCAACATCACCGAACCATGTTGCTTCCTCACACACACACACCAGGTTCCGTAAACACTGGTCGTAGCCCAAGAGTGGTTACCCAACTGTCCATGACCGTGGACACGGCTATTCGAATAGTTTTACACTCTGCAGAGGTTGCACACTTTACCCACTAGATCCGGGGAACTTCCGTGTCATCCACGACCCGCGGTACCTCAGGTACCCGGGGTAAGCACCCGATCACTACCTTTCCCTAGACGACACTAACATAGAGTCCACTCGATTGGTTACAGCCCCGTCCAAACATTTCACATCTCAAGATTTGTGGAGACTCGCTCCATATTCATCACATATCACAAGCACGGGGTACCAACGATGTGTCCGGTGCCCTATAAAGACAGTCATGGCCGCCTATCCAAGTGCGACCCCGTCCCGAGAGTGACCTCATGTCACTCCCGTCACTAGTAATGCGGGCACCATGCTATTATCGACCTAGGTAATCAATAATGCCCTTTCCCATATAAGGGTAGAGTGGTTGCGCATGTAAGGTTGGAATAACGGTCGCAACTTAAACCAATCCGTTTTCAAAACAACACACAAACTTGCCTCGGTACACCACTTCGTCATCAAGTGGTTACCCATCTCACCATCTCCCTCGGGCATAAGTCGCACCCGACGGGGTTTTCGAAAAGTCTTTTGAAAGTATCCTGCTTTCGTCACCATGCATATACCCGTCCCATTTGCGTAGCCACTATTAAAGCAACCTAACTACTCCCACCCACATAACCCTCATAGGAAGGTAGGGTCATGTTTGATGCAAGTTTCAACAGTAAAGTAACAAAGGTAGCACCCAAAGTGGTTTCCACCTCAACATGATTCCGATGCATTGAATAATAAGGTGCTATGAGACATGCATAAAAAGGTCTCTTGAACATGGTCAAAGGGCTGCTTGCCTTATTCTTCTGAGTTTTCAAACCTTCTGGTCCATCTCCGAGTACTTCGTTTATTTCGTCAACTAACGATGGAAACAATCATAATAAGCAACACAATCAAAGCAACAATAAAAGTGCTCTAAAAATAGGAGTTGGACTTTCCTAGGATACCTCTGGTCATATTAGAAATGACCAAGGTGGTTTCATAGGTATTGGATCAATGGGTGATTTGGAACATTCCATTATGATGGAACCAAAGGGTTTATGGATTTGGAAGAAGTATACAGAAATATTTCCTTTAATGATGAGCAAAGGTACCCATCATCAAGTCATGATTTTAGAAGCATTTAGGAGTTGGTTTCACTGGATTTGGATTTGAAATGAATTTCCTAGGATTTTGCAAAGCTGATAAATATGAAGAAATGGCTCAATATTTGGTGGGGTACAGAAACTATTATTAAAAATGTTCCAAAACTAAGTTTGGACATGACAAGCATCTAGGAACTTGAATCACTGCATTTGGATCAAAAATGAGCTCTCTGTGATTTTTCTAAAGTTCATCACAGAAAATGGAATATGGGCATTTGATAAATATTTGTGAAAGAAATGTATCTGGAATAATGTGCATGTTGCACCATGTGATAGAGCATGATTTATGGAGCCATGGGAAATTTGAATCATGCAATTTGGAGTTCATTTGAATTATCTAGGCATTTTTGAAGTTGGCAGAATAAAGAAAATGGAAAAGAATAAGGGTTCAACCTTATACAGTGCTCTGGGCGAGGCCCAGCTAACCAACGCCTACTGGGCTCAGCCCAGTGCCTCAGCGGCGGGATGGAGGGGGTGACGCCGAAGGCGTAGTTACAGGGGGGCGCCACCACCACAGGAAGGCGCAGCCACCGAAGTGCGCTTCCACTTATCGGGGAGGGGCCACCCGTCAGCTGCTCCCACCGGGCATGTGGCGCTTACAGGCGGGGCCCGCCTGTCGGGTTCGTCGTCCTGCCCCCGCCCGACACAGAGGAGGAGGCAGGGGCGATGCCGGCGCCGTTCCCCGGCGGCTCCGGCCGTCCCCGGTGGTGCCCTGCGCACCGAAGGCCCTAGCGGAGCAAGCCGCGCCCATCCCTGGCCTTCAAGCTGGCCGGGAGGAGCAGGAGCGGCGGCGGCCGAGGCGTCGGTGGCGGCTTCGGGTAGAAACGGGGCGGTGCCAGAGATGCAAGGGGGAAGGAAGGGTGGAGTGGGAGGTAGCTCCATGGTCCTGGGGTTCTCCTCCTGGCGGCCAACAGAGAAGGGGGAGGAGAGAACGGCCGTGGTGCCCGATGCCGAGCGGTGGCTGGCGGCGGCACTCCGGCCGTGGAGGGAGGAAGAGTGCCTGAGAGGGAGAGGGGGCGTGTCTAGGAGGTGCACGGGGGGAAGGAGAGTCCAGAAGAGGCAAGGGATGCTCGGGGGGAGGCCTTTTATAGCTGCAGTTGCAGTGCATCGTGGGCGACGCCCTTGGACGTGCTCGGGCGAGCTCATGGAGAGAGGAGGGGGACCGGGGAGGATAAGGCCGACCGTCCTGCAGGTCGTGGATGTCGAGGGCACCTCGGGAGACACGGTCGCTCTGCCCAAGGCCGCCTGGAAGCCTCGGGAGGGCCGAGCTACAGTGCCTCGATGCACTGTACTGTGCTCCAGAGCAGGCCTTTGGCCGGCATGGTCGTGTCTTTGCTTTCCAGGCCGTGTCCCCCAGTGTCCAGTAGTGTCCTGTAGTGCTAGGGGATAGTAAACAAAGGCATGGAGGTCTTGGATGCTCTGGTGAGCCATTGAAATGAGGAGGGAGGTGAGGAAGAAGGTGAAAACTGCTGTCCAGCAGTGTAACTTGGGGTTTTACCCCCTCCAATAATTGAGCTGAGGCCATAGAGAAGGGGTAGATGATGATCAGGGGAAGGTGTGGTAGAAATTTGGGGTAAAGGGAAATGGTGAAAGGGGTCCAAACACTTGTTTTGGTAATTGGACAGAAGGTGTTTGATCAGGTTTTGGGGAGGCAAAAGATTTCCAATAGGCATGGGACTTAACAGGATCAAATGTCACATATAATTAGGCCCCTATACCAAATTTGAGCTCATTTGGGCAAAGTGGCCAATGTAACTTTGGTGAACCCTAGAAATCAACAGAAATGGTTTCACCATGTTTGAGTCAAGCAATTCATCTCCCCTTGATGCACCACTTGGTGTAGCATCATCATTTGGGGTTATGAACATGCCCACAAAGTTTGAGGCTCCAGATAAAAAGTTGACAATGTAAAGTTATTCAAATTTGAATTTGAACAGAAGTGGTTTTGGGGTGATCTGATCAACTTGCTCTATTCCAAATCTTGTGCCATTTGGTCTAGATGCCTTATTAGGCCATTCTAGCATGTGCACCAAATTTGAGAGCATTAGGACAAGTTTGGCAATGTAGAGTTGCTCAAACTTCAAATATGGACAAAATGGTTTTGAGGGGATTAGAGGATGTTTCCTTGATCTTCAAGGCATGAGGCTTTGCAAGATCATCAAATATGTCATATATGACATGATAGAATTTTTCTGGAATTTTTGGAGAATATTTCCTTTGTAAATATTTCAAAAGCTTGAAATATCCAGAAAGGGTTTTGGAAGGATTTTTCCAATATTTTGAACATGACCATGTGTTGAAACTCTTATATATGGACAATATATGTCCTATGAGTCTCCCTGAATTTTGGCAAATATTTTTGAAATGATTAAATAATTTTTCCCTATTAAAGACCATTTCTGGCCTTAAGAAAAAGCTTTTAAATAAAATATAAAAATAACTTCTAAAATTATACTTTTGTTGTTTCTGGGAGTCCTATACCTAATTGGATTCAAATATACTTTTTGAAAGATTTTTCACACCCTAAATAAGGTACTTGCAGTGAAAACCTCAATTCAGGGGTTTTCGGAAAACTAATTTTAGAAAATACCATTTGGCCAAAATATTTTTATAAGAAAATTCTATGCTGGTCTATACACATGGCATGATCATTGGGAAAAGGTTTTGGGTCAAGGAGATGAAGTATAAGAGTTGGAGGATTTATTTGATTTTTAGAGCACTAGCAACAGCAGACAAAAGTCAAATCAAGCAAAGTCAAAAACACTCAAAAGTTTTTGCAAATCCACATTTTTAACATGAAAATAAGCTTAAGCAATGTGACATGAAAATCAGGGTGTGACAAATTCATTCTGAGCCTTAAGTACTTGTTCTACTTGAGTGGTGACCATAGAAGCATGTATACTAATGAGTTTTAGTTCACCTTTAGCTGTAGACAGATAATCACTCAAGCGTTCAATCATATAAGCATTGTGTTGTAATTGTCTACCAACATAAGCATTGAAGTTTTTTTATTTCACAATAAAATTGTCAAACTCATCTAAGCATTGGCTAGCAGACTTATAACGAGGAATATCACCTTCATCAAATCTATAAAGAGAATTTACCTTTTCTACCTGTGTCGGGTTATCAAGACCATGTATTTCTTCAATATGTGGTAAATTCTTAACAACTTCAGCTTTAATACATTTTTCTTTCATAGATTTATTTGCTTGTTGCATATCTTCAGGACTGAGAAATAGAACACCTCTTTTCTTCGGAGTTGGCTTAGGGGCTGGTTCAGGAAGTGTCCAATTATTTTCATTGGCCAGCATATTATTCAATAGAAATTCGGCTTGTTCAACTGTTCTTTCCCTAAAAACACAACCAGCACAACTATCGAGGTGGTCTCTGGAAGCATCGGTTAGTCCATTATAAAAGACATAAAGTATATCATGCATCTCAAGAGGATGATCAGGCAAAGCATTAAATAACTGGAGAATCCTCCCCCAAGCTTGTGGGAGACTCTCTTCTTCAGTTTGAGCAAAGTTATATATTTCCCGTAAGGCAGCTTGTTTCTTATGAGCGGGAAAATATTTAGGAGAGAAGTAATACATCATATCCTGGGGACTACGCACACAACTAGGATCAAGAGAATTAAACCAGGTCTTAGCATCACCCTTTAATGAGAAAGGAAATAACTTAAGGATATAGTAGTAATGAATCTTTTCATCGTTGGTAAACAGGGTGGCTATATCATTCAACTTAGTAAGATGTGCCACAACAGTTTCAGACTCATAGCCATGGAAAGTATCAGATTCAACCAAAGTAATTAACTCAGGATCAACAGAGAATTCATAATCCTTATCAGTAATGCAGATAGGTGAAGTAGCAGAAGCAGGGTCATGTTTCATTCTAGCATTCAAGGACTTTTCTTTTAGCTTAGCTAATAACTTCTTAAGATCATATCTATCATTGCAAGCAAGAAAGTCTCTAGCAGTTTCTTCATCCATAACAAAACCCTCAGGCACAACAGGCAATTCATATCTATTGGGAGTAGCTTCATCATCACTTTCATAAATATCATCAGTTTCAATATTTGCATTCTCCCTAACCTTAGCAATTTGTTCATCTAGAAATTCACCTAGTGGCATAGTATCAGGCATAGAGGTAGTTTCATCATACATAGCAGAAGTAGCATCATCAAGAACATACGACATGTCAGATTCAATAGCAGGAGTAGGTGTCGCAAGATTAATCATAACAGAAGGAGAATCAAGTGCAGAGCTAGATGGCAGTTCCTTACCTCCCCTCGTTGTTGAGGGTAAGATCTTGGTTTTTGAGTCCTTCAAATTCTTCATAGTGATCAACAGATATAAATCCCAAGTGACTTAAAGAATATACCTATGCTCCCCGGCAAAAGCGCCAGAAAATAGTCTTGATAACCCACAAGTGTAAGGGATTGCAACAGTTTTCGAGGGTAAAGTATTCAACCCAAATTTGTTGATTCGACACAAGGGGAGCCAAAGAATACTCTTAAGTATCAGCAGCTGAGTTGTCAATTCAACCACACCTCGAAACTTAGTATCTGCAACAAGATAGTTTAGTAGCAAAGTAATATGATAGTGGCGGTAGCGGCAATAAAAGTAACGATAGTGTTTTTGTAGTTTTTGTAATAGTAGCAACGGTAAAGTAAATAAGGAACAAGCAATATAGGAAAATCTCGTAGGCATTGGATCGGTGATGGGAAATTATGTCGGATGCAATTCATCATGTAGAAGTTATTACCTAGGGTGACACTGAACTAGCTCCAGTTCATCCATGCAATGTAGGCATGTATTCGAATATAGTCATACGTGCTTATGGAAAATAACTTGCATGACATCTTTTGTCCTACCCTCCCGTGCCAGTGGGGTCCTATTGGAAACTAAGGGATATTAAGGCCTCCTTTTAATAGAGTACCGGACCAAAGCATTAACACATAGTGAATACATAAACTCGTCAAACTATAGTCATCACCGTGAGTGTTCCCGATTAGTGTCACTTCGGGGTTGCCGGATCATGACACATAGTAGGTGACTATAGACTTGCAAGATAGGATCAAGAACACACATATATTCATGAAAACATAATAGGTTCAGATCCGAAATCATGGCACTCGGGCCCTACTCACAAGCATGAAGCATAGCAATGTCATAGCAACATCAATCTCAGAACATAGTGGATACTAGGGATCAAACCCTAACAAAACTAAATCGATTACATGATAGATCCCATCCAACCCATCACCGTCCAGCAAGCCTACGATGGAATTACTCACGCACGGCGGTGAGCATCATGGAATTGGTGATGGAGGAAGGTTGATGATGACGATGGCGGCGATGTCCACTCTCCGGAGCTCCGAATGGACTGTAGATCAGCCCTCCCGAGAGAGATTAGGGCTTGGCGGCGGCTCCGTCTCGTGAAATGCGATAATTCTTTTTTGATATTTTTTCTCCCCGAAAGTGAACTTGTAGGATCTAGGGATATGTCGGTGGAGCACCAGGGGGCCGACGAGGCAGTGTGCGCGCCCTGGGTAGGGGGCATCCCCCCACCCCCGTGGACAGGGTGTGGGCCCCCTGATGTGGATCTTCTTGCAGATAGTTTTATATTTTACAAAATAAATCTCCGTGGAGTTTCAGGTCATTCCGAGAACTTTTTATTTCTACACAAAAACAACACCATGGCAATTCTGCTGAAAATAACATCAATGTGGGTTAGTTCCATTCAGATCATGCAAGTTAGAGTCCATAACAAGGCCAAAAGGGTTTGGAAAAGTAGATATGTTGGAGACCTATCAAAGAGTAACATGAAGCTGAATCCAGAGAAGTGTGTATTTGGCGTTCCCTCCGGCAAGCTACTTGGTTTTTTTGTATCTCATAAGGGGATAGATGCCAACCCCGACAAGATAAGCGCGATAGGGGATATTCAAGAACCCAAGGCATTCAAGGACGTGAGGCGCTTAACTGGATGGGTTGCCGCGACGAGCAGGTTCATTTCCAAGTCTGCTGAGTGCGCCCTGCCGTTCTTCAAAAATTTGAAGAAGGCAGGGCCCATGAAGTGGACCCTGGACGCGAAAGAAGCACTCCAGGACATAAAACCCTATCTTTCCTGTCTTCCCACCTTGGTTGCTCCTAAATCACTAGAGCCGTTGCTACTTTACTTAGCAGCAACCAATCAAGTGGTTAGTCCGGCACTAGTTGGCAACGGGAAGTAGAAGAAGGGGCATCCGCATCTACTGTCCTCCCTGTAGAAGGAAGTGAACCAGTCATGGCAGGAATGGGTGCAGATCATGAGAATGAAGAGCGAGTAGTGAAGGCAATCCCAAGACCACGACAAAGAAGAAAGTGGTACAGCGACCAGTCTACTTTGTTAACTCCCTGTTGCAGGGGCCTAGGTCAAGGTATTATGGGGTGCAGAAATTGATATTTGGCCTCATCATAGCCTTAAGGAAGGTGCGCCAATACTTCCAAGCCCACAAGATCACATTTGTCATCTGTTTCCGTCTACAATGCATACTGAGGAACCTGAGGCCATCGGCAGGATAGTTGAATGGGCATTAGAACTATCAAGCTTTGGACTGAAGTATGAAAGCACCTCAACCATTGAGGGCAGAGCATTGGAGGAATTCATTGCGGAATGGACACCCACTCCATATGAAGAAACGCCGGAAACAACTATCCCCAACAAGGAAGCGCCCCAAGAGTGGATCGTGTACTTTGTTGGTGCCTTCTCATTGCAAGGTGTGGGAGCTGGCGTGCTCTTCGTTGCACCCACTAGAGAGCACCTCAAGCATGTACTCCAAATGCTTTTTCCCTGGGAAGAAGCTACCAAAAACACTGCTGAATAGGAAGGGCTCCTTGCCGAGCTCAAGATTGCAGTAGAGTTGGGAATCAAGAAGTTGATCATCTGTGGAGATTCGCAGCTTGTTGTGAGGCAAGTCAACAAGGATTGCCAGAGTCCACTGATGGAAGCATATGTCGAAGAAGTGAGAAGGTTGGAGGAACACTTTGATAGATTGCAAACAGAGCATGTAACACGTGTATAGGCTTTCATAGATGTCACAGATCTGAATAAAGCATGTACGAAGGACCCGCCCCCTTGCTGCGCATCGATCAGATCATGGATTCCACTTCTGGGTGTGATCTACTTCGTTTCTTGGATGCCTACTCCGGGTACCACCAGATATTCATGTCCAAGGAAGATGAGTTGAAGACTGCGTTCATAACCCCGTGTGGCACATACTACTTTGTACGGATGTCCTTTGGGATGAAGAGCGTCGGGTCCACTTTTGCGAGGGCAGTACAAATTGGTTTCGAGTCTCAGCTGCACAGGAATATTGAAGCTTATGTGGATGACACTGTTGTAAAGACCCAGGATAGATCAACACTCATTTAGGACTTGGAAGAAACCTTTGCAAACCCGCGCAAGAGTAACATGAAGCTGAATCCAGAGAAGTGTGTGTTTGGCGTTCCTTCCGGCAAGCTACTTGGCTTATTTGTATCTCATAGGGGGATAGAGGCCAACCCCGACAAGATCAGCGTGATCGAGCAGATTCAAGCACCCAAGATGGTGAAGGACGTGAGGCGCTTAACTGGATGCATTGCTATGCTGAGCAGGTTCATTTCCATGTCTATCGAGCGCGCCCTGTCGTTCTTCAAAATATGGAGAAAGGTAGGGCCCATGAAGTGGACACTGGAGGGGAAAGCAGCGTGCAGGACTAAAAACCCTATCTTTTAGTTTTTCCCACCTTGGTTGCTCCTAAACCACAAGAGCTGTTTCTACTTTACTTAGCAACAACCAATCAAGTGGTTAGTGCGGCACTGGTGGCGTAGCGAGAAGTAGAAGAAGGGGTAGCCGCAACTAGTGTCCTCCTCGGAGATGTAATTGAACCAGTCATGGCAGGAATGGGTGCAGATCATGAGAAGGAAGAGCCAAGCAGCGAAGGCAATCAGAAGACCATGACAAAGATGAAAGTGGTACATCAGCCAGTCTACTTTGTTAGCTCCCTCTTGCAGGGGGCTAGGTCAAGGTATTCTGGGGTGCAAAAAATGATCTTTGGCATGATCATGGCCTCAAGGAAGCTGGGCCACTACTTCCAATCCCACAATATCACAGTTGTCATCCGTTTCCCTCTACAACGCATACTGAGGAACCTGAGGCCACCGGCAGGATAGTTGAATGGGCATTAGAACTATCAAGCTTTGGATTGAAGTATGAAAGCACCTCAACCATTCGGAGCAGAGCATTGGCGGAATTCATTAAGGAATGGACACACACTCCACGTGAAGAAACGCCAAAAACAGCTATCCCCAACAAGGAAGCGCCCAAAGAGTGGATCGTGTACTTTGATGGTGCCCTCTCATTGCAGCGTGTGGGAGCCGGCGTGCTCTTTGTCGCACCCACTAGATAGCACCTCAAGTATGTAATCCAGATGCATTTTCCCCGGGAAGAAGCTACCAACAACACTACTGAATACGAAGGGCTTCTTGCCGAGCTCAGGATTGCAGTAGAGTTGGGAATCAAGAAGTTGATCATCTGTGGAGATTCGCAACTTGTTGTGAGGCAAGTCAACAAGGATTATCAGAGTCCACTGATGGAAGCATATGTCAAAGAAGTGATAAGGTTGGAGGAACACTTTTACGGACTCCAAATAGAGCATTTAACACGTGTAGAAAACAACACTTCGGATTATTTGTCTAGGTGTGCCACCCAGAAGCTGCCTGTGGAACCGGGGACCTTTGTCCTTCATCTGACTCAACCATCAGTGTCTCCATCGAAGATGTATAAGAAAAGGAGGAAGCAGGACTCAGGCAAGCCATTATCAGGAGAACCTCCACAGGTCCCGGGTAAGGAGGCTGCCGGGAATAACTCCACCTCACTTGGTGAGCTCCGCCCTACTGTGGGACCATAGGTCCTTGCGATTGAGGCAAGTGCTCCCACGATTGAGGAGGTGCTGCTAGTCCTGGTTATCGAGCCATGAGCTCCAGCTTGGGTGCAACAGATCGTCCACTACCTCCATACCGGAGAACTTCTCGAGGAACAAGAAGAAGCTGAAAGAGTAGCCCGGAGGGCCAGTAAGTATCAGTTTGTCGATGACACACTATACAGAAGGAGGCCGAACGGCGTGAAATTGAAGTGCATTTGCCGGGAAGAAGGAAAGGAACTATTGGTAGAGATACATCAAGGCGTCTGCGGCTCTCATATTGGTTCAAGAGCCTTGGTTGGAATAGCTTTCCCGCAAGGTTTCTACTAGCCCAAGGCCCTTCAAGATGTAGTCAAGCTAGTCACCGGATATGAAGCCTGCCAGTTCGACTCCAAGAATATCCATCAGCGTGCTCAAGCTCTCCAACGATCCCTTTGTCATGGCCATTTTTCGTCTGGGGGCACGAAATCTTGGGCCCCTTCCGCCGTGCTGTCGGGGGCTTTGAACTCTTGTACGTCGCAATCAATAAGTTTTCAAAGTGGCCGGAAGTGGAGCCTGTGAGGAAGGTGACTACATAGTCAGCTATCAATTTCTTGAAAGGATGGGGTGCGCTTCGGAGTACCCGCCAGGGTCATCACTGACAACGGCACCCAGTTCACGAGCCGTGCCTTCATGCAATATGTTCTATTACCCATACCATAAGCAATGGACAAGATGAGAGGATGAACGTTGAAGTGCCGCAGGGACTCAAGACGAGGACTTTCAATAAGCTGCAATAGTGCAGAAGCCGCTGGATTGACGAGCTGCCAGTGGTTCTTTGGTCCCTCCGCATGGCACCAAATCGAGCCACTGGCCAGACTCCTTTCTCCTAAGTCTATGGGGCAGAATCAATGATCCCCATGGAACCCATATACGGGTCACCTCGAGTATTTTCCTACAATGAAGTAGAGAAAGAGCAGCACTTGCATGACGATGTCGTGCTCCTTGAGGAGAACCGTCTCCGGGCTGCTACACATGCTGCACGCTATCAACAAGCCTTGTGTCGCTATCACACCCGCATGGTTCATGCCCGGAGCATTGAGGAAGGCGACCTTGTCCTTAAGCATGTTCTATACGCCAAGGTTGCAAACAAGTTGACGCTAATGTGGGAAGGCCCTTACGAGGTAGTATGAGTCACCAGACCTGGCGCAGTCCGTCTGTAGACCGGAGCCCGGCAGCCACCCTTTTGTAGAAGCCTTGTCGAAGTTGCATGTAACCCTTTGTACAAAGCTAGGCGCGGACCCTGAGCAGCAGATAAATAAACGAAGAGATGGGGGCCCCTAAAATTTGCATGCATGCATACATTTGCATAAGCATTCCATGAACATATAGATAAGGTCATATGTTGCTATGTTTCCTTCTGCACTAATCGCAGGTTTCTTGCCGCGGACTCGATCCCAAAAAAAGAGATGGAAACGAGCCAACATATCAATCCCCACTAAGCAAAACAGATAAGTTCCTTTTCTCATCCATACATGCTTCTGTAAGAGAAAACTTGTGCATTGAAACACCCCGTCACCTCCAAAGCATTTATGCTCCCATTCTTTGGTTCGAGCAATGTTTGGTCCAAGTTGGTTGTAGTGGCATTTGCGAGAAAAGGTTAGACATGGGGCTGGTTCCATTCCATAGTATTGTGCCCAGTAGGCCAAGCCCTGCGGCAATAGCGGAAGGCACCGACAAGATAGCTTGCCGGGAAAAGCTTGTTTACTTGAAAATATAGAGGTGATTTTCCTCTGTATGGGTAGAGTACATGCACAAGTGTCTGGCAAGCCTATATTTTTTCATTAATATGCGGATAAATAAGTACGTGTCTTATAGAACACAAACATGGATAGAAGAGACTACATATTTAAGACTAAAATTTGGCAAATGCCTACATATTTTAGACTCAAAAAAGATAAGTGCCCTGTAATCCCTCTCTTGTCCCTCTCCTCCTAGGAACTACCATAGGAGGTGAAGAGAGAAAAAGGAGTGCCTGGGCAGAAGCCCAGCCTGACCCCGTCGGGACCTGCCGGGAGCAGCCTAACATGAGCGAGAGTGGCGAGGCTACGAAGGGAGTGGGCGGAGAGAGCAGCTGGATGGTGCCCTTGGTCACCACAATAAGGACCAACGAGATGCGCCAGTAAAGACACCAGTGGGAAAGGCCTGCCGGTGCCCAGCTGGAAGACTGCTGGAGGAGGCAAAGGCACAAAGAGAGCATCCCTCACGGCAACCGCCCGGAAGAGGCTGGTGATGATGGTGCCGGGGAGGGGTGGCAAAGAACTGGAAGACGGGGCAGCCGCCAGACAATACAGGACGAACCCGTCGGTGCCATCGTACTCTGGTCTAGCGGCCTGCTCCCAGCCTTCGTCGTCTCCACCGGTTTCTTCCGCATCACCATCGCTCCGGGAGGACAGCGGTCCATGGTCCCGCTGCCCCGCTCGAGGAAGCAGCCAGCGATTGCGGCGATGCTAGGGGCCCGCCGAGGGTGCCGCTCCCCACCTCGGCGGGCCGGAAGGCGCCACCATCTTCAGTGTCATCCCCTGCCTCGCCAGAGAGGGCATTTCTAGGATTACCAAAGATCCCGAGCGTGATCCCGCGGGAGGGCACAGAAGGCTCGAAAACTTCACCTGTGGACTAGCAAGCTCCAGAAGCTTGCAGCAAAGACGGCACCTCCTACCCAGCCGACGAGCTCGCAAGGAAGGGGTGAGCACTCCCCCATCATGAAGGAACATGATAGCTTCCACACCGGGGTCGATGCGGCGGTTGTAGAAACGTCGCCATGTACTGCGACTGCCTCCACTAAGGTCGTCGCGCCTCCCGCGGCCTCGCACTAGACTCACTCTCAAAGAGGAAAAACCAGCCTTCAGAGTCACCACTCCCGAGCTGAGGCGGGGGTTCCACCCCTGGTCTCCTCCCATTGACATGATGGGAAGGAAGTGAGGAGGAAATGCATGGGTGGATTCCTCCGCTCCCTATGGTGTTCCCCTTTTATAGGCGAGCCCAGACCCGGTGCAGATGCTCCACCCACTCCCAAGGGCTCCCTCGAATCCGATCCGTCTGAACTATAGACGGTGGCTGAGCTCATCAATCGTCCTTCTACACCAATCCGGTAAATTTGGGTCCCGTTCATAGTGCTCTTTCCTACACTATGCGCGTCTGTCATGTCCCCACGCAACGCATGCAGCGTACGTGGCGGAAGGAACGAGCGTAGTGGGATGTGTGAAATGGTAGTTACCACCCTGTGGGATAAAGTCATTCACGGGCCATAATAAGGTGTTCCCACCATGTTTGGCATCACACGACGCACAGTAAAACCGGAAACTGATTCAAGCACAAGGTTAATGAAGAAGCAAGAGGAGTATCAACAAAGATGAGAAGAATATCAGCGTAAGACCCCTGCCTGTGTACCTGATAGGGCCTATCCCAATGATACTCGGCAGCACGATTGGACCAGGCCCGGGGGCTCCTGTCGGTGCAACAAACCCTTATGTGTGTTACCCGGACTATACACAGGCACGACAAGAAGGAAGCAAGCTTCATCAAGCGTCCAGGACAAGAACCAAGCCAGAGAGATATAGAGAGCACTTTGGAGAGTCAAAGGGCAGATCAAGAAGACCAAGACAAGCCAAGGGAACAAGGATCCATTAAGGGAAAGTCTCCCTTGCCAGGAAGGCGAGCCCGGTCGGGTGGAGGCCTCCCCAAGAACAAGTCCAAGCTTTCCCTAGTAGGCTTGCCAGGGCCCCCAGGGGCGGATCTCCTCACTAAGGCTCCACCGCACCACCGCACAGCGACGCAAGTCACTTATCAGTGTGGTGTCGAGCCCCCAAGTGTTTAAGTGGCTATGATTGGACACATAGCCACCATTTGGAAGAGAAATCCCACATGTGTGACACCCGGCCAGTGGCATGTCATGCAGATAGACAAGAAGGTGATTGAGTGGCGCGTTAGGCTTGCCAGGCTGCTGATGTCTACTACACAACCTTCTCTTGTAGACTCGCGTTGAGCCTCCAAGTGCAGAGTTTTGTAGGACAGTAGCAATTTTCCCATAATTGGATGACCTAAGGATTATTAGTCTGTGGGAGGCGTAGGATGAAGATGGTCTCTCTCACACAACCCTGCAACCAAATAACAAAGAGTCTCTTGTGTCCCCAACACACCCAATACAATGGTAAATAGTATAGGTGCACTAGTTCGGCGAAGAGATGGTGATACAAGTGTAATATGGATGGTAGATATATGTATTTGTAATATGAAAATATAAAAACAGCAAGGTAGAAAGTAACAAAAGTGAGCGAAAACGGTTTTGAAATGCTTTGAAACAAGGCCTATGGTTCATACTTTCACTAGTGCAAGTTCTCTCAACAATAATAACTAATTGGATCATATAAGAATCCCTCAACATGCAACAAAGAGTCACTCCAAAGTCACTAATAGCAGAGAACAAACGAAGAAATTATTGTAGGGTACGAAACCACCTCAAAGTTATTCTTTCTAATCAATCTATTGGGCTATTCCTATAAGTGTCACAAACAGCCCTAGAGTTCGTACTAAAATAACACCTTAAGAGACACATAAAGCAAAACCCTAATGTCACCTACATACTCCAATGTCACCACAAGTATCTGCGGGTTTGATTATATGACTTGCATCACACAATCTCAGATTCATCTATTAAAACCAACACAAAGAACTTCAAAGAGTGCCCAAAGTTTCTACAAGAGAGTCAAGACGAAAACGTGTGCCAACCCCTATGCATAAGTTCACAATGTCACTGAACCCACAAGTTGATCACCAAAACATACATCAAGTGGATCATGTGAATATCCCGTTCTCACCACAGATAAACACATGCAAAACATACATCAAGTGTTCTCAAATCCTTAAAGACTCAATTCGATAGGATAACTTCAAAGGGAAAACTCAATCCATTACAAGAAGGTAGAGGGGGAGAAACATCATATGATCCAACTATAATAGCAAAGCTCGCGGTACATCAAGATCATGCAAAATCAAGAACACGAGAGAGAGAGAGAGAGAGAGAGAGAGAGAGATCAAACACATAGCTACTAGTACATACCCTTAGCCCTTAGGGTGAACTACTCCCTCCTCATCATGGAGACCGTTGGGATGATGAAGATGGCCACCGGTGATGGTTCCCCCTCCGGCAGGGTGCCGAAATGGGCTCTCGATTAGTTTTTCGTGTCTACAGAGGCTTATGGTGGTGGAACTCCCGATCTAGGTTTCTTTTCTAGGGTTTCTGTATTTACAGGATTTTTGGTGTCAAGAACAAGTTAGGGGGGTCCACGAGTCAACCACAAGGTAGGGGGCGCGCCCTGGGGGTGTGGGCGTCCCCCCACTCTTGTGGGTGACTCGTGTCTCTTCTGGCCTAACTCTTTTGCTTCGGGGGCTTCTTCTGGTCCATAATAAATCACCGTAAATTTTCAGGTCAATTGGACTCCATTTGATATTCCTTTTCTGCGAAACACAAAAACAAGGAAACAAAATGAAAACTGGCACTGGGCTCTAGGTTAATAGGTTAGTCCCAAAAAGGATATAAAATAGCATATAAAGGCATATAAAACATCCATGATGGATAATATAATAGCATGACTACTTCATAAATTATATATACGCCGGAGACGTATCAGCATCCCCAAGCTTAATTTTTGCTCGTACTCGAGTAGGTAAATGATAAAAGAAACAATATATGAAGTGTGAATGCTACCAAGTGCATAAGTTTGATCAATGATAACTTCAATCTTCTTTTCTAGCATCATTATACATCATAACAGTAGTTCATCTCATAAAACTTCTCATGATCAAGTAGCAAGCTATTCATATGTTAAAGCATAGATCATAAACTTTCTTTTAGACTAACAACTAGGTTCTTAGTCATCAAACAATTGCAATTCATCTTATTTTCAGGAGGGGTCTATGTAAGAGCTTTGATTCAGAAAATCCTACATACTCAACTATCATATAGTCTTCCATGATTGCTACCACTCAAAGCATATTTTTAGAACAAATAGCAGCAATTGAACACTAAGAAAGATTGGGGCTTAAAGTTTTGCCTCCCAACTTATTTATCATATAGATAATTGTCAACAATTATAATTCATGATAAAATATATTTGAATGGCCATATATGCTTAGATGTTTCTCCACCATATGATGCTTGCCAACTAAAGAGTAGGATGGAATGAGAAGGAATACTACTGACTCTTGCATATAAGTAAATAGATAGGCCCTTCGCAGAGGGAAGCAGGGATTTGTATAGGTGCTAGAGCTCAAGTATTTAAATCAGAGATGGATATAATTTTGAGCGGTATGCTTTCGTTGTCAATGCTACGACAAAGAGTTCTCAATATATTCCATGCTACATACATTATAGGCGGTTCCTGAGGGAGTCCTGGATTAAGGTGTCCTCAGGTGGCCGGATTGCTCGTTATGGGCCGGACTGGTGGGCCGTGAAGATTATTTGAAGACTATATCCCGTATCCGTATAGGACTCCTATATGTGTAAAATTGCAAGTTTAGAGTCTGGGTGTAGTACTTTCCTTCCTCTGCAAGACGGTCATGTACAACCCTAGGTCCCTCTGGTGCATATATAAACTGGAGAGTTTAGTCCATAGAGACAACAATCGCAATTGCATAGGCTAGAATCCTAGGGTTTTAGCAATTACGATCTCAAGGTAGATCAACTCTTGTAAACCCATATTCATCAAGATCAATCAAGCAGGAAGTAGGGTATTACCTCGATCAAGAGGGCCTGGACCTGGGAAACATCGTGTCCCCAGTCTCCTGTTACCATCGATCGTCAAACACATTGTTCGGGACCCCCTATCCGAGGTCTGCCAGTTTTGACACCAACATTGTTGCTTTCATTCAGAGTTCCACTGTGTCATTGACAAAAGGATCAATGGATTGCTTCGTTGCCGATGTCGGTGCCACCACTGAGCGAATTTTTATCCCCGGCCAGCTTTTCATGTTCGATAGCTTCGTGCTTCATTCCAACACGTAAGGCCACCTCGAGCAGGTTGACAGCTACGCCCCTTGTCATCAAATCAGATTTGGAGGCCTGATCTACATTGTTGACGTTAGTCGAGATTTGACCTTCAACGGATTCACACCTGTGGCGGCTGCTCCCTGCCTCCATGATGAAGACGTCTTAGACCTGTCATCGGACCCCGTCCAGGGGACAATACCTATGACTGCTCTGGCCCTAACTGCGGAGCAGATCACTTCATCCTAGGACGGGAAGATCAACCCCGCCATGGAAACCGCAGATTTAATGGCGCTCGAGCCGCTGACAGACCCAGCATTGGGCAGGACTCCCCCTGCCGTTGGAGCACCGGACTCGTCCCCGTTTACGAGTTTTGAACTTTCGGGATCCACACTTCTTGGGCCCAATCGAGTGGTTATCACTAAACTCTGTCCCACATATGCCCGAACATACATCCAACACTCGATCTTAAACGAAGCGGTGGACTTGCTAAAATCCCTCACCCTTATAGAGGATTCCCAGCCGAACTATGCCCAGTTTGAACTGGGGTTGAGGATAGGGAATTTTGCTTCCTACACACCACCCACTTGGTAGCCACGGTCGAAGACTTAACCGATCTCCTATATTACACTTACGAAGACATCGATGGGATGGACCACGACGTCGAAGCCGATCTAAGTACAAACCCTCATGCAACCGAGCGATGGACGGCTACTTCTACATACGATATATATATGGTGGATACACCGGACGAAAAGGAAGACGATGGCGAGACAAATCCAGAGCAGTATAAGCCCGTCGATGAACCTCCTAAACGCCAGCGTCAGAAACGTTAATCTCAATACGGTAAAGGGAAGGAGAATAACACTGTCACTAAAGAGGATGACGATCCGGAGCAAGCAGATGACCCCGTGGAGCCAGTGGTGGAGCAGGATGAACGGTAAGATGGCGACCATAGTACCGAACCGCTGGTCGATAACAGCGATGTCGAAGACAACAATTGTCAACCTATCTTCGAAGAGGACATCAGACTGGGAGACAAAGAATTCATCGTCCCACAAGAACCACTCAAACAGAAACATTTTCAACAATAGCTCATTGCTACAGCAAGGAGCCTAAAGAAGCAGCAGCATCGGCATAGAGCCGAACTAGATACGCTCAATGAGAGATTGAACATAGTTCTAGACACTGAAGAAAGATATGGCCATGAGCGCCAAACAAGAAGTTATCCGAAGTGCAAACTGCTACCCCAATTCGACGATGAGGCTATTGCGCCCATACCGCCGAAATACGGCAAGACCAATCAACCAGACCGACCACCTCGTGGACGGGATAAAACGTGCAGCAATGTCGTACACCATGACGCACCTCCTCATCGTAAATGAATGGATCAAGGGAACGTGCTCCCACACAAGACGACGTCTATCAAGCCAAACTCGCTGGGCACAATGTAGTTCGGAACCAACACCGAACATGGACAACGTCCGTATTACGCCACGATGTCACAAAATACAGGGGTGCCGCACACCCTCTGTGCTTCACCGATGAGGTGATGGATTACAACTTTCCAGAAGGGTTTAAACCCGTAAACATCGAGGCGTACGATGGAACGACGAACACTGCTGTATGGATAGAAGACTTTATTCTTCACATCCACATGGCTCGTGGAGATGACCTCCACGCCATCAAATACTTACCTCTCAAGCTGAAAGAGCCAGCTCGTCACAGGTTAAAAAGCCTCCTGGAGAACTCCATTAGAAGCTGGGAAGAACTCGAGGATGCTTTTCGGGGTAACTTTCAGGGGACTTATGTCCGGCCCCCGGACGCTGACGATCTAAGTCATATAATCCAGCAACTCGGGGAGTCAGCCTGCAAGATTTGGAATTGGTTCTTAAGTAAAAGAACCAAATTGTTGACTGTCCAGACGCCGAGGACTTAGCGGCATTCAAGCACAGTTTCCTTGATGAGTGGCTGGCTAGACACCTCGGCCAAGAGAAGCCGAGGACAATGGCGGCCCTTACTACACTCATGACCCGCTTTTGCGCGGGTGAGGACAACTGGCTAGCTCGTAGCAGCAATAGCAATAGGGACCCTGGCACTTACGAAGTCAGAGATGGCAACGACAAGCCACGATGTAATAAGACCAAGCGTCCAAACAATGCAGGAAGCACATATGACACATCACTAAATGCAAGATTCAGTGGCTCCAGGCCCGGTCAACGGAAGGAGTCATTCAAAGGCAACAGAGACAGTCCATCTAGCTTGGACAAAATGCTAGAAAGACCGTGCCAGATTCATGGCACCCCTGATAAACCTGCAAATCATACCAACCAAAACTGTTGGGTCTTCAAGCAGGCCGGCAAGTTAAATGCTGATACGTCTCCAACGTATCTATAATTTTTGATTGTTCCATGCTATTATTTATGAAGTCTTGGATGTTTAATGGGCTGTATCATTCACTTTTATATCATTTTTGGGACTAACCTACTAACGCAAAGGCCCAGTCCAGATTGCTGTTTTTTTGCCTATTTCAGGGTTTTGTAGAAAAGGAATATCAAACGGAGTCCAAATGGAATGAAACATTCGAAGGAGATATTTTTGGACAAAATCACGCGAGATAAACTTCGGGGACAAGCCAGAGGACAGGGGGCCCACCCTCGAGGGTGGGGGGCGCGCCCCCTGCCTCGAGGGCAGGCCCGGTGGCCCTTGGTGCCCCTCTTCCTCCTATATATGCCTACGTACCCCAGAAACTCCATACGCAGAGAGAAAACCCTAATTCCACCGTCGTAGCTACTGTTCCCGTGGAGAACCCATCTTGGAGCCTGTTCCGGGAGGGGGATCCATCACGGAGGCCTTCATCATCATCATCATCGCCCTCACCATGAGTTGTGAGTAGTTTACCACAGACCTTCGGGTCCATAGCTAGTATCTAGATGCCTTATTCTTTCTCTCTCTAGATCTCAATACAAAGTTCTCATCGGTCTTCAAGGAGATCTATTCGATGTAATCTCTTTTTTAGGTGTGTTTGTCGAGATCCGATGAATTGTGAGTTTATGATCAAGGTTATCTATGAAAGATATTTGGTTCCTCTCTGAACTTTTTATGTGTGCTCATAATATCCTTGCAAGTCTCTTCGAATTATTGGTTTGCTTTGGCCTCCTAGATCTATAGTTCTTGCAATGGGAGAAGTGCTTGGCTTTGGGTTCAATCTTGCGTGGTCCTGTCCCGGTGACAGTAGGGGCAGCAAGGCACATATTGTATTGTTCCCATCGAGGATAAAAAGATGGGGTTTTCATCATATTGCTTGAGTTTATCCCTCTACATCATGTCATCTTGCTTAAGGTGTTACTCTGTTCATATGAACTCAATACACTAGATGCATGCTGGATAGCGGTCGATGTGTGGAGTAATAGTAGTAGATGTAGGCAGGAGTCGGTCTACTTGTCTAGGACGTGATGACTATATACAATGATCATGCCTAGATAATCTAATAATTATTCGCTTTTCTATCAATTGCTCGACAGTAATTTGTTTACCCGCCGTAGAATATCGCTATCATGAGAGAAGCCACTAGAGAAAACTATGGCCCCCGGGTCTATCTCTATCATATTACTTTACCGCCAATTTCTGCCGCCGTTATTTATTTGCTTTCTTTACTTTCTGTTTCTATACAAAAAATACCAAAAATATAACTATCATCTCTATTAGATCTCACTGTCGTAAGTGACCGTAAAGGGATTGACAACCCCTTATCACGTTGGCTGCGAAGTTCTTATTTGTTTGTGCAGGTGCGAGGGACTGGCGCGTGTTCTCCTACTGGATTGATACCTTGGTTCTCAAAAACTGAGGGAAATACTTACGCTACTGTGCTGCATCTCCCTTTCCTCTTTGAGGGAATACAACGCAAGCTTAAGAGGTAGCAAGAAGAATTTCTGGCGCCGTTGCCGGGGAGGCTTACGCAAAATTCATATACCAAGTACCTATCACAAACCCTTATTCTTCGCATTACATTTATTTTCCTCTCGTTTTCCTCTCCCCACTTCACCCTTTCTGTTTTATTTGCCCTTCTTCCGTTGTGTGTTTATCGTTCGATTGCCTCTTGTTTGCTTGTGTGCTATGTGTCCTCAATTAGTTTGCATCTTCGCTTGCTAAAGTATGGATCCTCATCCACTTTCTAATCTCTTTAAAGATCCAATTATTTTGAACCTATTGGTAGTGAGCTACGTGCACTAGATTGTCTTTATGAGGTTTTGCTCAAAATTTATGAATCTGAAAATTGTGAGGAATTGTTAAAAGAAAAAATGATTCATGATAGCTTGTTAAATAAAGAGCATGATTGCAATGATGTTATTATAAATTCTATTAATGTCAATTGTGCTAATGATATACAAAACCCTAAGCTTGGGGATGCTAGTATTGCTATGTGCACTACTAGTTGCAATGATCATGATTGGGGTGATGCTTCATACGATCTTTAAACTTTATTTAAACCCCATCATGAATATGAGATTGATAATAATGTTTTCCATAATATTGAAAGTGGGTTTAAAAGAATGTCAACTTTTGATCCCACTACTTTAGATATTGATCAATCTTATGAGTTTTTTTGATAAAAGTGGGCTTGGAGAAGCAATGACTTTGTTCTATGTTAATCCCACTATTTTGAATGAGTGTCAACTTTGCATGCATGTGGATCATGAAGAGAATATCTTATGTGATAGCTATATTGTTGAATTTACTTATGATCCTACATGCAATTATTATGAGAGAGGAAAATAAGGTTTTAGGAATCTTCATGTTACTAAATTACCTCTCTACATGTTGAGATTGATCTTGTTTCTTTCTTCTTCCTTGCATATGCTAGATTTTGCTTGCCTTGCTAATTTGTTTACTTATAAAATGCCTATGCATAGGAAGTATGCTAGACTTAGATGTGTTTGTCACATGTTTTATGATGCTCTCTTTGTGCTTCAATTCTTATCTTTCATGTGAGCATCATTGAATTCTCAAGCCTATCTTAATGGTCATAAAGAAAGAGCATGTTGGAAGGCAACCCAATTTTATGTTTTTTGTTTGTGTTGCTGTTAGGGAATAAATATTGCATCTAGCCTCTGATTAGATGTGTTTTCATGTTTTGTTTAGTGTTTGTGCCAAGTAGAACCTTTGGTAAGACTTGTGTGAAGTTTATATGATCTTGCTGGGAAAAAACAGAATCGTTAGCGCTAGCTAAAGTAGTCTTCAGATTTTACTGGAGCGTGATTTTTAGTTGATTATTTTTGCTGCAGATTGGGATACAAATTGCGCAAATTTACCAATTTAGTTTGAATTTTTTGGAGTTCCAGAAGTAGGCGATCCCAGCAGATTACTACAGATTATTCTGTTTCTGACAGATTCAGTTTTTCGTGTCTTGTTTGCTTATTCCGATGCATCTATGAGTAATATTGGAGGATATGAACCATAGAGAACTTGGAGTACAGTAGGTTTAATAAAAATATAAACAATGAATTAATTCCTTGCTGTACCTTTGAGTGGTGGTTTGCTTTCTCTTACTAACGGAGCTCACAAGAATTTTTGTCTAAGTTTTGTGTTGTGAAGTTTTCAAGTTTTGAGTATTGCTTTGATGGATTATGGAACAAGGAGTAGCAAAGGCCTAAGCTTGGGGATTCCCATGGAAACCCAAGTAAATTCAAGATAATCAAAAGCCTAAGCTTTGGGATGCCCCGGGAAGACATCCCCTCTTTCGTCTTCATCCATCGGTAACTATACTCGGAGCTATATTTTTATTCGCAACATGTTATGTGTTTTTCTTGAGCGTCTTGTATAATTTGAGTCTTTCCTTGTTAGTTTGCCACAATCATCCTTGCTGGACACACCTATTTGAGAGAGTTAAATATGCCCTACAAATTGTTAGAACACTCTATATGCTTCACTTATACCTTTTGAGTTGAATAGTTTTTGCTCTAGTGCTTCACTTATATCTTTTAGAGCACGGTGGTGGTAATATTTTGTAGAAATTGTTGAACTATCATGCTTCACTTACATCTATTTGAGAGTCTCTTAAAACATCATGGCAAAGTGTTTAGGCTAAAGAAACTAGTCTTCACATGATAAACATCCAATGTCAATGTAGTAAAAAAATTCACATCATGTGCATTGAGTAGAAAGAGATGTTGGATGCTTGATAAATGTTTTGAGACATGAGGATAGTGATATTAGAGTAATGCTAGTGGAGTAATTATGAAATTGAGGAATATTTGTGTTAAAGTTAGTGATCCCGTAGCATGCACGTATGGTGAACCGTTGTGTTACTAAGTTAAAGCATGAGGTATTTGTAGAGTGTCAACCTTTGTGTGGAGGTCGGGGGCGCGGGATGGTTAACTCCTACCAACCTCCCCCCTAGGGGCATGCGTTGATTGCTTTGTTTTGATGACTCCTAGATTTTTGCAATAAGTATATGAGTTCTTAGGACTAATGTTGAGTCCATGGATTATACGCACTCTCACCCTTCCACCATTGCTAGCCGCTCTTGTACCGCGCAACTTTCGCCGGTGCCATAAACCTAGTATATATCCTTCCTCAAAACAGCCACCATATTGTTCCTCAAAACAGCCATCATACCTACCTATCATGGCATTTCCATAGCCATTCCGAGATATATTGCCATGCAACTTTCCACCGTTCCGTTTATATGACATGCATCGTATTGTTATATTGCCATTGCATGATCATGTAGTTGACATCGTATTTGTGGCAAGGCCACCATGCATAATTTTTATACATGTCACTCTCGTTTCATTGCACATATCGGTACACCGCCGGAGGCATTCATATAGAGTCATACTTTGTTGTTATAGTATCGAGTTGTAATCTTGTGTTGTAATTGAAGTGTGATGATCATCATTTATAGAGCATTGTCCCATGGGAGGAAAGGCTGAATCTATAAAGTCCCTCCGCAAAAAAAAGAGAAAGGCCAAAGAAAAAAAAAGGCCCAAAAAAAAGCTAAAAAAAGAAAAAAAGAAAAAGAAAAGATAAGAAAAAGGGACAATTGCTACTATCTTTTTCCACACTTGTGCTTCAAACTAGCACCATGTTTTTTCATTGTAGAGAGTCTCATGCTTAGTCACTTTCATATACTAGTGGGAATTTTCGTTATAGAACTTGGCTTGTATATTCCAACAATGGGCTTCCTCAAATGCCCTAGGTCTTCGTAAGCAAGCAAGTTGGATGCACACCCACTAGTTTCTTTTGTTGAGCTTTCATTCATATTTAGCTCTAGTGTATCCGTTGCATGGCAATCCCTACTCACTCACATTGATATCTATTGATGGGCATGTCCATAGCCCGTTGATACGGCTAGTCGATGTGAGACTATCTACCTCTTTTTGTCTTCTCCACAACCACCTCTATTCCACCCATAGTGCTATGCACATGGCTCACACTCATGTATTGCGTGAAAGTTGAAAGGTTTGAAAAGATAGAGCATGAAAACAAATGCTTGGCTGAAATCGGGGTTGTGCATGATATGAATATTTTGTGTGATAGCAAGGGAGCATAGCCAACACTATATGATTTTATAGGGACAACTTTCTTCAGCCATAGTATTTTGAGAAGACGTGATTGCTTTGTTAGTATTGCTTGAAGTATTGTTATTTATTATGTCAATATAGACTTTTATCTTGAATCCTTCAGATCTGAACATTCATGCCACAATTAAGAGAATTATATTGAAAAATATATTAGCTAGCATTCCACATCAAAAATTCTTTCTTTATCGTTTACCTACTCGAGGACGAGCAGGAATTAAGCTTGGGGATGCTTGATACGTCTCCAACGCATCTATAATTTTTTATTGTTCCATGCTATTATTTATGAGGTCTTGGATGTTTAATGGGCTTTATCATTCACTTTCATATCATTTTTGGGACTAACCTACTAACCCAAAGGCCCAGTCGAGATTGTAATTTTTTGCCTATTTCAGGGTTTTGCAAAAAAGGAATATCAAACGGAGTCCAAACGGAATGAAACCTTCGCAGGAGACATTTTTGGAGAAAATCACGCGAGATAAACTTCAGGGCCAAGCCAGAGGACAGGGGGGCCACCCTCGAGGGTGGGGGGCGCGCCCCCCTTCCCAGGGCGCGCCCCCTGCCTGGAGGGCTGGCCCGGTGGCCCCTGGTGCCCCTCTTCCTCCTATATATGCCTACGTAACCCAGAAACTCCAGACGTAGAGAGAAAACCCTAATTCCACCGCCGTAGCTGCTGTTCTCGTGGAGATCCCATCTTGGAGCTTGTTCCGGGAGGGGGATCCATCACGGAAGCCTTCATCATCATCATCATCGCCCTCACCGTGAGTTGTGATTAGTTTACCACAGACCTTCGGGTCCATAGCTAGTATCTACATGCCTTCTTATCTCTCTCTAGATCTCAATACAAAGTTCTCCTCGGTCTTCGAGGAGATCTATTCGATGTAATCTCTTTTTGCGGTGTGTTTGTCGAGATCCGATGAATTGTGAGTTTATGATCAAGGTTATCTATGAAAGATATTTGGTTCTTCTCCGAACTTTTTATGTGTGCTCATAATATACTTGCAAGTCTCTTCGAATTATTGGTTTGGTATGGCCTCCTAGATCTATAGTTCTTGCAATGGGAGAAGTGCTTGGCTTTGGGTTCAATCTTGCGGTGTCCTTTCCCAGTGACAGTAGGGGCAGCAAGGCACGTATTGTATTGTTGCCATCGAGGATAAAAAGATGGGGTTTTCATCATATTGCTTGTGTTTATCCCTCTACATCATGTCATCTTGCTTAAGGCGTTACTCTGTTCGTATGAACTCAATACTCTAGATGCATGCTGGATAGCAGTCGATGTGTGGAGTAATAGTAGTAGATGCAGGCAGGAGTCGGTCTACTTGTCTCGCACGTCATGCCTATATACAACGATCCTGCTTAGATAATCTCATAATTATTCACTTTTCTATCAATTGCTCAACAGTAATTTGTTTACCCGCCGTAGAATATCGCTATCATGAGAGAAGCCACTAGAGAAAACTATGGCCCCCCGGGTCTATCTCTATCATATTACTTTACAGCCAATTTTTGCCGCCGTTATTTATTTGCTTTCTTCACTTTATGTTTCTATACCAAAAATACCAAAAATATAACTATCATCTCTATCAGATCTCACTATCGTAAGTGACTGTAAAGGGATTGACAACCCCTTATCGCGTTGGCTGCGAAGTTCTTATTTGTTTGTGCAGGTGCGAGGGTCTGGCGCGTGGTCTCCTACTGGATTGATACCTTGGTTCTCAAAAACCGAGGGAAATACTTACGCTACTGTGCTGCATCTCCCTTTCCTCTTCGAGGGAATACAACGCAAGCTCAAGAGGTAGCAAATGCCGAACACAAGGGGAAAGGACCTAAAATTTAGAACAATGATGTACCTCACCAACCGAATACTTGTGACAGAAGAAATTTCCACTTGAGATAAAAATCGTGAATATGATCTACGCTACCCATATACCCAAGAGGGAATGCAAGCGCGCACTCAGGGACGTTTACGCCGTAGAGCACCCCCAAGTTCAACCCATGGTTGGCTTGTCTGATCAGCTTTGATCGCAGGGATCACCCAACCAGTATCCATCACGAAGGTTTGGCGGCCCTAGTGCTTGATCCTATAATCGACGGATATCATCTTACTCGAGTCCTTATGGATGGCGGCAGCAGTGTCAATCTGATATACCAAGACACTATCCGCAAGATGGGGATAGACCCGTCAAGGATTAAACCCAGCAGCACTACCTATAAAGGAGTGATACCAGGCGTAGAAGCCCGCTGCGCGGGCTCATTAACATTAGAGGTCGTATTCGGCTCTCCTGTTAACTTCAGAAGCGAAGAGTTACTCTTCGACATCGCTCCTTTTCGAAGTGGCTATCATGCACTACTCGAAAGAACAACCTTCGCCCGCTTTAGTGCGGTCCCGCATTATGCTTACTCGAAGCTCAAAATGCCCGAACCACGCGGCTTCATCACAGTCAACGGAAACATGGAGCGCTCCCTCCGTATAGAGGAAGACACTGCGGCCTTAGCAGCCGAGGTCCAAAGCGGCATCTTCAATCCGAGTAGTTCATCGATCGTTAAGACCACAGACACGACTAAACATGTCCGGCCTACACTACAAAGCGGCAGCTCAGAGGAACCTGAGCTCGATTAGCAGTTATGCTCCTGTCGACTGCCCCATAAGGTAGTAGCATACGTACCTCGCATACACAATTACGCCCTTAAAATACCTTGGGCGGCGCTTGGGGCACACTGCATACAAATAGTCCATAGTTCGGCTTGACCCTATTTGGAATTTAAAATACGTTTTTTTTTAACATTCATTAAAAGAACTAACCTTACTTACGACTATACAGGACATTCTTTTCCAGAATTCTCTTTCCTTTCTTACAGGCGGCCATCATAATTCCCCTCTTCAAGGACACATTACAAAGGAGAAAACGGCGCACACGTGCAGCAGGGCCCCGCGTTGAGATTTCTTTTCAGATTCAGGCTCTATGTAAACCTTTTTTCTCTGTTTTATTTCTATTTTTTGCATGTAAAATGCCCAAAGATGTTATCGGCATTATCTGTAACCACACGGCTCGCCGTATTAAATGGGATATAAAAGAAGTTGTTTGGTTCCAATTCGCTTGGAGTTTATTTTATTACCACCTATGTTCTCTTCCCACGTCAGATTGCCACATGTGCCTTAATACCTGGACTTAATACTAGGGGCTGTATTCGGCCTGGCACACTTCCAAAAGTCCGAACACCTATAGGGAACTGTTCGGCGTCCCGGATATTGCATTATATGCATTGGCTCCAAATCATGTCTTGGGTCTATAGTTGGGTTGCTCGGCTCCTGTGCTTACCACCTTACGTTCTGCATTGTTCGGCTAAGGTAGTAAAGGTAGAACTACTGCTATTGTACTTCTGGTTTGTCCAATCAAGTACCTCAGTAGAGAAAGCTGAAAACTGACTGTCATGATGAGGCAAGAGCCGGTCAAGCGATTCGGTGACCTAGTGTCATACTACGATCGATAGTGATCTACTCCGTGTTATACGAGGGGTTGGTCTTTGCCCAGGCGCGTAAAGTGGGCACCATAGTTTGGAAAGCCGCACACGCACCAGGGTCTAGTACTTGGCCCCACAAGTCAAGCTCCTATGGCCAAGTGAAAGGAATAAAGCTGCATAGCCTGACTGCCTTGTTCGCTCCACGAACACCTCCTTTATGGACCAAGACGTTGGATAAAGAGTGTTAAACGTGCATTACCGAACACCCCTATAATATTTACATGGGGGCTGTAGCTGACGGCTGGAAACTTTCAAATTTAAAATAAATAGCCGCATAGGAGGAAAAGTCGCTCATAATAAAACAGGGCAAAAATTTATATATACATCAGTATACAAGCTTAGTTTTTACAATCCGAATACAATCACTCAATGATTATATCCTTTGAGCACTGGCCCTCTACAAGGAGGGATCCTTCTAGGACATCAGCAAAGTACCTTTTCAGCTTCCGGTGATCCTTGCCCTCTGGCGGGCCAACAGTTGCTATCTCCGTGGCCTTCATCTTTGCCTAGTGCACCCTGACGCAGGCGAAGGCCATTCGTGCACCCTCTATGCAGGCCGAACTCTTAATAGCATCGACCCGCGGACTCGCGTCGATGAGTCACTTCACCAATCCGAGGTAGCTACTCAGGACTGGATCAGCTGACCATAGGCGGACTATCAAGTCCTTCATGGCTGTACCCGCCATATTATGAAGCTCAACCAGCTGCTTCATTTGGTCGTTGAGGGGCACTGGATGTTTTGGCGCAAGAAATTGCGACCTGAACGACTTCTCCGTGTTGTTCCCCTCCTGGGCTCGGAAGATGGGCGGCGTCATCAATGCTCCTCGGAAGATCCGCAAACGCACCTGGAGAACTCCATAATCACGTCAGCGCAAGATACCTCCGACCTCGGAAGATACTCTACAAGAGAAAAGTCTTACCAGCTGCTATCTGCCGCGCTTGTTTGATCTCATCGTTAGCACTACGGGGCTCACTCTGCGCCTCCTTGGCATCATTCACTACCGTATTGAGTGTGGATGCTTGCTCCAAAGTTTTCTGCTCCAACACCTCGCACTTGCGAATGGCATCACACAGTTCTTCCTCGACTTCGGTCACCCGCGACTCATGCTGTTGACGCACGGCCTGTTCGGCTCTCAGGTCGGCAGCCGCTTTGTCAGTGGCTGCTTTGCTCAACTTATCCTCCTCCTTGGCCCTCGCAAGCTCGCCCTTAAGGGCCTCGACCTCAGCAGTGTCAACTGTCACACAAATAATATCATACAATGAGCTCATACTTCCAGAGATCAAAGATATAGTAATTTTCACATATCAATTTTTTCACAAATCTGCATACCTTGCATTTCATCAAAACACTTGTTGACGAGGTCGACATACTTCTCAGCTAGTTTCAGCTTCCGATCGAGCTCAGAAACCTCTGCGGCCTAGACGGATGCCGCTACTAGCGAAGCCTATTCAAAAACATAGTACACAGTTCAGCTCTATTACATGCTATTACATGGATCCTTTGTCTGATTCGGTCCAGAATCAAACAAAGCATTAGGGGCTACTGTCTATGTATATATGTATAAATGAAAAGGTTCCTTTCACAACATTACGTCGTATACCTCGAAGCCTATCAGTAGGCTACTGAAGGCTTCATTCTGTCCGCCTTTGATGGATTGAATCTTCTCCATGACCGCACTCATCAGAGTACGGTGTTCCACTATGATGGAAGCACTATGAAGTGCTTCCTCCATTGAATTCGACCCCTCCGAATTGACGGCGGGCGCCGTTGGAGCGGTTGCTCCATCCCCCATCACGGGGGGCCGACTTCTTAATTATGGAGCCACATTGGGCTTTGAAACGGTGTTCAGCGGGGGCCCAGATTGCTTGGGCCCCACATCGTTGTTCGCCATGGGGAGTGCTCCCCCTTGGCTAACGGTGGCGGAGTGATTGGCCTTGGGCGCCCTCTTGTCCGCCCCACTCCCACCTGCTTGAACATGTGGAGCTTGTAGAGAGGACACCTCGGCATCCCCTCGGATGGGCGATGAGCCCCGTGGAGCCGTATCGCTCTCCACCATCTCCTGTCCTAGAGAATTCCCCGATGACAGTGAAGCCTCGGGGAGTACGTGTGGAGGACTGTATAAAGACAGAATGACATTGTTTAAATACTGAAAACTATTTCAAACGAACATAAGGAACTATCGTCTGAGTACTTACGATTCGGCAAGGGGCTTAATCCTAGTCTGAACTCGGAAACTGTGTTCGGAAGTTGAGTCCAAATTGTCCGGAAGGTTCAACTTCTTCCTGGGCGTCACCTTGCTCGCGTTAGCAGGGTCCACTCTCTTCCTCCCCCTTGCCTTGACAGGGAAGTTGTCTTCTTCTTCCTCCTCCTCCTCTTATTCTTCGTGGGAGGGTTGGGAGTCGGTTTCCCCGGACACTGTGTCCACGTGACCCTTAGGGCGGAGGTTGCTCTTGACCTCCTTGCCCTTCTTCTTGGCCTTTTTCTCCGGCACCTTGTACGGCATCGGAACCAACATTGCTGTCAGTTGGGGCGTCTCTGGGTCTTCGGGCAGAGCAGCCAGACACTTGATCGGCTCCGCCTTTTTTGTCTAGGACTGGCTAGAACGTAAAAACTCTAAATCCTGTTATAATTGAAATATGGATGGGGTACATATTTGACATAAGTTCTGATTACCTCTGAAGTAGAGTACATACTCCTGAAGCCCTTGTCTTCGGTCTCCGCCGGCCACCCCTTTTGGGCCTTGAAGATCGGTTTCCAGATGTCTTCTGCGTTGTGCCGAAGAGGTGCTTCAAGGGCTGGGGCTCTTCCTAATTGAACTCCCATGAATGGGAGTCCCAACATTGGCAGGGAAGGTTTCGGCGGAAGTGCAGTACCTAAATAACGTTAGTGAGGAGGGTGCCCTTTGTTATCATATCGGAGATGCGATTTTGGAGGGCTTGCAACTCTGTCTGAGACCCCCAATCCAGACTCTTGTCGGTCCAAGAGGTTAGCCTCTCTGGGGGTCCAGATCTGAATGTGGGCGTCGCTGCCCACTTGGCATCGCAGGGCTCAGTGATGTAAAACCACTCCAGCTGTCAGACTTCGTTTGTTTCCACAAAAGCCCCCTTGGGCCAAGCAGCGTTAGGGACCTTGCTCACCATGGCTCCTCCGCAATCTACGTCACTACAAAAAAAGACACATCACATTTTGGTCCAAACGAGACTTTTTTCTGTCATACTTATGACACTTCTTTGACAATAATTGTGACAAAACACGGTATCATCATAGATGTGGTGGGGTCCTACTTCTATGACAAAAAATCATGACAGAAAATTGGCTTTTCGTCCTGGGCGGGTCGGAGACGCAGCTGCATGACATTCTTTGGGCCGTCAATGACGGAAAAAACCATGGTAGAAGCGAGGGTGAGGAAAATATCGGGGTGTTCCCGGTTACGGTGGGTGGTTGGGGCCGAACGATGCGCGTTTCTCTCATACATGCACGTGCGTGGGTGCGAGGCGTTGGGCTCTAACTTAACCCGAGCAAGGCATTGGGCTCTAACTGAACCTGAGCGATTGCACTGCAGTCTACGCGTTACTGAACACGAGCGATCGATCGATGGCTGTTAACTGAACCCGATCGAGCGATTCCTTCGCTACTGCTGCTAACTGAAGCCGATCGATGCTGCCTCTGCATGAACAGTGAGTGTTGCTGGGGGTTGTATGAATAGTTCCCGGTGGGGGTGGCGGAACAGGACCCCGTGGTGTTGCCTCTGCATGAACAGGACCCCGTTCGATTGAGCCGGTTGGGGCTGCATGAACAGTAGCCCGTGGAGGCTGGAGGGGGTCGACGGTGGTGATGAAAAATATCCTGTGGAGTTCCGTTTTGCGGTATGCCACACCCCTCCCGATGAACATGACCCCTGTTTTGACCGTAGCGCTCCAACACAAGTCCATTTCCTCCGTTTTGCGGTACGCCACACCCCTCCCGATGAACAGGACCCCCGTTTCGACTGTAGCGCTCCAACACAATTCCATTTCCTCCGTTTTGCGGTATGGCACACCCCTCCGGATCTACAGGACCCCCGTTTCGACAGTAGGAGGTCCATTACCTCCGTTTTGCAGTACGCAAGACCCCTCTCGATGAACAGGATCCCATTTCGAACATGGCCGGTCGAACACAAGGCCGTGTCCTCCGTTCTGCGGTACGCCAGGAATCGTTTCCATCGGCTGTTCCGTCCAAGACCTCCCGATGAACACGACGACGCATTCCGTTCCGACCCAGCCGGGTGGCTCCCCATGAACATGACGACGACGTTGTTTCTCCGTTCTGACCCAGCCATGTACACGAGCCCTGGCCGTACGTACGCACGAGTAGGCGTTCGAGACCCGGCCCGTATGTACGTATGTGGCCGTATTTACTTTCTTGCACCCTGGCCGCTGTACGTACGTGTACATGCTACGTGCACGCCTCTGCTATGACACGTGCGTGCCTCTACATCGACCAGTATGTACGTACACGTTCACGACCAGAATGACAACGCTATGTACGCTTCGACCAGGTGGGTCCTGACTGTCACGGACTTCCTTGTCTGCGAAGATGTAGCTGGTGGGTCCTAGCAGTCAGGGGGGCGAATATTTTTTTTGCCCAGACGCACTTCCTTGCATGCGAAGATGTAGCTAGTGGGTCCCAGCAGGCAGGGGCCAATCGTTGTTTTTTTTGCCCGACGCACTTCCTTGCGTGCGAAGATGTAGCTGGTGGGTCCCAGTAGTTAGGGGGGTGAATCATTTTTTTTGCCCGGACGCACTTCCTTGCATGCGAAGATGTAGCTAGTGGGTCCCAGCAGTCAGGGGGAAATGTTTTTTTCGTGAAATACGATCGCCCGTCCGGTGGTTCCCCGCTGTCAGGTGGAGGAATAATTATTTTGCGCGTAATAAGGAGGCACTTCCTTGCTGCGACCGTGGACCCAGCTGTCAGAATCTCCACGTACAGTACTCTTCCGATGGAAGTCGTTCCTTGACCACGTTGACCACGCCGCGCCGAGAGCACCAGGGCGGTGGACGAGGGCGTTGCCTAGGAAGGGGACGACGTGGAGCCGGGGAAGACGCGGCAGTGGATGCCCACGCGTAGAGGAGTACGAGGGTTCATTGGTTCGCTGCGGTGTAAGGCTGCCGTCGCCGCAGAATAACATGGGATGTGGGTGAGTAGAGGGATGTCTTGGCCAGCGGTGGGTATAGTAGGGGGCGGTGAGGCCTCCGCGGCAGCATAGCCCGCCATGGGAGGAAGGAACATGCGGCACGACTGGCACTGCTTTGGGCGGCTGGAGCAACAAGACCAAAGGTTGAAGAAGCACTATGGCCGTTGGATGGACATCGTACGGTCACTGGAGCTAGAATCATTCATATTGACTAAGTTGACAAAGCACACCGTCCCCGTCAACTTAGTAGGCCCACAAGTCAGCCTCCCACCAAGGTGGGACCCAACCAGCAGGGGGAGTATTCATTTTTTTGTGCATAATAAGGAGGCACTTCCGATGAGTCCGAGCTGACAGCGGGGGAACATTTTTTTGTGCAATACGGTGGCCCGTCCGGTGGGTCCCAGCAGTCAGCGGGGAAATGTTTTTTTCGCGAAATATGGTGGCCCGTCCGATGGGTCCCTGCTGTCAGGTGGAGGAATCATTATTTTCCGCGTAATAAGGAGGCACTTCCTTGCTGCCATCGTGGACTCAGCTGTCAGCCTCTCCACGTACAGTCCACGTCCGACGGAAGCCGTTCCTTGACCACGTTGACCACGCCGCGCCATGAGCACCAGGGCGGTGGACACGGCGAGGCCTAGGAAGGGGACGACACGGAGACAGGGAAGACGCGGCAGTGGAAGCCCGTGCAGAGAGTGGTACGAGGGTTCAGTGGTTTGGCTGTGGTGTGAGGCTGTTGTCACCATGGAATAACATGGGGTGTGGGTGAGTAGAGGGATGACCTGGCCAGCGATGGGAGTAGTAGGGTCGGTGAGGACTGCGCGGCAGCACAGCCGGCCACAGGAGGCAGGAGCAGGCGGCACGACCGGCGCTGCTTTGGGCGGCTGGAGCAAGAAGACCAGAGGTTGAAGAAGCACGACGGCCTTTGGATGGACATCGTACGGTCACTTCAGCTAGAATCGTTTATATTGACTAAGTTGACAAAGCCCTTGGTACGTGTCAACTTAGTAGGCCCACAGGTCAGCTTCCTGAATGGTGCGCCCCAGATATCAGGGGGAGGAATCATTTTTTGGGCGGGTGAAGCTAGAATATCTGAGATTGAAGAAGAAGCACGGCATCCGTTGGATGGACATCCAACGGCCACTAATGCATACGGGACAACTCTCTTTTTTTAGGGTAGGCGTTAACTTAGTAAGGCCACAAGTGTGTGGTAGAGAACTTATAGTCCATTTGAGATTTGTAAGAATGTGCAGCCAATTTCTGAATTCTAATGGAATTTACTACAGCCCATTTACAGTTTGTTTAAAGTACAGCCCATTTCAACCAACCGTTCAAAACAGAATTCAAAAAAAATTCCCACATTTTGATGGGATCCGAAATATTTCTATCCCGAAATTTCTAGTCAGATTAAATACAATTTTAATATAAACTTAAATTACATAAAAATTCAACGAAACATTGCGCTCGCAACAATTAATGAAATTAAAATTTTCAATATCCAAAAATAATATTTTGTAAAGTAATCACGTGTTTGGTGCACTTTTTATAGTTACTGCCCATTTTTTACAATTACATCCCATTTATTATTTCTTAAAGCCCATTTTCTTGTTAAGCCTAATGCATCCCTCCTAGGAAAGATTTGCAACCCAGCGGGACGGAGAATAACAACTTGACCTTGCCTGTTTATTCCTAAAAAAATTATAGTTGTGCTAGCCATTTTCAGCTTGAAAAATAATAATATCAGGGCTCGATATCTGGCCTGGGCTAGACGGGCCACAGCCCGCCCAGTTAATAGCTGCAGCGATGTTTTTGTTGTTGTTCAGAGGAGAAAATTTAATATCTGGGCTAAACATCGCTCAAGAAAAACTGTGCAGTGCTCACGCCTCAAAAACACAAATACTACTCGAGCTGCTTGGTCCCAGCTGTCGGCCGCTTCATGTACAATTCTCTCATTTATTAACGACATAGGTTGACAATGGTGTGGGACCGTGATGTCTGGAAACCAGGAGAAAGCAAAAAAAATAATGTTTTATATACTAATAAGGAGGCACTTGCGTACGTGCGGCTATGGCCCTGGTGGGTCCCCACTTTCATCCTCTCCAAGTAAAGTCATCTCCTCATCCTCATGTCTGTTGACCATGTTGAGAACGCGAGACGGCGGCGCCACGGCGAGCGCAACAACTCGAAGGACGATGGAGAGGGCCTCGAGGGCCTTACGGATGGTCTGCAATAATGCTAAACATACAAAGAGTTACACGCATTTACACGCTGACTAGGATTCTTTCTTCCTAATTAACCACTCCCCCTGATTTTCATGGGGGTGGGCCCCTTCTTCTCCTTAATCTCCAATCAAAACCCACCTATTTGTAAAGCCCGTGTAAAGCTATGTATGTGTTGCATTACTCGGGAAGCCAGTATCATAGGGCCACATGTCCGCGACGGCATTGTCGTTGGCTTGTTGTTCACCGGTGCTCGTTCAGGAGACAAAGGTTGCAGCACAGGTCTTCCTGCGCTAGTAGCTCTTCCGCCATTAGGGCGTCGAAGTGCGGCCGCACATGCTCTATGGTGAACACGACATGAACCGGCTTGGACAGTGGTGCCGGCTCCTGGTCGGATGCTACGCCCATCGTCTGATTGTCGTCACTCAGCTCGGCGAGGTAGCTGGCGAGCCAGCATGTCCGGCTGCTGGACCGACTCACTGCCAAGCACGAGTCTGACTGCCCTGGCCCACCCAGACCGCCTCCCTCGCCCCCGCGCGCTTTCCGCCCAAAACGGTCAGCGTCGCCCGCCCCGCTTCCCGGTGCATGCGATTGCTCCGCCTTCAAACTACACATTAATGATACGTTGTTGCCGAGGCGGCAACTCCGGCGCCACACGTCCGTCCCTCCGCCGCCCACCATTGCTATATAAACTGCTGTGCCGGCCATAGGCGCAATCATCCGCATCCGTTCCTATTCTCCTGTCCACACCACTACTGCCCACCATGGCTTCCTCACGCTCCAGCGCTCTTCAGGATGGGCGGACGATGGACCACAAAGAGATGGCAGCCATTGCTGCCGACTGGCTTGCTGGCAGGCAGCCGGAGGACGATGACGTCCCAATGGAGAATAGGGTAGTCGATGATCCGGCGCCATCCCCCTCCTCCGCGCCATCCTCGCTGGTGCATTGCACCATGACCATCCGCGAGGTCCGTGCCCAATATATGGACACAGTGAGGCAGAAGTGTGAGGAGCAGTTCCGGGAGGCGTAGGCCGACGCCACCTACAACCATCATTTCCTCCAAGAACACCTGCAGGCGGAGGAGCATGTCGCCTTAGAGCGGGCAGAGCAGGAGGCGCTGCTCGACTCGTACCGCTCCGCTCGCTAGGGCCGCCTCGAGCGCTGGCGGTACCGCATGCGGGTGGCGGAGGCCGCGGTCGCCTACAAAGAGGGCGATGAAGCGGGCGAGGCGCTGTTTGGCGAAACCTAGGACAAGGCAAAGGACAATGCCGGCTCTGATGAGTCCCCACTCCACTGGAGTCGACGAGGCCCTGCTCCGCCGAGGCCCCATGGCGCCAACAACGAGGCAGACGACACCGCTGGCTCCGCCGAGGCCCCACCCTGCCAGCAACGAGGGGGAGGATTTCCCCCACTCCGCCGAGGCACCGCCAGCCGGCAACTAGACAGAGGACATCACCGGCTCTGCCGAGGCCTCACCCCGCTACCAACAAGGCCGTGCCACACAGAAAACGAGGAAGGTTAGAACACGGTAGGTCGCCGCCGCTCGGGTCCAAGTAAGGCCACCGCTGCCCTAATCGCAATGACAAGCTAGGCGGGTTGACCACTGATGGCCGGTTAGCTTCTTGGCGGCGATGTGGATCGGAGAGCTATGTTGGAAAAGGATGCTGCTTCTACTTAACTGCAGGTGCAGTTGGCTGACTGACATGTGGGCCCAACAGGTATCTGGGCCACATGTCAGTTACGCAACTGCACCTGTAGTTAAGTCACTGAAGCTTCTGTTCGGCTCAGGCTGCCCGTAATGAGAGTATCATAGGTAGTATCATGCATGCCAACAAGTCATTTTGATGAGGTGGCATAGAATTAAATGAATAAAGAGAGTCTTGAGTATCATCTCATGAAACCGTATCATATTAAGTGATGTGCTACTTTGTGTCTTGCATGGCAATAAATGTAGCCATCTATTATACCAACATATGATACTATGCATTACGGACGTAGTATCATATACTAGTATGATATGCATGATACTAGTATATGATACTCCCCATTACAACCAGCATTAGCCGGACACAGGTGGGTAGCTTCAGTTAATTAATTATACCTCCACCGCACCCCTTTTTAGTTGAAGAATGTATGAAATGTAATGAAATCCGACATGTTTATATGAAATTCGACCGTGTATTAATGAATTTATTTCGATTATTTCGAATTCTCGTATCACTGGCATTGGATGAACATGCAAAACAATACGTACAAGTTTCACATGTATTCCCAGGGTGAATACCTCGTTTGCAGCAGTTTCACATGTACTCCCTCCGGTCCTTTCTAGTCTGCATACAAGTTTTGTCTGCAGTCAAAGTATCTCTACTTTGACCAAACGTATAGAAAAAAGTATGCACTTTCACAATGTGCAAAGTAAAAAGGAACATAAGGAGTACAAAGAGTTTGAGCAGCTTTTTAGCGTTCCTGTACATTGCAATCAAACACACAGGCCTGACAATTCATAGAGAACATTCAAAACAATCGATGATTATGCATCCCAGCGATTCACATGTCAAAGCCAATATTTACTTCACAACTAAAGAATAAAGAAAAAATGGATCGACGCTGCTGACAGCAAAGGGCGTCCCATTCGAAAATATCAAACGAATGTCTTCTTGCTAAAATCAATGAGCAAAATTCGACAAGGTTTTCCCATTCCAAAATATCAAATGCCTACGATTGTGGAATGGGCAGGGTTTGCCATCAGTTCGGCCATTGACATGGCACCTCGTGCTAAATAAACCAGCTGACCAGCTGTTATTTTTGTGCAGTTCCAGCAAAATTAACCAAATTCGCGCTTAGCTTGTATGATTTCGCCCTTATATGTCGCAACGCCTTGAACTTATCGGCACCTCCTTTCTAGTGGTGGAATCAAGCTGAGCACCCCTATTTGCACAAATAAAAAAATGATTGGTATAAAGCAAACTCTAGTATGAATTGACAGTTTAAACATGCACCTACATGGTCGATGTAGAGCACACTTTTAGAAAAATGGAACTCACCGAAAAGAATCCTAGAACAACATTGTACACGCGCATCACAGCAAGAAAATGGAGATTTGTCAGCCCTTTTGAGCTGAAGTTAGTTTGGTCTTTTGGGGGGTAATGTAACCATCCTTCAACTGCTCCTTCTGATGAGAAGATAGACATGGCTTCTTTATCCTGCCATAATCAGAACTAGTCACTTCACTTACTCCATATTCTTCTTCAGGCCGTGTTCGTTTAATCCTCCTCCCAAGGGGATTGCAGTGGATTGGAGAGGATTTTGGCTTGTAGGGGATCTAATCCCCCTTCAAAAACCACCTCAACCGAACAAGGCCTTAGAGGAGGATGATCCTGTTGTGCAAAGACAAGAGGATAATTAAATGCTTGCATCCCTGTTTGCTCAAAAAAATGAAAGGAAATATTTAAAACAACACACATGAAGCACTTCTCAAGGACAATACAACTTTTTGATGACAGTATCTAAACAGTAGCACAACACCAATAAAGATGACAAAGCTGAATCATATGAATGAAATCAGTGGGCGAGTACCAACCATTGTCAGGAGGCTTATTGTTTAGAGCATACAGATGAAGCACTTCTCCGGAACCATCTGTTGCTATCTACTATGGTGGCCATGCTTACTATATACTCCTCGATTAGATTAATGTTTCCAACATCTTGTGCAGTTCCACTAAAATATATGGTATCTTCAAAGAAGATCCCTGTTTGCACAAGTAGAGATAATTATGTATTACATTAAGAGTGGCATCAAATCAGTGGCAAAACAACTGCTCGTTCCAGCCATAGGGATAAATTAAGATGCAAAACTATGTCAATACTTGCGTCATGACAGTTCTAGTGCTTCTTTACAGCACCAGGAGTTGATTTTTGTTTTTCTTCCGCTCGTTCTTCCCCTTCATCACTTGGTTCAGTAACAGACAAGCTTCGCCTTCAATGTGAAAGAAGGCTAGTACTGACCTCTCATGATGCGGAATTCAAACAACTCACATGAAGAAGATCTGAACCAAATTTGCCAACACAGATAGGAAGTAAAATCTCCACTTGTGCAGTTCCACTAAGATCAAGCCATCAAGCAACATTGTCGGTGTGACATTTTGGTTGAACTGCACAAAACACTCTTGAAATAAAAGTGTTTTGTGCAGTGCAACAAAAGGTCACAATGGCAACGAGGTGATGTATATAACCCTGTTTACACAGAGGTGCAAAGGAAACAACTAGTGGTCAATAATGGTGGATGACACAGAAGCCAACAAAAAGAAGCATCTACCTTATCTAAATGGGAAAGAAAGCAAGACAGTAGCATTCTCAAATGGTGGCATTGATTAATATTAACAGAGAGATTATATTAACAATAAAATTCATTAAACATGTAATTTGCTTTTAACAGTGGTATTGCATCAATTTTCCAGCGGCATTATTAGAGGGTGCTTGTTTAGAGGGACATTTTGGTGGAGGGACTAAAAAAACTCCATGTCAGTCCCATCTAAACCAAACAGGAGGGACTTTTAGGGACTAAAAGTGGGCATTTGGGACTAAAGAAAGAAGACCCCGAGGGAGAGTCTTTTAGGGACTTTTTCCAACAGTTGCCCCTGCCACGCATGGCACCTTGTCTCTATTAGTTCATTACTAGGGGTAACATGGTCTTTTAGCTTGTCATTTAATAACCTCTAGTCCATGTTTAGTCCCTGGAACCAAGCATGTAGGGACTAGGGAGTTTTTAACCAAACAGGGCCTTAGATTAACAACAGCTAAAGAGTTGCACGGGACAGTGGACGCACCAGCACCATGTACATCTACCAATGTACTGGGGTGATGCACAGTCTATTACAACAAAGAACAAACAACCAAGGAGCATATTTGCGTTGGTCCCAGTTTTGTTATCTTTAGACTCCTTTCCCTATGTGAGCGCAACAAATCTAGTCCTACTCAAACTCTACAGCCTTGTCCCCCAAAACAAAAGATCGGTTCGTTACAGATGTGCGTACTGCGTTGGATAGCCAGTCTATACTAGTACTTTCCACACTTCCTTTCCTCTGTGAACCACGTCCTAGATTTATGCTATACAACTTTCCCCACAACTTTCCCCCATTTATGTCCTCTTTAAACCACGTCTTAGATTCATGCGATACAACTTTCCCCACAACTTTCCCCCTTCCTTTCCTTTTTGAATCCCGTCCTAGATTCATGCTATACAACTTTTCCCACTACTTTCCCCCATTCCTTTCCTCTTTGAACCATGTCCTAGATTCATGGTATACAACTTTCCCCACTACTTTCCTGTTTCATCCAACACCTAGATTCGAGTGCAGAAGCGGAAAAATCCCACATCCCGCTAGAGCAATGCATGTGGAATAAGTAAATTATACCTCAAGGTTCTTGGGGTGTGGTTCAGTGGGCAACCGGAGGCCATTCTACCCACACTATGTACGATGGAGAAGAAGAAGGTGTCGGAGGCCCTCCCGCGCCGCCGTTGGGTGATAGTGAACAGCTGCACCGGTAGTGGATTCCCACCCTCGCCGACGGCGACAGCGTTAAGCCTCCTTCCCTTCCCGGCGGACGGATCCATCCGGCTGAGAGAGTGTGAAGAGAGCAACTACAAGCAGACCAGAAGTGAGGGGAGAGAGAGAGGCCAATAAGTCTTGTTTGGATCTGGAGAGGGTGAGAGAGTGTGAAGAGAACAACTAGAAGCGCTGAGGCTGTAGCGGGTATATATATACTTGAGAGAGTGTGAAGAGTACAAACCCTAGAAAACAAGCACCGAGGCTGCAGCTTATACATGCTGAGGTGATTATACGGTCACTACGAGATCGTATAGCTCTGTATCCATCCATTTTGACCAGTCAAAGAATCCTCCTGGCACGAATTATGCTCAAGTGTAGTTATCAAACCCGAGACCTCAAGTTTGATGAACGAACATGCTAACGAGCTACACAACCCTCCAATTATGTTCAACAAGAGGAAAATAACCTTTTATACATTTTTTGTGTGTGTGTGGGAGTCATTGGGATTTAAATCATAATCGTATCATGTGGCTTTGGTGGTAAGACTATCCATAGTGGTGCAAAAATAATGTAGCCTTACATTTTTTGTGTGTGTGGGAGTCATTGGGATTTAAATCATAATCATGTCATGTGGCTTTGGTGGTAAGACTATCCACAGTGGTGCAAAAATAATGCAGCCTTAGTCACGTTACCTCTCTCCACGTAGTACGTTGGGTCCCACCAGTCAGAGGGTGAAACAAACGAATTAATAAGAAAAATTAAAAGCACCAGTGTATCTTGCCTCACACATATCGCTACTGCTCGGGAACACTGTCCAATTGATCCCTCTGTTCGCTCACATACTATTTTAGGTCAATCCTTATTATAACATGCACACAATTTTTTGCACTTGTATTCGACCTAAGTCAGTGTGCCACCATATATCGTATGACTCCCTCCGTCTAGGTGTAAATAAGTCACGTTAGATGGTGCAGCGGGACCAAGGTGCAAGAAGATTGGAGGAGAAAGAGAAAGTTGACCGTTCATTCCTCCAATCAAAGCCCTGATTTATGTCTCTAAACGCAACAGTTGATCCAAACAACTAAGAGATGCCGTTTTAGCTACCATGCAGGGCCACATATTAACTCGCATGCAAGCAGTGGCGGAGCCTCGTGGAGGCCAAAGAGGGCCACGACCCCCCTTTCGAAAGTGCAAGTACTTTTTTACTACTACTCAATGTTCTTTTTAGCCCATCAATGCATGATTCACCTCCCCAGCCCAATTACGTAGAGGCAGGCAGGTAATTCTCTGAAACTCATCTAACTTTACCCTGTTGATCGCTTAATACTGTTGCATGTTCCAGCTGCTAGGTGCTACTTTTCTTCAGTTTCGTCAGAGAATAAGAAAGCATGTACTGTGGGACTTGCTCATCTGCATGACCTAGTTTCTGTTTGTTGCATGTAGCCAGCTCGCCACTGTGTACGCGTCTGTGGGATGGCACGAAACCAAGGCAGACATGTCGTCTTAGGGGCAACGAGAGATTAACCATCCGATTGCACGAACGTTAACTCGATCATGGCCGGTAGACTAGGACCTTTCTGTTGGCTTGTATAAATAAGAGCCAACAAAGTCCTTGTAGTGCCTCTGCGTAAGTCATCTCATGCCACTTCGGATGCTCTAACATTGGTCGATAATCTATGTTGTGAGTTTGCACATATTTTCATGCATATTTTGCTTTTCATTTAAGATTGACAACCCCCCTTGGTTCCTTGTCACGCTCCACCATTGCATGCAAGCTGACTTTGATTTCTTGACTGATCAACGCGTAGTAGCGCTCCATGCATTGGGTTTCCGGGGGAGATAACAAGGCAGAGTAAGGAGCATTTGGTTACATTGCTTAGGCTGGTCATAGTTTGTACGTACTCCATTTGTATCTCACTTCATGTGGCTTCGCACTTGCATGATTTTCCTATTCTATGAACCTGTGTGTGCGTGTGCGTGTGCGTGTGTGTGTTTAACAACATGTGTGTGTTAGAGAGAGAGACAGATCGACCTACTCCTACAGAGAGATGGTGTGTAGTGTACGATTTTAGCCGCAAGAGTCAGTGCATCCTCTCGTTTCCGGGCGTTCGGTAGGGACAGGCGGACAGCTGCCACACCTGCTCCAGACCAGCCTGGCCCACCCAAAGCCCCTCCATCGCGTGCGTGCGCTTCCCGCCCAAAACAGTCAGCGCTGCTACAAAGAATCGGTGCCGCATTCATGCCCGGGCAGAGCGGACGCGACCTCTCACTGGCGCCTGCGTTGAAGGGAGAAGCGGATTCAAGAGTGATGGTTGCTTTGTCCGTCCAACTTACTGCTTGGTCTATGTGTTTGACGGCTCATTGGTCATTATTACTGAGGTGGTAGGGCTGGTGGATGTCCCACGCTTTCGGCAAAAGGAGGTACTGCTATATTACAATTCACTCCATTCTTATGGCGGAGGATTGCAAGAGCAGTGAAAACACGCAGGCTCAGTGATTACATGGCCCACCTCACACTATCACCATATTTTCTGGACAACAACACCTAACTCTTTACATAGTACAATCGCAAAAAAAAACTCTTTACATAGTAATAGTACTTCCTCCGTTCCTAAATATAAGTCTTTGTAGAGATTTCAGCATGAACCACATACAGATGTATATAGATGCATTTTAAGTTTAGATTCATTCATTTTGTTCCGTATGTAGTCCACCTAGTGGAATCTCTACAAAGACTCATATTTAGGAATGGAGGGAGTACGTACTATAATTTATCAGCGAGATAGTACAATGCTATGAAACTTCCAGCTTCTGTTACATGTATCTTGCGCCCAAGGTTGCCCGTTGCAACATTTCATCAAATACAAAGGAGACTAACATGCATGTTATTGCATCTCAATGATTGACAGACCATAGCAAATATGTACTCCCTCCGTTCCAAACTAAGTGTCTCAACTTTATGCTACATACGGAGCAAAATGAGTGAATCTACACTCTAAAATACATCTATATACATCAATGGTTGAAGTATGTACTAGTAGTTCATATTGAAATCTAATGAAGGACATATATATTCCAAACAATATGATAATCTCTCTAACGAAGGTAGTAGGGACGAGGAGTAAACCGAGGGAGTAGTAAAATTTTCTCCTCGTCCTGCGAGCCACCGCGCGTGTGGGCGAGGGAGCGGGCGTAAGGCGTAGTAAGCAAGCTTCACCTCATCCTGCGAGCCACTGCTCCCGTGGGCAGGGGAGACGGCGTACTAAGCAAGAATCTCCTCGTTCTACGAGTTGACGGGACACATCAAAAGTACTCCAGTGTATAGAGCCTTGCCTCTAAGGTAGGCCCCACATGGTTTGCCTCTTTTCTAACATAACGCGTCAAGTCGCAATTTGTTTGTTCACCCGTGGTAGACGATCCTCCCTCCATCTAGTGGGCAACCATTACACATGTCAAGTTACCATGTGGGCTGCCTTTTCGTACAGAAATGAGCTCCACCGTGCGCGGGTGTGGTTGGGAAAGAGACTGGAGTACGTGCGCCGTGCGTGCACCTCTTCTCTTCGTGCATGTCCCCCACCTACGTGGGTGTGTGTGAGACATACAAACCTAGACAAATGGCTTGTGTGCGTTCGTGAGTGTTTTTAGTTTGGGGGGAGGTTGATTTCATGAATGTATTTGTGGGAATATGTGTCGATGACATCTCAAACAAAATTTTGCATGCAATGTGTGTGAAATGGAGGCCTATCCATATCATATATAGAGGGTCGGGCGATCCACAAGAAGAGAGGGAGGGGTCATAGATATCGATAGAGTCGAAGAGAGGATCAAGTGGGTGGGTGCGAGCTCCATGAAGAGAGCCATCGAAATGTGTGTGTGTGTGTGTGTGTGTGTGTGTGTGTGTGTGCAAGTTAAAGATATAGGGCAACTGACCTAGCTACCAGAACGTCAGAGGGGACAGGTCAAGTTTGTGTGTGGCTGGGAGACATGACTAGAGCGCTCGATGTATCGGCGTGTGTGTGTGGGAGGGGGTTTGGGGAGGGGTAGGCAGATGCCTAACTATAGGGGTAGAACGACTCGTATATTTGTTGTGAAGGAGAGACCCAGCTATGTTTTGAGGGAGATCGGTCGACATCCATACATAAATGAAGGACGTGAAATAGGATGGGACAGAGAGAGAGAGAGGATAGAGAGAGGGAGGGAGAGGGGTAGAGTGTTGGATGGGTGATGGAATTGCTTCTCGAAGATTGTGGGAGAGGCCTACCAGACAAACTAAGGGTGGAACTGCAATATTATCAATAAGAGTGGGGATGTGTTTCTGTGTGTGCCTGTACGTGATAGATCTGTCGGGACACATCCATGGATGATGAAGGGGAACCATGTGTTTGGTAAGCAAACCTAACTAGATCGGTAGATCAATTGTTGTTTGTTGGAGGAAGGGAGAGACATAACTAATGAGGTAGATCGATCGACGCGTGGGGAAAAACGAGTTATAAGGACCTAGCTAGCTATATGTATAGCGGGAGATCGGTCGATGTATGTCCATTTGTTAGAGGCAAATAAGGCCCGGCGAGACGGATAGACAGAGAGAATGGAGCTAGGAGGTGGTGCGGGAGGCCCAGCTACTAGGTAGATAGGTGGAGGAGTGTGTGGTTGTGAGATCGATGAAAAGAGTGGCGAGAGTTTACACGTGTGTGGTACTGTATGAGAGACACGAGGCAAGGACACATAAAGGAGGAGACTGAAGGTGCGTGTGTATGTTGTAGGCAAACATCGCTGGAGAGGTTTATTGATTGGTGTGTGTTGGAAAGGAGTTGTGGAGACTGTGGGAGAACGACCTAAAGAAAACAAAATGAATGTGCACGATGGATAGAATGCTGAGGGAGGGGGAGGGCGAGGAGGGCGTGTGCATGCACGAGAGAAAGTTAGTGGTAGCTACAAAGGTTAGAGGATTGTGTGGGTGTAAGAGACTAACAAAGATCATAATTTGATATGAAAGTGGAATCATATATTTGAATAGGAGATCATAGTGTTTTAAACATATGCAAATCAACATAAAGTGGATTCAAAAAATCGAGTTCGAGTTCGAGTTCATATAGTACACATAGTTCATATGTAACTCGAGACTAATCATGTGGTGTCCTGTGAAGATAATACACAAACGATGGTTTAACTTGACAATAATGACGATTGTAGATCTTATTAAAATAGAGAAACGAATTCAAATGCTTTGAATTCACAACAATCATTATTGTAGATCTTATTCAAATGGGGAAACAAATTTAAATTTAGTTCATATTGAAGCAGTAGTATATACGTTTGGAATGCACTAAAACGTTCATTTGAGTACTAGGTTGCATGCATTATACACGTAGCAAAATATTTTAATTGAACATAACATGAATTGAATGTTTTGAATGACATTTGTAGTGCGAATTGATTTGGTACAGTACACGTTAGGCTTGTCCAGAAATTTCAACCCGCGCCTTGTTAGCCCGAAATATTTAAGATATATCTTTGTCTCGTTGTGCTCTAACAACTCCCTCCATTTCAACCCGCGCCTTGTTATTCCAAAATTTCAACACGCGCGAAAACTTCCGCCTCCTGTGAAATCCCGACATGTGAAATGCGCGTGATACCCCTGAACCGAAAGAACCGCCTCAAATCGGTGGGGGTACTTTTGTAACTTACCCCACATTTCGGACAAGCGCGTCCCAAAGCCATGGTTCTCCACTCCCATCCCATCCGCCCACCCATTCGTACCCCGAGGCCGGCAAAACCCACGAAGCCCCACATCCTCCTCCGTCCGCCACCCAGCCGGAGCCTCTTCCCCGACAACGTCGTCCACAGCAACACCTCGACGTCCCTCATCCACCGTACCGGATGAGGATCCGTCGTCGATCTGGTCGTCCCGCCGGTTCAGCCACCCCATCCTCCACCTCCAAGGAGCTGCACTGACGTTCCCCTCATCTTTCGCACCACCTCCATTCCCACACCGCCATCTTCACCTACACCACCGGAAGAGCATCATCATCACCGTTTCCTCGGATGAAGCTGCGGCCTAATCGGCGCCACCAAAGAGGTTGTAAATTAATCGCCGCATTTTCTTCTTGATTCGATCTCACGGTGCCGCCGGCGCTCAGTCCCGAGCCGGCACGGCGCGGCTCCATCCACGGCGGCGTCGCTGGCCACTTCCTCCAAGGCGTCGCTCCCTCTGTGGGGACGTCCACATCAATAGGAGTTGCTGCTGCTTTAGCTCTCGCTCGCGCTACTGCTTAGCTCTTGCTCTCGGTCCCCTGCCTGGCCTGCTCTTGCTCTTGCTCTTGCTCACGCTGCTACTCTCGCTCTTGCTCTTGCTTGTGATGCTGCTCTGATTTAGCTACACTTTTCAGGGGGGCGCCGGAGTTAAGGAAGAACCAGCCACAGCGGGGACGGGGGCTCGCCGGAGAGGTACCCCACTATCTATCTTAGGGTTCAGGGTGGGGGCGGTGGTCGCTGGCGGTGGTGGGGCGGTGGCGTGGGGATCGCCGGAGAAAAAGCTCGGCACATGGGGGCCTACAGGGATGGCCGGGGCAGTGGCAGACCGGTGGTGGGGAGTGTTTTCCGGGCGGGCAGGGCGGTGCACCACCGGCCGCGGGCGCCGGGGGGCGGCTGTTTTGCCGGTGGTGGCTGGCGGCTCATGGGGGTGGAGGTTGAAGATGAACTGCAGGCCCTTGATTTCGTATCCAACGGCTGCAAAATCGACTGACCAGAGATGAAAAGGCCAGTCGAGTGACGTGCAGGCTCACCTCTAGAGCGTTCAGTTTCGACAGTAAAAGTCAGTTTCGACAGCAAAATTCAGTTTCGACAGTTAAGTTTAGTTTCGACAGTAAAATTCAGTTTCGACAGCAAAATTCAGTTTTGACAGTTAAAGTTCACTTCGACAGCTAAATTCAGTTTTGACAGCAAAATTCAGTTTCGAAAGCTAAGTTCAGTTTCGATAGTTAAGTTCAGAGATGAGCGGCTAATGTATACATCTAGCACTTTGTGGTTATCTATTTTATGTCATCTATTGGAGATGCTATTAGAATTACACTCAGGTTAACATTGTCTCTCTTGTCCTGCTTCAGCCTCGGCGTCGTACAACTCACCGGAGCTGCTCCAACGACAAAACCCTCCATCACAGCGGAGCAGTACCTCGGGCTCCATCTCCAGATGCCTAAGATCTTCTTCCCCTCCTCCGACAGCTAAGTCAGCCGGAGCATCCTCACCGGCCAACCCGATGACGCTGAGATCGACATGGCTTCACCAAAGGGGTTGTACACTTCTTGTGGTTTGACTTAATCTCACCATGCTTCTTTGCATCCTGTGATCTTCCAATTCTTGTGAACCAAACACCCACATTGGCAGAAATCCTGTGTTTTTAAATTCTCTGTTTTGCACGTGCATTCCTATCCTATTCCTATCTATTTCCTATCCCTGCATTGTTAGAATCCTCAAATTCAAACAAGCTCTTACACAATTACTTATGTTACAGATATGTGTCAAAGAAAACCTTGTGTGGTTTGTCCTGCTCCTGCGGTGCTGTGTTCCACCCCCGCTCAGCTGCTCCAACGACGGAAGGGTTCACCACAGTAGGGATCCGCTATCCAGACTGTCTTATGCCGCCTCAGATATTCTTCCCCGCCGCCGGCAGCCACGACAACTGCATTACCATCATCAAGTGAGCAGATGACCTTGAGGACTACACTGGTCCGCAAGAGAGGTCACACTCTTCCGTGTCTGCTTACGTTATGCATCCCTTAATATGATGACATGCTACTTTATCATTGTGTTCACCGATTAGACTCCGACTCAGGTCCAAACTTATGCTGAAACATGAGTTTTTAAATGGTTGTGGGGTACATATTGGGCCAGCAATCAATACTATCTGTCTACTATCTGTTTAATCTCTGGTGTCTACTATGAGTTTCATGTTGGGTGCAAACAAACATTAAAGGAGCCATTATCTATATTTTTTAATTAAAGCTATTGTCTGCCTGCTATCATTGGTTTTGGGTCTATCCATAGTTTTCTACCTTCACTCTGGATTTGTGCATGCACTCCTTACATAATCTCACTATGTTTTATTCCTATGCATGTCAGTTATTGTACAGAATGGAACTGAACATGTAGAGCAAAAGAGACGAGCCTTGCGTGGCAATAAAATTTCATGCAGACGCCGCTCCATGGTGGGCGCAAAGGCAGCCCCCCTCCACCCATTACAGATCATAATCAAGAGGAAGATAACTCCTCAGAGGAGGATTCAAAGACAGATGACCAGTCCTATCCCCCCCCCCCCGAGGAGCATGCTCTAAGTTGGCAGGGTTAGGTTGCTCATATCGTGCGTATGGTATCTTGCATTGCTATGTCATTTGCTTAGTTTAGACATGATTTGTGTGAATGCCACCTATTTAGTGTCTAATTACCATATATGTGAATTATGCAATGCCATCTTTTTGCAAGACTTTATATATGTGAATTATGCAATGCTATCTTGTTGCAAGGCATTATATATTTGAATTATGCAATGCCATGCTGTTTAGCCAAGCTTCATATTTGTGAATTATATCATGCCGTCCTTTTTTTGTATTTCTCATTGCTTTTGTCGACAATGTTTGTATATTCAACTGCTCTTCCTATGCATCAGCCATTTGAATTGGTGATGGAGAAATCTGGAGTGAAAACAAGGTCTTCAGAGCAGACAATGCTACCTGGTGAAGCAGATATGTTGCTGGTTACAGATAGCTCTTCAGAGGAGGATTCAGAGGCAGATGACCAGTCCTATTATCCCCTGAGGTGTATGCTCAAACTTGGCAGGGTTATATTACTCGTATTATGCATATGTTGTATACCAATGCTTAGTTTTTACATCATATACACGATATTGAATGCCATCTCCTTAGTTGACACATCATATATGCGATTGCCCTCTGCTCACTTCCTTAGTATATAAATCATATATTTGAATTATATCATGCCATGATGTTTACATAGACAACATGTATCTAAATTATGGCATGCCAACCCATTTTCTAAAGACATAATATAGTTATATCATCTCATCCTGTTCACATAGTCATCATATTTTGTATTATGTCATTCTATCCGTGAATTATCATGCCATCATGTTTCCATCGACGTCATGTTTGTGATTTATGGCATGCCAACCACTTTAATAGATACATCGTATAGTTATATCATGTCATCCTGTTTACATAGTCATCATATTTTGAAGTATGTCATTCTATCATGTTTAGTTACCCATCATACATGTGAAATTGTGTCATGCTATCATGTTTAATTAGCCATCATATATTTGAAATTATGTCCTACTATTCTGTCTGGTTAGACAACATAAATGTGGATTATTTCATGCCCTGTTTTCTTCCCTACTATCCATTGCACTTGTCTATCTTACAATGTCTGTACATTCAATTACTTTTCTTGTTTATCAGCCATTTCAATTGGAGGGGGTGATGTCAGTATCTGTGGGAGTAAAAACACGGTCTTCAGAAAAGATTGTGCTACCTGTCGATGGAGATAGAACCACGGTTGTACTTGCCCAAGAACCAGCCCCACCACGCAAAACCCAGACTCACACAGATTGTACCCCTACCCAGTTGGACAGAGAACCAGCTACACCCCTTCTAACTCCAACCCTGGCAGATAGTAACCCGGTTCCCGTTGACACACCAACGTCTCCACCACAGAGCACCCAAACACGAGCAGTTAGTAAGGAAACTACAGTGCCCAAAGCACGAGGACCACCACTCCGAACCCCAAGTCAATTCTTAAAGCAGAAGAAGAATTGTTCTCAGGTTAGGTTCCGTAGCTATGGTTCATACTACTTTGCTCTTGCATCACTGTATTTACTCATACCAACTAATTTCAAATTTGAAGGATGCAATTGAAACTCCAATTGCGCAACAGGTATGTTTTAAACCTGGTTCTTTAATGTGTTTGCTGTTGTAACTTGCTCTATTTTGATTTCATTATCAATTGAATAAACAGTTATGTTCTCATGCCATGCACATTACAAGTGTTGTTATTGCTATGTAAATTCCCACACTTATATTCTTTCTATGCTGCTTTGTCTTAATTAGATATGATTCGAACTGTATCTATATTGATTTGGCAACATAAACTAGAATGATATAGATCATACAGTGACCATACAACATAGATATATGCTTGTTTCATGCTGTTATCCTGTCCACCTTACTACTGAACTGGTCAACCAAAATGAGTTTCATATACTACATTGTAAATCTGTGACGTGTTTGTTTGTTTCTCCTTTAGAACATGGATAAAATATTGGAGAAGAGTACCCCGTTATGCAATGGTAAAGGAAGTAATGCAGATCAGGTTCAAGATAGTGAGACATCCTTGTTATTCTCCAAGAAAGCTGATAAAACTATATTGAAGACACCGAGACAACCCCAAAGTCTTGTCTTGATGTAGTGTTCGAGTTACAAGCTACTACTGCTGGCACTAGCTCTTCAAACTCGCTGCCTAAATCAGTTCAGCTTCTTGAGTCTCAACTTCAAGTTGAAAGAAATCGATCAGATATTATGTGACAGGAAGCCAAAGGACTGAGGAAGTCCCTGCAGAATTCAGATGCATACTTTCTGGTGAAATAGCAAGTGCTGGAGGATTTAAGCGCCAAACAAGAGAAAGTGAATAAGCTTGGTAAGCATCTTGCCAGCATTATGGGTACCTAGGATATTTTTTCTTGACCTTTTCTAAAGTGGTTTCAGTTCTGGACTTGTTTTGCTGCGGCGTTTATATGCTGCTTTGTTCCCTATATTTGCACTAGTGGCGAACTTTGATGCCCACTGGATGTAATATGTGTAATACCCGTGATAGCCTAGCGTAAGTTGCTTGCCTATTTATTTCCTTATTGTCTTGTTTATTTGTTTTCTTGTAGTCAGTGTAGTTGTTTTTCTACGGTTTGCTAGTGGCCGCAATAGCCTATTTTTATAAACTAGGCCACATTAACCATGGGCTACATGTTTACTGCAGTTAACATGGGCCTCTTACGGGCCATAGAAACAATGGGCCTTCTATGGGCCGTAGAAACAACGGGCCTTCTACGGGGCGTAGAAACAATGGGCCTTATATGGGCCGTAGAAACAATGGGCCTTCTACAGGCCGTATGATCGGTTGGCCAAACATGGGCCAATAACAGACCACATTATGGCTGTAAATGGGCTAGAGTTGAAATCGTCCTTTCATGGGCCGACCATAATGGGCCGTCGTTAATCGGTCGAATTTGATGACGCTATGAAAACGGGCCAACGTATTAATGGGCCACAAACGGGTCGACTGTAACCATGGGCTGAATTTGGCCCACAAGCAGAAAATGACAGTAACGGGCCTAAAGTAAATGAATGATGGAAATGAGCCCAAGAATACATGGGCCCTGAGAAGGCCGAATGATAACATGGGCTAGGAACGGCCCAACGGAATAATGGGCCGTTAATGGGTATAAAGTGAAACACTATTCAATAAAGGCCAGTTTTACCACGGGCCGTTAATGGGCCGAGGATTACTAAGGACCTCATATGGGCCGAAAGACTTCATGGGCCATACATGGGCCGGAAGTTAAGACGGGAAGGAATTATATTGGACGGCCCAGATGACGCTACTGGGCCTAATTCGGATAGGCCGTAAACGGGCCCTGGGTTAGCGGGCTGTAAATGGGCTATATGAGAATAGGCCGTTAACAGGCTTGCCGTGGGCCGGCCCGTCACCTTTTGACCAAGTCAAACGTGCCGGCCTTTTCACAGGAATGGGCCTCTGTTGGGCACTGTTCAATATGGGCCAGTTTTACCACGGCCGTTAATGTGCCGAGGGTTACTAAGGGCCTCATATGGGCCGAAAGACGTCATGGGCCATACATGGGCCGGAAGTTAAAATGGGATGGAATTATATTGGACGGCCCAGATAACGCTACTGGGACTAATTCGGATAGGCTGTAAACGGGCCCTGGGTTAGCGAGCTATAAATGGGCTATATGGGAACATGCCGTTAACAGGCTTTCTGTGGGCCGGCCCGCCACGTTTTGACCAAGTCAAATGGGCCGACCTTTTCACAGGAATGGGCCTCTGTTGGTCCATGCCATGTGTTGACGTATCATAGGCGCTTTGGGTCCAATGAGAGGATGACATATGTCCCAACGGTGAGCCGACATGTGTTTCCTCCAGCCAATGATGATTTTACATGTCGAAAATCCCCATTAGTCGGGGCTATTAACAGGTTATCGGATCCAAAACCGGAACGATAGCTTGACAGTGTTCCGTTACGGTGGATGCCACGTGTCGGTCACCCTTGACTCTGTGACGCGCGATTTATCGTCATTGAAGTGGACACTTCCATGATGATCATTTTGGTAATGTCATGGAACACTTCTACGACAGCACAGGTATGACTATCTTCATTCTGTCATAAATTTGTCATGGATGTACATGCATGACAGAAAACGTGACCTACTATGACAAACACGTATCTTCATGGAAGTGCATTTTTTTTGTAGTGCGTGTTGCCCGTTGCTACCTCTTGAGCTTGCGTTGAATTCCCTCGAAGAGGAAAGGGAGATGCAGCACAGTAGCGTAAGTATTTCCCTCAGTTTTTGAGAACCAAGGTATCAATCCAGTAGGAGACCACGCGCCAGTCCCTCGCACCTGCACAAACAAATAAGAACTTCGCAGCCAACGTGATAAGGGGTTAGCAATCCCTTTACGGTCACTTACGATACTGAGATATGATAGAGATGATAAATATATTTTTGGTATGTTTGGTATAGAAACAGAAAGTAAAGAAAGCAAATAAATAACGGCGACAGAAAGTAAAGAAAGCAAATAAATAACGGCGACAGAAAGTAAAGAAACAGAAAGTAAAGAAAGTAATATGATAAAGATAGACCCGGGGGCCATAGTTTTCTCTAGTGGCTTCTCTCATGATAGCGATATTCTACGGCGGGTAAACAAATTACTGTTGAGCAATTGATAGAAAAGCGAATAATTATGAGAATATCTAGGCATGATCATTGTATATAAGCATCACGTCCGAGACAAGTAGACCGACTCCTGCCTGCATCTACTATTATTACTCCACACATCAACCGCTATCCAGCATGCATCTAGTGTATTGAGTTCATACGAACAGAGTAACGCTTAAAGCAAAATGACATGAAGTAGAGGGATAAACTCAAGCAATATGATGAAAACCCCATCTTTTTATCCTCAATGGCAACAATACAATACATGCCTTGCTGCCCCTACTGTCACTGGGAAAGGACACCGCAAGATTGAACCCAAAGCCAAGCACTTCTCCCATTGCAAGAACTATAGATCTAGTAGGCCAAACCAAACCAATAATTCGAACAGACTTGCAAGGATATTATGAGCACACATAAAAAGTTCAGAGAAGAACCAAATATCTTTCATAGATAACCTTGATCATAAACTCACAATTGATCGGATCTCGACAAACACACCGCAAAAAGAGATTACATCGAATAGATCTCCTCGAAGACCGAGGAGAACTTTGTATTGAGATCCAAAGAGAGAGAAGAAGCCATCTAGATAATAGCTATGGACCTGAAGGTTTGTGGTAAACTACTCACAACTCATGGTGAGGGCGATGATGATGATGATGAAGGCCTCCGTGATGGATCCCCCTCCCGGAACAGGCTCCAAGATGGGATCTCCACGGGAAGAGCAGCTATGGCGGTGGAATTAGGGTTTTCTCTCCGTGTATGGAGTTTCTGGGGTACGTAGGCATATATAGGAGGAAGAGGGGCACCAGGGGCCACCGGGCCTGCCCTCGAGGCAGGGGGACACGCCCTGTGAAGGGGGGCGTGCCCCCCACCCTCAAGGGTGGGCCCCCTGTCCTCTGGGATGGCCCCAAAGTCTATCTCGTGTGATTTTCTCCAAAAATATCTCTTGCGAAGGTTTCGTTCCGTTTGGACTCTGTTTGATATTCCTTTTCTGCAAAACCCTGAAATAGGCAAAAAACATCAATCTGGACTGGGCCTTTGGGTTAGAAGGTTAGTCCCAAAAATGATATAAAAGTGAATGATAAAGCCCATTATACATCTAAGACTTCATAAATAATAGCATGGAACAATCAAAAATTATAGATACGTTGGAGACGTATCAAGCATCCCCAAGCTTAATTCCTGCTCGTCCTCGAGTAGGTAAATGATAATGAAAGAATTTTTGATGTGGAATGCTAACCAATATAGGTTTTCAATGTAATTCTCTTAATTGTGGCATGGACGTTCAGATCTGAAGGATTCAAGATAAAAGTCTATATTGACATAAGAAATAACAATACTTCAAGCAATACTAGCAAAGCAATCACGTCTTCTCAAAATACTATGGCTAAAGAAAGATATCACTACAAAATCATTAGTTTTGGCTATGCTCCCTCGTTATCACACTAAATATTCATATCATGCACAACCCTGATTTCAGCCATGCATTTGTTTTCATGCTCTATCTTTTCAAACCTTTCATCTTTCACGCAATACATGAGCGTGAGCCATGGACATAGCAGTATGGGTGGAATAGAGGTGGTTCTGGAGAAGAAAAAAAGAGGGAGATAGCACATCGACTAGGCATATCAACGGGCCATGGAGATGCCCATCAATAGATATCAATGTGAGTGAGTAGGGATTGCCATGCAACAGATGCACAAGAGCTAAATATGAATGAAAGCTCAACAAAAGAAAACTAGTGGGTGTGCATCTAACTTGCTTGCTCACGAAGACCTAAGGCATTTGAGGAAGCCCATCCTTGGAATATACAAGCCAAGTTCTATAATGAAAATTCCCACTAGTATATGAAAGTGACTAATCAGGAGACTCTCTACAATGAAGATCATGGTGCTACTTTGAAGCACAAGTGTGGAAAAAGATAGTAGCATTGTCCCTTCTCTCTTTTCTCTCATTTTTTTCAGAGGGGCTTTCTCATTTTTTTATTAGCCCCTCTCTATATTTTTTTTGGGCCATCTCCCTTTTTTTATTGGCCTTTCCTCACACGGGACAATGCTCTAGTAATGATGATCATCACACTTTTTATTACAACTCGATATTAGAACTCGATACTACAACAAGTATGACTCTACATGAATGCCTCCAGCGGTGTACCGGCATAAGCAATGAATAATGTTTGACATGTATGAAAAATTATGCATGGTGGCTTTTCCACAACTACTATGTCAACTACATGATCATGCATGGCACTATGACAATATGATGCGTGTCATAAGAATGGAACGGTGGAAAGTTGCATGGCAATATATCTCGGAATGCTATGGAAATTCCATGATAGGTAGGTATGGTGGCTGTTTTGAGGAACAATATGGTGGCTGTTTTGAGGAAGGATATATAGTGGGTTTATGGCACCGACGAAAGTTGCGCGGTACAAGAGAGGCTAGCAATGGTGTAAGGGTGAGAGTGTGTATAATCCATGGACTCAACATTAGTCATCAGAACTCATATACTTATTGCAAAAATCTATGAGTCATCAAAACAAAGCAATCAACGCATGCCACTAGGGGGGAGGTTGGTAGGAGTTAACCATCGCGAGCCCCCGACCTCCACACAAAGGTTGACACTCTACAAATACCTCATGCTTTAACTAAGTCACACAACGGTTCACCATACGTGCATGCTACTGGAATCACCAACCTTAACACAAATATTTCTCAATTTCATAATTACTCCATTATCATGACTCTAATATCACTATCCTCATGTCTCAAAACAATTATCAAGCATCCAACATCTCATTCTATTCAATGCACTAGATGTGATTTTTTTTACTACATTGACATTGGATGTTTATCATGTGAAGACTAGTTTCTTTAGCCTAAACACTTTACCATGATATTTAAATAGACTCTCAAATAGATCTAAGTGAATCATGAGAGTTCAACAATTTCTACAAAATATTACCACCACCGTGCTCTAAAAGATATAAGTGAAACACTAGAGCAAAAGCTATTCAACTCAAAAGATATAAGTGAAGCATATAGAGTGTTCTAACAATTTCTAGGGAATATTTAACTCTCTCAAATAGGTGTGTCCAGCAAGGATGATTGTGGAAAACTAAAAAGCAAAGACTCAAATTATACAAGATGCTCCAAGCAAAACACATACCATGTTGCGAACAAAAATATAGCTCCAAGTATAGTTACCGATGGATGAAGACGAAAGAGGGGATGCCTTCCCAGGGCATCCCAAAGCTTAGGCTTTTGATTATATTGAATTTACTTGGGGTGCCATGGGCATCCCCAAGCTTATGCCTTTGCTACTCCTTGTTCCATAGTCCATCAAAGCAATACTCAAAACTTGAAAACTTCACAACACAAAACTTAGACAAAAATTCTAGTGAGCTCCGTTAGTAAGAGAAAGCAAAACACCACTCAAAGGTATAGAAAGGAATTCATTCATTGTTTATATTGGTGTTAAACCTACTGTACTCCAAGTTCTCTATGGTTCATATCCTCCGATATTACTCATAGATGCATCGGAATAAGCAAAAAACACACGAAAAACAGAATCTGTCAAAAACAGAACAGTCTGTAGTAATCTGCTGGGTTCGCCTACTTCTGCAACTCCACAAAATTCAAACTAAATATGCAAATCTGCGCAATTTGTCTACCAATCAGCATAAAAAAGAATCAACTAAAAATCATGCTCCAGTAAAATCTGAAGACTACTTTAGCGAGCGCTAAAGATTCTGTTTTTCACAGCAAGATCATATAAACTTCACACAAGTCTTACCAAAGGTTCTACTTCGCACAAACACTAAACAAAACATGAAAACACATATAATCAGAGGCTAGATGCAATATTTATTCCCTAACATCAACAAAAACAAAAAACATAAAATTGGGTTGCCTCCCAATAAGCGCTATCATTTTACGCCCCTAGCTAGGCACTTTACAAGATAGATCTAGGTATTGCCATCTTTGGAAGGCAATTCTTTGATTAAGCACTTATGATTCTTGGGCACTTATTTGTCCCTATGAATAATCAAACTCTTGGGCAAGAAATCAAGAAATTCTAAAGTGTCAAAAGGGTCTCTTGCAAAAGTGAGAAAATTAGGATGAGCACTTATGGATTTGAGATCCGCAAGTCTAGAAGTTTCACCCTTGTCTTTAGGGACATACATGAACTGAGATATTTTAGTGGAGGTATTTGGAGTAGTTTTTATAGCGGAAAGAGAGGAACCCACATTAGTGATAACATACTCAAGCTTATTGATTCTAGTGGAATCCTGATCTAGCTTTTCTTTAAATGTGGGCTCTTTTTCGTCAAGATTTTTCAGAACAACTCCTACCTTGGATCCATATTGAGTGATTTCATTATGAATTTTTCTATCCAAGCTCTCTAACTATTCTACCGTAGCAACTTTGTTCTCAATAATTTCTAACCTTTGCATAACATGCTCCAAAGTTAAAACGGTCCCATTAACCGTAAGAGGTGGTAAGCCAGATAATTCAGTCATGGCTTTATAAGAATCAACGGTGTGGCTACCGAAGAAATTCCCTCCGGTAGTGGTATCTAGGATAAGTCTATTCCATGGAGTTATGCCAACATAAAAATTGCGAAGAAGCACGGAAGTGGAAAGCTTCCTATTAGACTTATCTTGAGCATTGCAAATTCTATACCAGGCATCTTTTAAATTTTCTCCCTCCCTTTGTTTAAAGTTGAGGACCGCATTCTTGGGAGTGGTGATAATGATAGGTGTGCTAGACATGATGACAAGCAAGCAAGCAACACACACAAGCAAACAAGAAGCAAGCGAACGAGAAACACACGACGGAAGAAGGGCGAATAAAACGGCAAAGGTGAAGTGGGGGGGGGGAGGAAAACGAGAGGCAAATAAATGTAATGCGAAGGATAAGGTTTGTGATAGGTACTTCATATATGACTGTTGCGTAAGCCTCCCCGGCAACGGCGCCATAAATTCTTCTTGCTACCTCTTGAGCTTGCATTGTATTCCCTCGAAGAGGAAAGGGAGATGCAGCACAATAGCGTAAGTATTTCCCTTAGTTTTTGAGAACCAAGGTCAATCCAGTAGGAGACCACGCGCCAGTCCCTCGCACCTGCACAAACAAATAAGAACTTCACAGCCAACGCGATAAGGGGTTGTCAATCCTTTACGGTCACTTACGATAGTGAGATCTGATAGAGATGATAATTATATTTTTGGTATTTTTGCTATAGTAACAGAAAGTAAAGAAAGCAAATAAAGAACGGCGGCAGAAATTGGCTAGTTGACGGGAAAGTAATATGATAAAGATAGACCCGGGGGCCATAGTTTTCTCTAGTGGCTTCTCTCATGATAGCGATATTCTACGACGGGTAAACAAATTACTGTCAAGCAATTGATAGAAAAGTGAATAATTATGAGACTATCTGGGCATTATCATTGTATATAGGCATCACGTCCGAGACAAGTAGACCGACTCCTGCATGCATCTACTACTATTACTCCACACATTGACCGCTATCCAGCATGCATCTAGTGTATTGAGTTCATACAAATAGAGTAACGCTTTAAGCAAGATGACATGATGTAGAGGGATAAACTCAAGCAATATGATGAAAACCCCATCTTTTTATCCTCGATGGCAACAATACAATACATGCCTTGCTGCCCCTACTGTCACTGGGAAAGGACACCACAAGATTGAACCCAAAGCCAAGCACTTCTCCCATTGTAAGAACTATGGATCTAGTAGGCCAAACGAAACCAATAATTCGAAGAGACTTGCAAGGATATTATGAGCACACATAAAAAGTTCAGAGAAGAACCAAATATCTTTCATAGATAACCTTGATCATAAACTCACAATTCATCGGATCTCGACAAACACACCGCATAATGAGATTACATCGAATAGATCTCCTCGAAGACCGAGGAAAACTTTGTATTGAGATCCAGAGAGAGAGAAGACGCCATCTAGATACTAGCTATGGACCCGAAGTTCTGTGGTAAACTACTCACAACTCATGGTCAGGGCGATGATGATGATGATGAAGGCCTCCCTGATGGATCCCCCTCCCGGAACAGGCTCCAATATGGGATCTCCACGGGAAGAGCAGCTACGGCGGTGGAATTAGGGTTTTCTCTCCGTGTATGGAGTTTCTGGGGTACGTAGGCATATATAGGAGGAAGAGGGGCAGCAGGGGCCACCGGGCCTACCTTCGAGGCAGGGGGGCGCGCCCTGGGAAGGGGGGTGCGCCCCCCACCCTCGAGGGTGGGCCCCCTGTCCTCTGGCTTGGCCCCGAAGTCCATCTCGTGTGATTTTCTCCAAAAATATCTCCTGCGAAGGTTTTATTCCGTTTGGACCCTGTTTGATATTCCTCTTCTGCAAAACCCTGAAATAGGCAAAAAACAACAATCTGGACTAGGACTTTGGGTTAGTAGGTTAGTCCCAAAAATGATATAAAAGTGAATGATAAAGCCCATTAAACATCTAAGACTTCATAAATAATAGCATGGAACAATAAAAAATTATAGATACGTTGGATACGTATCACCCGTCAACCACCTTTCACTTCAGATTGAATATCTTGAGCCGTAAGCCGAAGTGTGGGGGGGCGCGGAGGAACGCCTCACATACCACTATGAAAGCTGATATGTGGAAAATAGAGTCCGAGGCTCGATCATGGAAATCCAGCACGTAGAAGAACAAGAGACCCCGGACAAAGGGGTGGAGAGGAAATCCCAGCCCCCGAATAAAGTGAGAGAGGAAGACTACCCTCTCACCCGGCTTAGGGACGGGAATCACCTGGTTCTTATCGGGAACCCGATGAGCTATGTCATCAGCAAGATAACCCGCGCTCCGCAGACTCTTCAAAGTCTTCTCCGTGACCGTGGAAGCCTCCCACTTGCCCTTGGAACCGGATCCGGCCATTGTTCGGAAGGCAGGCGGTAGTGGAGGAGTTGCGAGTTGTGGGCACAGGAGACGTGGGCGCTGGGGTTGAGGAGATTGGAAAGCTAGGGCTTGAGGAGAGCGTGGGGTTCAAGGGGATGGATTTGTGTCCTTTTATAGGAGTGAACGCTAAGCGTCCCCCCACTCCAGCCGTAAACCTCGCCGGTTCCCAATGTAGTCATGCGTAAGGCGCGGCTGGGATACCCACATCATATTGATAAGGATCCCGTAATAAGAGGGCACGATCACTGTTTCGACAAGACAGGCCAATAGGGTTATGCCTCAAAACGCGAAACTGGAGCCAGGAAAACAGTTCGAAATATTAAAGGGTCGGACGTGACGCTTCATTGAAAAGTTGCCAGTAAAGACATAGAGTCTGTTTTTCGATACCTTGCCTTCGAGGCTAAGGGTTGTACTAATCATGCAGAGCCGGACATAGTACATTTGTGTAGGGAATATTGCTTCAAATATGTTCGGGAGGAGGAACCCGCCTTGCAATGCCGAAGACAATACACAAGCCGAACTCATCGTCATCAAAGACTGGATCAGTGGCTACTGAGGTAGTCCTGGATTAAGGTGTCCTCGGGTGGCCGGATTGCTCATTATGGGCCGGACTAGAGGGCAGTGAAGATTATCGCTGAAGACTATCTCCCGTATCCGGATAGGACTCCTATATGTGTAAAATAGCAAGTTTAGATTTTGGGTGTAATACTTTCCTTCCTCTGCAAGATGGTCATGTAGAACCCTAGGTCCTTCTGGTGCATATATAAACTGAAGGGTTTAGTCTGTAGAGACAACAATCACCATTGCATAGGCTGGACTCCTAGGGTTTTAATCATTACGATCTCGAGGTAGATCAACTCTTGTGAACTCATATTCATCAAGATCAATCATGCAGGAAGTAGGGTATTACCTCGATCGAGAGGGCCTGAACCGGGGTAAACATCGTGTCCCAAGTCTCCTGTTACCAACCATCCTCAGACGCATAGTTCGGGACCCCCTACCCGAGATCCGCCGGTTTTGACATCGATAGTTCCCAAACAGAATGGTAAAGTTTTACTCCCCCTCCACCATCAAACACACTCCATGGCTTATCCCAAACAACAGGTGTCGTCCAAACCAACAACTTACCTGGGAGGATTTTTGTATAATTATTTGCAATTTTGTTTTTGATCTTTTGATCATAGGACTAGGCATCCTGATTACCAGCCATTTTCTCATGAATGACAAGTGGATTCCACTCATTGTGAGGATAACCCACCTAGCATGGTAGATAAAGACGGACCTCAGTCACCACATGAGCGATTTGGGCATACAAAACAGAATTTTATTTGAAGGTTTAGAGTTTGGCAGATGCAAATTTACTTGGAATGGCAGTTAAATACTACATATAGGTAGGTATGGTGGACTCATATGGAACAACTTTGGGTTTATGGAAGTGGATGCACAAGTAGTATTCCCGCTTAGTATAGAAATTTTGGCTAGCAAAAGATTCTAAAAAGCAAGCACCACATGTTGGAGGATCCATAACAATATAACTTTTTCTATACAAATATACCCGAGCATAACTCATTATGGTGTCTTCCTTGTTCAACTTCAACTAATATGCTCAAGTTTGAAAATAATAAATGGGCCTCGATCATAGAAGATGTCCAGGATAGTATATTTATATATGAAATCTCTCTTCCTTCATTATTCTTTCATGAATTGTTCATGTGACCAATACTATGTTTGTTGACATTTAATAAATTCAACACCTTTACTTCTATCGGATTTTGGGTTCCGGCAAAACCCTTAAGGTTCAAACTCTGGGATGTGCACGAAGATCTCTCCTTCTGCCCTAGCTTATCTAGTCAACAACCCTAAGCCTAGCTCGTCAGACCGAATGAACAAGAGACACAAGATTTATACTGGTTCGGGCCACCGATGTGGTGTAACACCCTAATCCAGCGTGGTGTGGTGGATGCCCTTGTAGGTAGAGGAAGAACTAGTACATGGATGAACTGCCTCCTGGGGTGAGGTGTTCTTGAGCTCGGGTGAGCTTGTGGTGTCTGGGAGGTCTTGATGATCCGATCAGCTTCAGCCCCTATCCTTCCAATGGTGGTGGCTAGTCCTATTTATAGTGACCAGGGTCCTCTTCCCAAATATTGAGCGGGAAGGAATCCCACAACAGCTAAAGTTGAAGGGGGACAGCTAGTACAAGCTATCCTGACAAAAGGTAGTCTTCGCTGCCAAAGGCTCTGGTGGTGACGCCACCGTGGGCTCCGCGATGACCTTCGTCCCGCCATCCTGTTGGTCTTGGTCTTGTTGCACTGATATGGAAACATTTGCCTAACGCCTCAAGACTCCGTGCCTGCACCTGCCCCTTCAGCACCGAAGAGGAAACCGACACTCTACGCCACTGGCGCCCACCAGGCTTTGGTCGTCACTGCTCAAGTCATGAGGACCTCGCGAGGTGCCTCCTGCCTTGATATCTCCAATCCTCACGAGCTGCCCTGGTGAGGCCACCCCAGGGGATGTCCCGCGTTGTCCGCCTCGGGAGGCTTGGCACCTCGCGAGGGTCTTGAGTGTTGCTGACGATGCTTGGCCACACTAGGCCGTGTTGCGAGCCACGCTCTGGGCCGCAAGCAGGCAAGTCTGGGTACCCCCATTCCCAGAACGCTGACAGTTGACCGCGGGCCCATGGTGCGCTCGGGCTAGGCTTCACGGCGAAGCCAAGGGCCAAGTGCGGAGCACCGCGGGCCTCAATGCCTGCGGTCCTGACTGGTTCGTGGCGTTTGACGCGATGTGGGCGTCTCCACCTCCCATTATAGCCTCGATTTTCGCCCGGCCGGCGGCCACTGTTACCTTCTCAATTCTGCCTCCTCCGTCAGCGGCGCGCCCGGCGGTTTTCTTCATCTTCTGAATCACCCTCTCCGGACAGATCCAACACCAAATCCCTCCGCCGCCATGGCTTCTGGGGGAGAGAAGGGAAGGGGAGTGTAGTCCTATGCCTCGGCTTCGTCCCCGTCAGATTTCATGCCCGACACCGAGTAGTCGGTGGTGATAAATGAAGAGATGATGGAGAAGGTGCGCCCGATGCTCGCCGCTGTTTCCAACGAGTGGGGGGCGACGGTGGCTTGGCCTGCTTCTTGCTCAGCGATTGACAGGTCTTCCACCGAGGTTCCCCTTCATCTCCATGCCCTTTGGGCTGGCTTGATACATACCTTCTCTGACTTTTTCAACACGGTGCTATCGCACTACCAAATCAGCGCGCTGCATCTTGACCCTTAGTCCATCACCCTCCTTGATGTTTTTTCCTTCGTCTACGAGGCCATGGTAGGCATTTCTCCCTCCGTGGCCTTGTTCCGCCACTTCTTCTCGCTCCATCTGACAGACGCGCTCCAATGCTCTGGATGCGTGTCTTTCCAAACCATCGTGGCAACGGCCAACACGGGCATAGATTTCGACCTTGAGCTGATTGTATGTTGCCTTCAGGAAGCAGTGGGTGTTCATTGATGTCGGGGTGTGCAGCCCCCTGCTGCTCCCACCCCGGAGCCCAGCCACTCCGAGCTCCGGCTAGGGCCATGTGAGGCTTGCAAGCCCGAAGCTAGCTCCTGTCTGGTTCCGATTTGCCAGGCTGCGGAGGTTTGGTGTAACGGCGCCGATGGTGGTGAGGGAGTTCATCCAGTGCCACGTCGCTCCACTCCAGCGCCATTCTCGGCCGATGTGGGCCTTCTTCAGTCATGGGGATCGTATGAAGCTTCAGGCGCTCGCTCTTCCTCCGGAGGCACGGCGCACAGTGCTCAAGATCCTGACAGGTGATGCGTCGCCAGCATGCCTACCGCAGGAGGGCTCTCTCTTGTACTACTGCTTGAACAAGATGGAGTTCATGAGGTAGATGCCCTCTTTCGACGAATAGGGGCTTCGTCCGCCCGTGCTTGTTGGGTCTCGTGAGAACCCAGTCTGTGTAGCTCCCTCGCTTGCTGCTGTTGAGGCGGTCGCCCCAGAGGTGGGTGCTGGGGACAACAGCTGCCGAGTGCTGGTGGTACTGCTGCCTCTACTCCGATGCCTCCTGAAGTTCCCGAAGTGCCGCCACCGGAGTTCAAGGGAGCTGCCCCGAAGGAGTGGTAGGAGTGCAAGTGCCACCGGATGCTCCTGAGGCCGAAGCCCCCTTGGGTTGTTCATGTCTTCTTGAGGGGGGTGCTGGTGCCTTGGAGGGTGCCTCGCCAAGTGGCGCCCTGGTTGCGCCAGATGTTGTCGATCGCTTCCGGGGCTTCGGCCGGCTCCGGCCAAATTTCGAAGTTCTCCACAAGAGGGGGAGGGTCCCAGGCGACGCTGCCCCCCGACCGCTGAAGCTGAGGAGGCTCATCGCCATAAAGGAGTGAGTAGCTTGCTCTTTTGACCTCTTATGTGCTTCCTTCCTTCCCGACTGTGGCTGCTCAGGACCTCACCTGCCAAGACTACGACACCCACCAAGGAGCAGGCCCCTGCGGCCCCGAGCCTCTCGCCTGCTTAGGGCGTTCCTAAGCGATGCGCCTCCCTGGTCGTGAGGCCGCCCATGAGGCCGAGCGCACCATCTTGATGCCTCGACCCCGCATTCTCGTCATTCCTTCGCCGCGACCCCGCCTGGGGGCTGGGGAGTGTGCCAAGGCCCCCCCCCTTGGTCGTTGAACGCGCCAGGGCCACTTCAGCTCTAGTGTCTTTTTCAGGCAGTGGGCCCCAGCCCCTCCGGGCCCCGACAGAGGCTCGAGAGACTCCTGGGGCGGAGGAGATACCTTCTCCACCTTCGGGAGGAGACGGGTCTCGTTAGACTTCTTCAACTGCTCCTGGTGCTGAGGACGGCCCTGGTCTCCTGCTCGAGTCAGTGCGTAGGTGCGGAGGTGCCTACTGCGAGCTTCTCTGGGAGGCGACAGATGCGTTGGACCGGCTTGGGAAGGAGCTTGAAGACGCTGACGCTTGTCTTGATGCTGAAGGTCTTCAACTGCTGGACGAATGGCGCCGGCTAAGGGTGGCCATCAACCTTGGGCGCCTCCAGCATGAGAGTGCCAGTGGGAAGGCAGAACCATCCCTCGCCGCCTCGCAAGAGGCCTGCGCCTAGGCCGTGGAGGAGGCCCGGGATGCCGACGCCCATCGCGAGGCCGCGGAGAGGCGCCTCCTGGAGCTTCGGGTCTTGAACGCCGACTTGGAGGACCGCGCTGTGGTGCGCAAGGCCACTCTGGCATCGATGCGGGGGATGCCCCTCGAGGAGGCGGAGGTCTTGAGGCATGATGAGGTGCTGATGCTGGAGGCGACAGAGCGCAGCCTGAAGCTTGTGCGGCTGGAGGAGAGAGAGCACCACGTGACCCTGGCTGAGGACGCCGTCTCCGCTCGCGAGTCCAGGGTCCAGGAGGATATCGAGCGGAGGGTGGCGAAGGCCTGTGTGGACCTCTCCGAGAGGTATAACTTGAAGTTGGTGTTCCAGCGAGCGGAGGCCGACGGGAGTACCGCTGCCCTCAGGACGAGGTTGAGGGCAGCAGAGCTGCGTGAGAGGGCCGCTTCATCTGCCCAGTCTTCTGCCCAGGCCGAGTTGGCCTCCGTGCAGGAAGAGCTGGCCTCGCCCGGGAGACTGGTCGAAGAGGCTGCGGTCCTTGCAAGGCAGCATGAAGACGAGGATGACTGTCGACTCGTGCTACAGCATCACCATGGCCCCATGTTGCGGACTCTTTAGTCGAGGCTAAACTGGGTGCTGGGAACCATCTGTTAGGAGAACGCCCATGAACCCCACGTGGAGGACTACGCCGGTCATCTTGTCTTCTTCACCGAGATCGTGACGCGCCTGGAGAACCGGGCTGTGAGGGCCCGCCGCCTTATCAAGGAAAAAGGCGGGGCCTCCAGGGTTGTGCATTCTCCCGGGTCTTCAGCTACATGCAGAGCATGGACACTGACTTTAACTTCGGTGCTGCCATCGCCCCTGTGCTCGGGGATGTTCGAGACAACCTGACGCACTGGGTGGATGACCACATGGATGCCCTAGTCCAAGCCTTCGCCACCGACGATGATGATGCCGTGGTCATGGCTGATGAAGGAGGTGCGGTCGAGGATGCTGGGGACGTGTTCAGCGATAGCATTGGCGGCGCATATGAGGGTGGCCTTGATGGCGAGGTGAGTGATATGTCCGATTGAGCTCATATTCTTCTGACCTGATCCTGCACGCGTGAAATTGCAAAAGGCCCCGTGGGGCATGAGAGCATTTGACGGGGGAAGCCCCCCTATGTGTGTAAATCAGTATTCTATTTTCTTACTTTTTCTTTGGTGATTGAATCCGAACCTGAAGCGTGTGTCCTCAAGCCTTTCTAGCTTAGCTGTGTTAGCGTCTTATCTAGATCTTCCCTGTCTTCATGAGGGCCGTGAGGCCGTGGGATCGCCTCCCTCCTGGGGTAGACATATGTCGGTCTGCGCCGTAGGCTTCCTGAGCAGTGCTTGGCCCTGCTCCGGGGAACAGGGCCAGTGGTGTTCCGTCGGCCGCGGCAGGATGCCTACGCTGCATAACTAAGGCGTGTAGACTATTGCCCCGAGAGGGTCCTGCCGAGGTTGTAGTGGAATGCCAAGTGGAATTGGCCAGGCCCGGGTAAGATTTCCGAGACAGCCAAAAGTGGCAAAATCAAGTAGAGATCAAAGAGAACTTCCCCCCGTTTTGGCAATAAGCGAGCCATCAAATTCAACTCGGAAGACACGGCGAATCCAACTACAAAAAGGAAGGTGAGGAAAGCAAATAGCCGCGTCCGGCTCCTATCTAGTCTTCAGTCTTCTCACCAGCGCGGAGCTAAGTGTTGCCACTAGGACGTGGGAGGGAGCCCCCGAGGCCCGAGGGCGGCTCTCCGGAGACTCCGTGGCATGTACGGCCCCACTCATTATTATGTGAGAGTGTCACGGGCGGAGATCTTCATAGGCCAGCGCCTTACTTCATATCGCCAGACGAGGGCCCGGCCTTGCGCCACCCTCGACCTCCGTTGGGGCGATCGGAAACTAGGACAGGACCAAGGAGGCAGAAAGGCGACACCAGCGGTGCCCTCGGTAACCACAGGCCCTCTGTCGGGGGGAGGGGGGAAGCTTGGGAGGCTCGCCCCGACAGAGGACCTACATTCGCTTACTTCCCTGCTCCTCGCGCCGCTGGGGAGGCCACGGCTCTAGGACTTCTACGCGCAGCCCCCAGCGTTCCGCTCCGGTTGCGGGCAGAGCGGTCGCTCTCGGGTCGTCGACCATCGTCGTGGTCTGACTCACTGTAGTTCATGGTTAGCATACGCCTACTGTTGTGATACCTGCGGTGCTCTATCATCGACGCTAAAGGGGTCCGCGGCGTCCCCGAGTGACCCACGGTAATCTTCTTCCTCGTGAGCCTCGCCATTCCATCCTGGCCCGTGGAAAGCATTGGGGCCCTCCCCGAAAACGTACACCAGGTCCACCATGCGGGGCACGTAGGCTTCATCGGTAACCCCACCAAGGGCAAAGCCCCCGTGCCCCACGACTTGAGCCCCCGGTTGCAGCATCTGGTTTTGGCGCCTGCTAGGTTGAGCCCCGTCGTACCCTCTCGAAGGGCCGCCGGTGTCTGCTCTTGCCGGTGATGAGGTTACTGCAGTCGTAGGGAGGGCACCGGCGCGCCTGCTAGTGTCACGGAGTATTCCAATCGTTCCGGGGCGTGGCAATGCCAGTCGGGGCCTCACCATCGCCCCACCTGCAACCTAGGGCAGGGGTGAGGAGCAAAATGGCGGCGCGCCTCCGCAAGCGCAGCCTAGTAACTCAGCAACGCTTTCCAGCAGCACGTCGTGGCCGCTCTCGGCCAGCCTGAATCGTAACAGCTCCCGGGCCACGATGAGCGCAGCCCTCGTGTTCGCCTACTCCCGTCGGGTGTAGGGTGCCTTCGCCACTGCGTGGTTTGCAGAGCACGCCACGGAGCGCGCGTGCCAGGACGCCGAAGCGGTGGCCGCCGGCCCGCGCCGCCCGTGGCCGGTGGCGATGGGTGGTGCTGGGGCAGCCTGGAGCACAGGGTTGAGGTCTCTGTGGTCAGGCGTTGCCGCCCGCGTTGGCTAGGTCGTCCAGCGGTTGGCATGAGCCCCCTGGTCGTTGGGCATCAGGACGCGGGGTGATGATGATGCGAGCGATGGAAGAACAGCTCCGGTGCACCCCTACCTGGCGCGCAAAATGTCGGATTTTGGGTTCCGGCAAAACCCTTAAGGTTCGAACTCTGGGGTGCGCACGAAGATATGTGCTTCTGCCCTAGCTCGTCTACTCAACAGCCCTAAGCCTAGCTCGTCAGATCCAATTAACAAGAGACAGAAGATTTATACTGGTTCTGGCCACCGATGTGGTGTAATACCCTAATCCAGTGTGGTGTGGTGGATGGCCTTGTAGGCAGAGGAAGAACTAGTACATGGATGAATTGCCTCCTGGGGTGAGGTGTTCTTGAGCTCGGGTGAGCTTGTGGTGTGTGGGAGGTCTTGATGACCCGATCAGCTTCATTCCCCATCCTCCCAATGGTGGTGGCTTGTCCTATTTATAGTGGCCAGGGTCCTGTTCCAAAATATAGAGCGGGAAGGAATCCCACAACGACCAAATTTGAAGGGGGACAACTAGTACAAGCTATCCTGACAAAAGGTCGTCTTCACTTCCAAAGGATTTGGTGCTGACACCGCCCTTGGCTCCGCGATGACCTCCGTCCTGCCGTCCTGCTGGTCTCGGTCTTGTTGCATCGATATGGAAACCTTTGCCTGACCCCTCGGGACTCCGTGCCTGCGCCTGCTCCTTGAGCACCAAAGAGGAAACTAGCACTCTGAACTCGCTGGCGCCCGCCTTGGTTTGGTCGTCACTGCTCACATCACGAGGACCTCGTGAGGTGCCTCCTGCCTTGATATCTCCGATCCTCACGAGCTGGCCTGGCGAGGCCGCCCGAGGGGATGCCCCATGTTGTCCGCCTCGCGAGGCTTGGGCCCTCGCGACGGTCTTGAGTGTTGGTGAAGATGCTGGGCCACACTAGATCACCTTGCGAGCCATGCTCTGGGCCGTAGGCAGGCAAGTATGGGTACCCCCATTCCCAGAACGCCGACAACTTTTTATATGTGATGTCATTACTCCCCATGGGATAAGCATATGGAAGTTATATAATTTTAGATTTATGATATTCAAATCATTCAACCATTTACTCATAGGATATAAGTGAAGCACGAATGTAAATGACAAAGTACTCCAAAAAGATATAAGTGAAGATCAATGAGTAGTCAAATAATTAACTAGCTATGAGAAGACCCTCTGTCATTTAAGAATTTCAGAACTTTAAGTAGTCTATTCAAACAGCAATCAAAACAAAATAAAATGACATTGCAAGGATAACACTTATCATGTGAAGAAGCAAAAACTTAGACTAAACCGATACTAACCGATAATTGTTGAAGAAGAAAGGTGGGATGCCAACCGGGTCATCCCCAATCTTAGATGCTTGAGACTTTTTGAAATATTAATTAGGGATGCCTTGAGCATCCCCAAGCTTGAGATCTTATGTCTCCTTAATTTCTCTTATGTCACAGTTTCCCTAAACCTTAAAAACTTCATCCACACAAAACTAAACAAGAACTCGTGAGATAAGTTAGTATAAATCAACTCAAAACGTTATCATTCCATACTATATAAACTCACTAGAATTATAATTCAACATTGCATACTAAATGCATCTGCATATTTAATACTCCTATCCTCAAATAGAATAATTAATCATGCAAACATATGCAAACAATGCAAGCATAATAGCAATCTGTCTAAACACGATAATCTGTAAAGAGTGGAATTGTTCCTATACTTCCCTAACTCAAAAAATTCTGAAAATTTACCACTTTACGGAGAGCATAATCATCCTAACTTTTCAAAAATTTCAAGATTTTATCATGTTCTGGCTATCCAGAAGAATTTAGAAAATGATAGAAGACTTTCTGTTTTCAAATAACAACATATATACTTGCAAAATAAGCATGGTAAAGGCTATACTTGTATTTTTTTTATTGAAACAAAAGATACAAAACTGTATTCTAAATAACAACAAGCAAATATAAACAAAATAAAATAACGCTCCAAGCAAAACACATATCATGTGGTGAATAAAAATCTAGCATCCCCAAGCCTAGCCTCTTAATTGTCCTTGAATATTACCTGGGGGTGCCATGGGCATCCCCATTCTTGGGCTCTTTCCACTCCTTCTTCCATAGTCCTTTAAATCTTTACCCAAAACATGAAAACTTCACATCACAAAACTCAACAGAAAATCTTATGAGCTCCGTTAGTATAAGAAATCTAATCACCACTTAGGTACTGTTGTGAACTCATTCTAAATTCATATTGGTGTTATATATACCGTATTCCAACTTCACGATGGTTCATACCCTCCAATACTACTCATGGATTCATCAAAATAAGCAAACAACACATGAGTTCCAGTGCACCCCTACCTGGCGCGCAAAATGTCAGATTTTGGGTTCCGGCAAAACCCTTAAGGTTCGAACTCTGGGGTGCGCACGAAGATATGTGTTTCTGCCCTAGCTCGTCTACTCAACAGCCCTAAGCCTAGCTCGTCAGATCCAATGAACAAGAGACACAAGATTTATACTGGTTCTGGCCACCGATGTGTTGTAATACCCTAATCCAGTGTGGTGTGGTGGATGGCCTTGTAGGCAGAGGAAGAACTAGTACATGGATGAATTGCCTCCTGGGGTGAGGTGTTCTTGAGCTCGGGTGAGCTTGTGGTGTGTGGGAGGTCTTGATGACCCGATCAGCTTCATTCCCCATCCTCCCAATGGTGGTGGCTTGTCCTATTTATAGTGGCCAGGGTCCTGTTCCAAAATATAGAGCGGAAAGGAATCCCACAACGACCAAATTTGAAGGGGGACAACTAGTACAAGCTATCCTGACAAAAGGTGGTCTTCACTTCCAAAGGATTTGGTGCTGACACCGCCGTTGGCTCCGCGATGACCTCCGTCCTGCCGTCCTGCTGGTCTCGGTCTTGTTGCATCGATATGGAAACCTTTGCCTGACCCCTCGGGACTCCGTGCCTGCGCCTGCTCCTTGAGCACCAATGAGGAAACTAGCACTCTGAACCCGCTGGCGCCCGCCTTGGTTTGGTCGTCACTGCTCACATCACGAGGACCTCGTGAGGTGCCTCCTGCCTTGATATCTCTGATCCTCACGAGCTGGCCTGGCGAGGCCGCCCGAGGGGATGTCCCATGTTGTCTGCCTCGCGAGGCTTGGGCCCTCGCGACGGTCTTGAGTGTTGGTGAAGATGCTGGGCCACACTAGATCGCCTTGCGAGCCATGCTCTGGGCCGTAGGCAGGCAAGTATGGGTACCCCCATTCCCAGAACGCGACAACTTTTTATATGTGATGTCATTACTCCCCATGGGATAAGCATATGGAAGATATATAATTTTAGATTTATGATATTCAAATCATTCAACCATTTACTCATAGGATATAAGTGAAGCACGAAAGTAAATGACAAAGTACTCCAAAAAGATATAAGTGAAGATCAATGAGTAGTCAAATAATTAACTAGCTATGAGAAGACCCTCTCTCATTTAAGAATTTCAGAACTTTAAGTAGTCTATTCAAACAGCAATCAAAACAAAATAAAATGACATTGCAAGGATAACACTTATCATGTGAAGAAGCAAAAACTTAGACTAAACCGATACTAACCGATAATTGTTGAAGAAGAAAGGTGGGATGCCAACCGGTCATCCCCAATCTTAGATGCTTGAGACTTTTTGAAATATTAATTAGGGATGCCTTGAGCATCCCCAAGCTTGAGATCTTATGTCTCCTTAATTTCTCTTATGTCACAGTTTCCCTAAACCTTAAAAACTTCATCCACACAAAACTAAACAAGAACTCGTGAGATAAGTTAGTATAAATCAACTCAAAACGTTATCATTCCATACTATATAAACTCACTAGAATTATAATTCAACATTGCATACTAAATGCCTCTGCATATTTAATACTCCTATCCTCAAATAGAATAATTAATCATGCAAACATATGCAAACAATGCAAGCATAATAGCAATCTGTCTAAACACGATAATCTGTAAAGAGTGGAATTGTTCCTATACTTCCCTAACTCGAAAAATTCAGAAAATTTACCACTTTACGGAGAGCATAATCATCCTAACTTTTCAAAAATTTCAAGATTTTATCATGTTCTGGCTATCCAGAAGAATTCAGAAAATGATAGAAGACTTTCTGTTTTCAAATAACAACATATATACTTGCAAAATAAGCATGGTAAAGGCTATACTTGTATTTTTTTATTGAAACAAAAGATACAAAACTGTATTCTAAATAACAACAAGCAAATATAAACAAAATAAAATAACGCTCCAAGCAAAACACATATCATGTGGTGAATAAAAATCTAGCATCCCCAAGCCTAGCCTCTTAATTGTCCTTGAATATTACCTTGGGGTGCCATGGGCATCCCCATTCTTGGGCTCTTTCCACTCCTTCTTCCATAGTCCTTTAAATCTTTACCCAAAACATGAAAACTTCACATCACAAAACTCAACAGAAAATCTTATGAGCTCCGTTAGTATAAGAAATCTAATCACCACTTAGGTACTGTTGTGAACTCATTCTAAATTCATATTGGTGTTATATATACCGTATTCCAACTTCTCGATGGTTCATACCCTCCAATACTACTCATGGATTCATCAAAATAAGCAAACAACACATGAAAAACACAATCTGTTTAAAACAGAATAGTCTGTAGTAATCTAGACAACCACCATACTTCCAGAACTCTAAAAATTCTGAAACAATTAAGACATGGGGAATTAGTATATCAATCATGTGTAAAAATTTCAGCTAATTATCTCGTTCTAGTGATTTGTTGAATTATCAATCAACTATCAACCTCACTATCCCAAAGGCTTTACTTGGCTCCTTATTGAGACAAAAGCTATAAAACATGATTACTAAAGTAGCTTAATCATGTGAACACACAAAAATAGTAGGTAAAAGTATTGGGTTGTCTCCCAACAAGCGCTTTTCTTTAACATCCTCGGATCCGATCAGCCGCCGATCCGGCCCGAACCGGTAAAACCGCCTTGATTTTCTTGGGTTTTCTTTTTGTTTTCGTTTAGATCTGTTTTTCGTAACAATCGGTTTTGTTTTTCATATTAGATATATTTAGAGAACGTTCACTAGTTAGGTTTAGAAAACGAACGTTCGTAGGATAGTTTTTTTTCCTTTTCTAGTTTATTTAAGTGAAGGAACTTGTCACAATTAATGTTTTTATAGATTAGTCCCTAATCTTAAAACAATCACTACTTTTTACTAGTTTGTCCGATCTAGATGAAACCAACGCCAAACTCTTCATTTTGATCTTATCTATCCAGAAACCCAACTCAAACTTACTTCTGAAAGTTTTAGAATTTGAGTTCAAATAGATTTGGATTTGAACTTCTTTTGATCGTAACTTAAGTTTCGTAACTCCGTTTGAGTTGATTCTTTTTGCATATCGAAGATCTTGACCTAAACTTTATGATAAGACCAAATCCACCTAATTTTGATACTGCTAGAAATTGTTTTCGGTTGCATGAGTTATTCCCTTGTTTTCAAAGTTTTCCGAGATCTTCTTTTCGATTCTTTTGCATGATTGCTTATGTATGCTATTGTTTGCTTGCGATAGAATTTCCAGAGTGTGAAGCTTGATACTAGGAGACGCTAAGTTTCAACGATCATCGGCAAGGCAAGTTACACTTTGATGATACTTTTCAATACCCAGTTTGACTTGCATTAGTTACACCCTTAAAGATTTGCATGAGTAGGACTTGGATACCTGTGGAATTGTTTGAGTTCATGAGGTAGGAACCTATGACTTGAGATCAAGCTTGTGAATATACGCTTTCTTACTTATTGCTTAGCCATGCTCGTAAACGTGGATTGGTATGTGAGATTCATGAAAGTTGTGAGTGTAATAACAACAAAGGGAAAGTTTAAGGTGGCATCTTTAATACACATCTGGGCGATTGGTTGAAAAGCACCTGGAGAATCCAGTGTAGTCCCAGGAGATCCCGAAGGAACCATGTGATCATCCTAAGGAATGCCACCTAGGCTCAAAGGGATCATATATCATTCATGCCTAGAAACTTCCGGGTGCAGCCACAAGTCATTATGAGCTCTCGCGTAGTTGAGTATGCTGTGTGAGCTCTTATAGTGGCGGACTAGTAGATGTAGAGGAAAGTAGGTGTACCGGTCTACCCAGAGTAATGAATTAATTCTTCTGAAATACTATGTCTCGATCTTCCAATCATGGTTGCTGTCGATTCTTGTGGGGAAAAGTGCGCAAACCTCTGTAGAGTGTACAAACTATTCATGAATAGTCATGTCCCTGGTTATGGACATCTTGAGTATCCTGGTATTTCAATTATTGATTCATCTCATCACTCCATTAATTAAACTATTGGGTTACTAAAGACATTGGTGATTTTGGGATTGAGATGGAGGAACCTTCTCAATATTGATTAATTTAACTGAGTAGTAAATAAAATTTATTCCTTTCTTGTAGGGAAAATCTAGCTTTATGCAAAAACAACCTTAAAGTCTCCACCAGCCAAATATGCATATAGTAGTAGATATTTGTTAATGATTATTGATACAGTGTGACTTTGCCAGCATATTCAATGTGCTGACCTACACGGCTGCAACGTCTCATGTTCCATAGTTTTCCGACGAATATTAAGGTGCGATAGGTCGTTGTCATGCACTCAGTGTTAGCCGTGGTGTTGGATGGACTCAACTTATCTTCAATGCTTCTGCAGTTTAATTACTTTAGTTGGCCTTCAGCCATATTTTTCTAATAATACTCTTTATGAGGATCTCGATGTAATAATTGTGTGATTGGAACTTTGTTGTAAATCCTCAAGTTCTGTGTGTGTCAGCATACCCATCTAGGGATGACACTTAAAGCACAGAGACTTCGATTCATTGGGATCGTGGACGCTACAAGAATGTATCAGAGCGCACGCTGACTGTAGGACGCGACCACTAGGATAAGCCAGATGATGCTCTTCTCTACTCATTTATAATCCTTCTCTATTTCTACTCTATAGATGTCAGACCCCGGGAAGAAGTTTACTCAGCCTGATGACGACACCCCTTTCGGAAGACACTTGAAGGAAGTCACGAGGTACCTGCACGTCGGAATACCAAGTTTCATTGGAACCTTGACTGCAACATTACCAGAAGAAGAGTGCTGGAGGATCAAAGTTAGTGTTCCTGGGAGGACTATTGCACTAGTCGCAGAACCTCTCGAGCTTGCCTTGATGCACCAACTTGGAGCTTGGGAAAGAGTATGGCAGCGCACATCACCTTTGGACGCCTTTGTGCAGTCTACAACAAGGATCTTGAAGACACCATCTACCAGATTTGCGGACGCCGAGATGAGCAATGGGAGATGATCGCACTAGGAATGATGAGTCCATTGCAGCATTCATACAGGAGATTGACCAAGACATTCGTCGCTATTAGAATCAAATGTACACGCTCATGCTGAAGACCAAGACAGTGATGACACGAAACATCAAGCTAGAAGAAGAACTCAAGACAATTGCGATGGATATGAAGAGGAAATTGATGTGATACAGGAGCACAATGAAGAACTGAAGAATAAGTTTGGAGCACCCGTGGCGAAGCCAGAAATAGAGATGGGCATTCATTCGGAAAACTACATCTTAATAGATGACACTGACAAAGATGAAGACAGTGATTATGAATACGAAGCTGGAGTAGATATTATGGATTCTTCTTACGATCAAAGTTATTAGATGACCACTCTGTTACCATTAGTGTTCTTCCAAGTAGTTAGAACCGTTCACGAGTTTTGTAATAGTAACTTAGGATCTTTTGTGTGACCTTGTTTGAAATTGAGTGGTATGATATGAATATGTTTTTCTGATGTGCATATGGGTAGTGGAATCCCTTTGGACCTCATTCTATTCTATTTCTCATCCCTCTAACCCATCAGCCTGACCTCACTCAGTTGATCCAGCAGCAAAACACTTTGATGCAACTACTTGTTCAGAACCAAGGCAACAACAACAACAACAACAACAACAACAATAATAATAATAATAATCATAATAACAACAAAAACACTCCTCCAGTTGACAACCTGACCCATTTCCTAAGGTTGAATCCGCCGATGTTCTCTAGTAGCACCGAGCCGATTGTTGGAGATGACTGGCTTCGCAAGATGGGAAGAGAGCTAGCAACTGCAGGACGCACAGATGTAGAGAGAGTGCACTTTTCCGTACATCAGCTTGAGGGACTAGCAGCCGCTTGGTGGGAGAACTATACTACCACTTATCCCCTTGCTATAGTTACTTGGAATCAGTTTTAGCAAGCCTTCCGCACTTCACATGTTTCAGTTGGAGCCATGAGCCTGAAGAAGCGTGAGATTCGTAACTTGCGCCAAGGGAACTATACTGTGGGGTAGTACGTGGATGATTTTAGGCAGTTAGCTCGCTATGCGCCAGATGACGTGGCTACTGATGCCGCGAAGCAGGAGAAGTTTCTTGAGGGACTCAATGATGAATTGAGTGTGCAGCTGATTGTAGCAACTTTTAACAACTCTGGATGACAGGGCCATCATGATTGAAGGAAAATAGCAGCAGATTGATAGCCGCAAGAGGAAGTATGGACAGGGGAAGTATAACTCTGGATCTCAGCAGAAGTCCCGCTATTCCCCATACCCAGGAGGGCATAACCATCCCACCCATGGAGGACATAATCATGGAGGCCATTCTCACAATGGTGGAAATTCACACAACAACAGTGGCCCCAAGTATGGCAATGGGAATGGAGAAAACAGTAATCAGAACCGTTCCAGCCCATTTACACCCGCCAAGAAGGATCCGAGTCACATTACTTGTTTCAAGTGCAGGAAGACCGGACACTATGCCACCGAGTGTCCTGAAGCCAATAATGGAAATGGCAATGGAAGCTCAGGAAAGAATCCCAACCCATTCGCCAGAGGATAGGTGAATCACATAAATGTGGAGGAGATTGACGAGCAGCCTGACGTAGTGTTTGGTAAGTTTTTGGTTAATGCATTTACCGCCCTTGTTGTTTTTGACACTTGTGCATCTCATTCATACATATCAACGGGTTTTGTTGAAAATTATAAATTGCCAACCGTAGCCCTTAAGTCACCTATGTTAGTGAGTTCCCCTGGAGCATAGTACATGGCTAGTCGAGGATGTTACCAATTGCCCTTGACAATTGGGAGACATGTCTTTCCCACCAACCTTATTGTCTTGGAATCCCAGGGTTTGGATGTAATCATAGGTATGGATTGGCTATCCAGGTTTGAAGGAAACATTGATTGCACCAGTAAATCTATTCTCCTTACCACCCTGGAAGCAAAAGGATTAACTATGTGTCGAGGCACACATCCCGGAGGACACAAGTGAATGCACTTTCGGGAGTTGTTCAGGAGGAAGTACTAGTTGTGAAGGATTACCCAGATGTATTCCTGGAAGAGTTACTAGGCATGCCACCGGATCTAGACATCAAGTTCTTAATTGAATTGCTACCAGGCACCAGGCCAAAATCCAAGAGACCATACAGGATGCCCGCAAATGATTTGGAAGAGATTAAGAAGCAAATCAAGGAGTTAATGGAGAAAGGTTACATTCGTCGAAGTTCTTCACCATGGGGAGCCCAAGGGCTTTAGTTGAGAAGAAGGATGGTTCACTAAGGATGGTGGTAGACTATTGTGCACTGAATGAGGTAACGATCAAGAACAAATACCCTCTGCCGATGATCAATGGTTTATTTGACCAGTTGCAAGGAGCCAAAGTCTTCTCTAATACCGATTTTCGATCTGGATATCGTTAGTTGAAGATCCGAGAACAAGACATACCTAAGACAGCTTTTACCACGAGGTACGGGCTTTATGAGTATATGGTTATGTCATTTGGTTTGAGTAATCCCCCTGCCTACTTTATGAGTATGATGAAAAAGTTGTTCATGGAGTTCTTAGATAAGTTTGTGGTAGTATTCATAGATGAATATTGGCTTATTCCAAGAATGAAGAAGAGCACAAGGAACATTTGCGTTTGGTTCTCGAGAAGCTCAGGGAACATTAGTTATATGCCAAGTTCAGCAAATATGAGTTTTTGTTGAAGGAAGTCGGATTCCTTGGACATGTTATATCAGGAGATGGTATAGTAGTAGACCCCTCCAAAGTAGAGGTAGTCACCGAGTGGAAAGCACCCACCTTAGTTCGGGAGATTTGCAATTTTCTTGGACTCGCAGGATATTATCGGAGGTTCATTGAGAATTTCTCCAAGATTGCGAAGCCCATGACAGAGATGTTGAAGAAGGAAAGTAAGTATAATTGGACCAAGGAATGTGAGGCCAATTTTTAGGAGTTGACGAAACGTTTGGTTACAGCCCCAGTGCTGATTCTTCCAAATGTACACAAGGATTTTCTGGTGTATTGTGACGTTTCACGTCAAGGACTTGGAGGCGTTCTCATTCAAGAAGGAAGAGTTGTTTCATATGCCTCATGTTTCCTTCGACCCCATGAGTTGAATTATGCCACGCATGATTTGGAGTTAGCAGCCGTAGTCCACGCGCTCCAGACCTGGAGACATTTTCTTATTGGAAACCATTGTGATGTACACGGATCATAAGAGTTTGAAGTACATCTTGACGTAGAAGGAGTTAAATCTCAGGCAAAGGAGATGGCTGGAACTCATAAAGGATTACGACATGAGATTTCCTTATCACCCAGGGATAGCCAATGTCGTGGCAGATCCTTTGAGTCGCAAGAGTTATGTTAACACTATCATAACCGGAGGTTTACCCTAGCAGTTAGTAGATGATCTCAGAGATTTACAGTTGGAGATAGTCCCTTGAGGCTATGTTGCTACATTGGAGATCCAGTCCACTTTGTTGGGCAAGATTCGAGAAGACGAGAAGACGACGAATGAATTGCAGAGATAAAGGGCAGAATGAGCCAAGGAAAGGCAGAAGGATTCAATGAGGATGAATACAGAACAGTGTGGTTCCAAGAACGTATATAGGTGTCGAATGAAGCAGAGATCAGGAAGTTGATTCTTAATGAGGTGCATTATTCGCCTTACTTGATACACCCAGGCAACACCATGGTTTATTTGGATTTGAAGCAAAATTAATGGTGGCCCGGAATGAAGAAGCACATTGCCGAGTATGTAGCGGTATGTGACATCTATCAGAGGGTTAAGGCAGAACATCAGAAACCTGCAGTGTTACTATAGCCGTTACCAATACCAGATTGGAAGTGGGATAACCTCAGAATGCATTTTATCACAGGATTACCTAGGACATGACCAGGGTACGATTCCATCTGGATTATAGTTGATCGATTGACTAAGGTAGCTCATTTCATCCACGTGAAGACCACTTACACGAGTGCTAAGTTGGCAAGATATACATGACCAGGATCGTATGTGTGCATGGAATTCGGAGGAACATCGTATCAGATAGAGGAACAAAGTGTACCTCGAAGTTTGGAAGTAGTTACACAAGACTTTGGGTACTAGGCTTGAGTTCAGTACAACCTTTCATCCATAGACAGATGGACAAACAGAGAGAGTCAATCAGATTCTAGAGGACGTGTTGAGAGCTTGTGCACTAGATTATGGATCTAGTTGGGATGATAACTTGCCTTACACAGAGTTCTCTTACAATAACAATTATTAGACCAGTTTCAGATGCCCCATTTCAAGGCTTTGCACGGAAGGACGTGCAGGACACCATTGATGTGGGATGAAGTCCGAGACCTCAAGTTATTTGGACCAGATTTGAACAGAGATTCAGAGAAGAAGGTCAAGCTGATCCATGACAGACTGAAGATAGCCCAGTCCAGGCAGAAAAGTTATGCTGATACAAAGCGCAAGGAGGTAAGTTACGAAGTTGGAGATAGAGCATATCTTCGCATGTCCCCACTTCGAGGAGTTAAGCGTTTTGGAGTTAAGGGTAAATTGGCACCATGATTTGTGGGACCGTACCAAGTTTTGGAACGCAGAGGAGAAGTAGCTTATCAGCTAGAACTACCCGAAACTTTGTCCGGAGTTCATGATTTGTTTCACGTTTCCCAGTTGAAGAAGTGTCATGCAAAGATGGTCGATATTCCACTATGACATACAGTGCCCTTGTAAGCAATTCAATTAGAGAGTGACCTGACTTATGAGGAGAAACCTGTCAAGATTCTTGAGTTTGCCGACCGAGTTATCTGCGGCAAAGTCATCAAGTTTTGCAAAGTTCAGTGGAGTCACCATACAGAGGACGAAGCCACCTGGGAACGAGAGGAATACCTTCGACAAGAGCACCCACACCTTTTTGCTAGCCAACCCGAATCTCGAGGGCGAGATTCATCTTAAGGGGGGTAGGTTTGTAACATCCCAATTTTCAATTCGGATGTTAAAACATAGACCCTTCATACGCATTCGTCATTTTAGCATTTGTGAATTTGATTTTATTTGGAAATTGATCCAAGAGACTTTAAGTAACTCAAGGACCCAATTGAGAGAGTTGGAAGTTTCCATAGAGGACCCACAATTTTATTATTTTCCAAGTGCGGCTGGATCAAATATTATTTTACCAATTTTCATTTTCAATATTTTTAAAATAATGAGAGAAGCTAATATGACTTCTTCAAAACAGAATAAAATTGTTGGAAAAATGAATTTTGAGTAAAAATATGTTTATTGGATTTTTATTTGCGAAAGTATTTATTTTAGTTATTTTATTTGCACTAAAAAGTTTATTTTTGGCATTTAGGCCAAGAAAAATGTTCACCAGGTCATAAATAAGGCCCTAAGTACGTGTGAATTTTTCTGTGGATTTTAAAATTATATTTATTATGTTTTTCTATTTGTTCTGTTTTTTCAGAATATGTTTTTTTAAGTTGGGCCGACCGAACTGGGCCGCAGCCCAGCCCAGCCGGCCACCGCCTCCGCCTCCGATCGGGAGCCGCATTCCTGCCGCCGCACGGCACCGCGCCGCCGCCGTGATCGAGGGGGACTCCCCTCGGCTTGCCCCTCCTCCAAGGCGAGCCCACCCGAGGCATTTTATAAGCGTCGCCGGACCCCCCCTCTCTATCGTCCTCACCGCGCCACGCCGCCTGCAGCCGCCGCCGGCCACCGCCTCCGCCTCCGATCGGGAGCCAGACTCCTACCGCCGCACGACACCGCCCGCCGCCGTGACCGAGGGGGACTCCCCTCGGCTTGCCCCATCCTCCAAGGCGAGCCCCACCGGGGCCTTTATAAGCGCCGTCGGAGCCCCCCCCTCCCCCACCTGACCATGTGTGCCGCCGCCTACAGCCGTCGCCACCCCGGATCCGATCCGATCTGAACCAATCCGCCGCCGATCCACCCCAAACCGGTAAAACCGCGTGGGTTTTCTTCCGTTTTCTTCGGTTTATGTTTAGATCGGTTTTTTGTAAAAATCATTTTTTTAGATTAGATCTATTTAGAGAACGTTCACTCGTTAGGTTTATAAAACGAACGTTCGTAGGATAATTTTTTCCTTTTTCTGTTTATCTAAGTCAGGGACCTTTTCGCGATTAAAGTTTTTACAGATTAGTCCCTAATTTTAAAACAATCACTACTTTTTACTCGTTTGTAGTATTTAGATGAAACCAATGCCAAACTCTTTGTTTTGATCAAATCTATCCAGAAAAATAACTCAAACTTATTTTTGAAAGTTTTAAAATTTGAATTCAAACAAATTTGAATTTGAACTTCTTTAGATGGCAACTTGAGTTTCCTAACTCCGTTTGAGTTGATTCTTTTTGCAAATCGAAGCTCTTGACCTAAACTTAATGATAAGACCAAATCCACCTAATTTTTGTCCTACTAGAAATTGTGTTTTGTTGCAAGAGTTATTCGCTTGTTTTCGAAGTTCTCTGAGATCTTTCTTTCGATTCTATTGCATGATTGCTTATGTATGCTATTATTTGCGTGCAATAGAATTTCCGGAGTGTGAAGCTTGCTACTATGAGTCTCTAGGTTTCAACGATCATCAGCAAGGCGAACTTTGATCATACTTTTCAATAACCAGTTTTACTAGCGTTAGTTACACCCTCAAAGATTTGCACGAGTAGGACTTGGATACATGTGGAATTGTTTGTAGTTCATGAGGTAGGAACCTATGACTTGTGATCAACCCCAGGAATATACGCTTTGTTACTTATTGCTTATCTAGCCATGCTTGTAGACGTGGATTGGTATGTGAGATTCATGAAAGTTGTGAGTGTAAAAACAACTAAGGGAAATTTTAAGGTGGCATGTTTAATACACATCTGGGTGGATTGGTTGCCGGGCACCTGGAGAATCCAGTGTAGTCGTAGGAGATCCTAGAGGAACCGTGTGATCATCCTATGGAATGCCACCCAGGCTCAAAGGGGTCATATATCATTCATGCCTAGAAACTTTCATGTGCAGCCACAAGCCATTATGGGCTCTGGCATAGGTGAGTATGTTGTGTGAGCTCTTTCAATGGTGGACTAGTAGATGTAGGGGAAAGTAGGTGTACCGGTCTACCCAGAGTAGAGAGTTAATGCTTCTGAAAGACTATGTCTCAATCTTCCGATCATGGATGCGGTCGAGTCTTGTCGGGAAAAGTGCACAAACCTCTGTAGAGTGTACAAACTATTCATGAATAGACGTGTCCCCGGTTATGGACATCTTGAGTATCCTGGTATTTGAATTATTGATTCATCTCATCACTCTATTAATTAAACTGTTGGGTTACTAATGACATTGGTGATTTTGGGATTGTGATGGAGGAACCTTCTCAATATTGATTAATTTAACTGGGTAGTAAATAAAATTTATTACTTTGTTGTAGGGAAAAACTAGCTTTATGCAAAAATAACCTTACAACCTCCACCAGCCAAATATGCATGTGGTAGTAGATATTTGTTCATCATTATTGCTACAGTGTGACTTTGCCAGCATATTCAATGTGCTAACCTACACGGCTGCAACGTCTCATGTTGCAGAGTTTTCCGATGAAGATTAAGGTGCGATAGGTCGTTGTCATGCACTCAGTGTTAGCCGTGGAGTTGGATGGATCAACTTATCTTTGATGCTTCTGCAGTTTAATTACTTTAGTTGGCCGTCAGCCATATTTTTGTAATAATACTCTTTACGAGGATCTCGATGTTATAAGTGTGTGATTGAATGTTACGCCCGGATAGTTAAGCTATAGTAACCCTCTATTAATGACGACACGTCACCACAATTACTATTTATAATCTCGTGTTAGTTCGAAACCGGTTCGAATTAAAATTCAAAATGAAGCAAACATTTAAAGTTTTCAAACTTCAAAAATAAAATGTTCTAAATGTGACAAATAATTCGCAGGTTATTATGGTGGAGAAACCACATTTTTATAAAGTATGTAAATGCCCTAAAATAAATAGAACAATGGCTATAGCAATTAATTAAAAGACTTTTCATTTTATAATCTATCAAACTATTTTACTTAAGTGATTAAACTTTTTGTTGCAGAGGGATAATCTAAAACACTAATTTGTGTGTTGGTCTCATGTTTTTATAAAACTAAAATCTACTAATAGTAAAATAAAACAGTAAATAAAATAAAAAGGAAAAAGTAGAACTAGAACAGGGCGGCAACAAATAACAGCCCCCCCCCCCCGCTGGGCCTCGGCCCAGCTAGGCCACCAGCCCGGCCCAGCCGGCCACTTCCCTCTCTCCCCTTTTCACGCCCGCCTCGCTCCACTTGTCACGCGGCGGCCGCCGAAACCCCATCCAGTGGCCCGCGCCGGCGTCGCCTCACCTCCAGCGCTGTCCTCTGCCTGTGCGGCGCCGCCACCGCCTAGAGCCACGGCGCGCCCCCACTATGGCTGTCGGCTGGCGCCCCGCCGGCCTCGCCCGCGACCCTGGCTGCCAGCGCCTCGCCGGGTCATGGCCTCGTTCGCACGACCGGGCGGGCAGCGCTGCGACGGGCCGTCCCAGTGGGCGCCCGACGCCCGCACCCGTTAAACACCAGTGCCCGCTATGGCCTTGAGCCACTGCCAGGCGGGGCCCAGTCCCCTGTTAAAAAACAAAAGATAAAATATATATATATAATTAAAATAATTAATTTAATTTAATTAATTAGATTAACCTAATTACGGTTAGACTAATTAACCTATTTAATTAGTCTTAGTGTATGACAGTAGGCCCCACGTGTCACACTACTAGAAAAAAGCTCATTAGTGGCGCACCACTTTTGGGTATTAGTGGCGCACCTCTGGTGCGCCACTATTACCACGCCACTAGTAATGGGTATTAGTGGCGCACCAGAGGTGCGCCATTACTAATCCAGATATCAGTGGCGCACCACCTGGTGCGCCACTACTAAGTATAAGGGTGCGCCACTGATATTTTTTCAAAAAAAAAATTTCAAATTTTATTTCAGAATTGCTACAGGTGCGCCACTAGTAACAATTTTTTTTTTCAATTTTTTTTCCAGATTTTTTTTTTTCAATTTTGGCGGAAATTTTTTTTTTCCTTAATCTCGGGTCACTATGGCTTAATCTCGGGTCAATATGGCTTAATCTCGGGTCAAATCGCACTCCGTGGTCAAACTTCCCAGAAGGTCACCCATCCTACACTACTCCAGCCCAAGCACGCTTAACTTCTGAGTTCTATCCAACCCCAGCACCAGCTCACTTAGCAGGCACTTGTTGATATATCTATCATATCAATCCTATTAAACCTTGTTAATGTCTGGGAGTTTGTTCATGTTCATGAGTGTGAT
>LR738715.1:357667789-357696288 GCA_902687465.1 Secale cereale | reverse complement strand
GGGGGGGGTGCATTTGGTGAAAATGCGTCCCAGGTTACCAGTGGCGCACCCCTTCACTGGTGCGCCACTAGTAGCCAGGAATACTAGTGGCACACCAGTGAAGGGGTGCGCCACTGCTATGGTTTTTTTTTGGACCACCATGCCCAGCCTTACCAGTGGCGCACCAGGGCAAGGTGCGCCACTACTATCAAAAATAGTAGTGGCGCACCTTGTCCTGGTGCGCCACTGGTAAGCCTGGGCATGGCTGGTTACTGTTCAAAAACATAGTAGTGGCGCACCCCACACCTGGTGCGCCACTAGTAATGTCACTATTAGTGGAGCACCTGTTTGTGGTGCGCCACTGCTATATAGTAGTGGCGCACCACATCTCTGGTGCGCCACTAACAGTGATATTACCTATAGCCTTTTTTCTAGTAGTGTCAGTTTGACTCAGTCAACTGACTGGTTGACTGCTGACGTCGTGCTGACGTCATGCTGACGTCATAATTGTATTTTGAGTTAAATTAAATCTGTAGTTCCAGAAATTAATAAAAACTTTAGAAAATCATATCTTTTAAACCATAACTCGGATGAAAATAATTTATATATGAAAGTTGCTTAGACTTTCGAGACGCATCCGAATACGCAGACCGTTCGTCAACCAAACGTCCCTAGCATACTGAACCCGCAACTTCCCCCTCCGTTTCATCCGCCCAAAAACGCGAAACACCGGGAATACTTTCCCGGATGTTTCCCCCCTTCATCGGTATCACCTCCTGCCGCGTTAGGTTACACGTAGCACCGCGTATTGCCTTGTTATATTTTATGATGCTATTGTTTGCTCTGTTATTTATTTGTTTCCCCTTCGTTGCTTCTTTTTGGTAGACTTCGATACCGTGATAGACCCCGAGACCCTTGATGCTTCGGTGTTCGACAACGGCTACGCTTCCGAAGATTCCTTTCGTCTGCAGAGCTTCCAGGCAAGCCCCCCCCTTTGATCACCAGATATAGCCTATTCTTCTCTCTACTGCTTGCATTAGAGTAGTGTAGCATGTTACTGTTCGGTTACTCCTTTTCTGTTGCATAGCCTGTCATTATTGCTACCACTGTTGATACCTTTACCTGTTATCCTAATGCTTAGTATAGGATGCTAGTATTCCGTCAGTGGCACCACATCCTTGTCCGTCTGCCATGCTATACTATCGGGCCGTGATCACCTCGGGTGGTGATCACCGGTATATACTATATACATACTTTACATGATACTTGATGTGACTAAAGTCGGGTCGGCTCATGGAGTACCCGCAAGTGATTCGATGTGGGTGCTGAAAGGACAGGTGGCTCCATCCAGGTAGTGATGGGCCTGAGTTCCCGACGGCCCCCCGAGTGGATCTTTGTGGCGAGCGACTTGGCAGGTTGAGACACCCAGTGGAGAGGTGGCCTGGCCCTGGTCGTTGTCCGCGGTTATTTCATAATAACACGCTTAACGAGTTTGGATATTTGATCTGAGTCTGGCCGATGGCCTATACGTACTAACCAGCTACGTGGGATTAGTTATGGGTACTCGACGTCGTGGTATCAGCCGAAGCCTTCTTGACGTCAGCGACTTAGCGGCGCGCGCCGGATTGGACTGGAAAGCCTACTCTGGTATTAGGAGAGGCTAGGTCTGCTTACCGGCCGCCCTCGCAACGTGCAGGTGTGCATTGGGCGATGGGCCCAGACCCCTGTGTGCTTAGGACTTAGACCGACGTGCTAACCTCTCTGCTGTCCTTAGGTAGGGCTGCAACGTGTTGATCTTCTGAGGCCGGGCATGACCCTAGAAAGTGTGTCCGGCCAAATGGGATCAAGCGTGCTGGGTTATGTGGTGCACCCCTGCAGGGAAGTTAATCTATTCGAATACCCGTGTCCCTCGGTAAAAGGACGACCCTGAGTTGTACTCTGACCTCATGACAACTAGAACCGGATACTTAATAAAACACACCCTTACAAGTGCCAGAGATAACTCGGTGGTTGCTCTCTCACAGGGTGACGTGCGGGAGGATCGCCGGGTAGGATTATGCTATACGTTGTTACTTGGTGAACTTACCATCTATTCTATTCTACTGCTGCAAGACGGAGGCTGCGAGTTGCGAGGATACTTGTTACTTTCCAGCTACCCTCATCTTCTACTGCAAGATGGAGGTTACGAGAAGCGTAGTCTTTGATTGGATTAGCTATCCCCCTCTTATTCCCGCTTGCTGCAGTTCAGTCCACCGATATTACCCATATCATTGTTACCATTGCATATGTAGTATAGATCCTTGCTTGCGAGTACTTTGGATGAGTACTCACGGTTGCTTTTCTCCCCCTTTTCCCCTTTTGTCCCTTCTTCTCGGATGACACAGCCAGATGGTGGAGCCCAGAAGCCAGAGGATCCCGATGATGTTTCTACATGGAGTTCGGCTTCGAGGAGTAGTTAGGAGGTCCCAGGCAGGAGGCCTTGCCTTTTCGATCGTTGCTACTTTTGTGCTAGCCTTCTTAAGGCAAACTGGTTTAACTTATGTCTGTACTCAGATATTATTGCTTCCGCTGACTCTTGTGTTTTCGAGCTTTTGTATTCGAGCCCTCGAGGCCCCTGGCTTGTAATATAAAGCTTGTATTATTTTAATTTGTGTCTAGAGTTGTGTTGTGATATCTTCCGGTGAGTCCCTGATCTTGGTCGTACACATTTGTGTGCATGATTAGTGTACGGTCAAATCGGGGCCTCACAAGTTGGTATCAGAGACGACTGCCAGTAGGAATCCCCCTTTCCAACTCCTTGGCCGAAGTTGAGTCTAGTCTTTGAAAAACAAATTTACTAACTTGTTGTGTGGCTTACGGGCCCACAACACCAATGGGTGGTATTAGGATCTTTTACTCCTCGTCTATACTCTGGGACTCTGATCTCTCTTCTATTCGGGTTAAAATATTTTACTAACTCTGACTCTAGGTTCTCGTAACTATTTCTCCCGGAGAGTCCTCATTCCGGAAGATCACCTGCTTCGTCAGAAGATTCTGAGGATATCCCTCGATATTTTTCAGAGAACCTTGTGCTCATCGCCTTTGCAATTCACTGCCACCGATATGTCCCTATGGATATCTGCATGCACTTTTCACTCTCATGATCATTCCTCCTCGCTCTTGTTGTTACAAGATGCCTCGAAATATTCTCCGTTGTCCCGAGAATCTTTTGAGATTACTGTCTTGTAGTTTTGTTTCGCGTGAAAACCCTTACGGTTATTTCGTCACATTTATCGAGGATCCATGCTTCTCAATTGTTCATGTGTCTCACAAAATTCTCCTGAATACTTTTCAATCTTTCGAAAATCCTCTGCAGCCAGTTACGCTTGAAATTCTTGCCGGCTTGCATTATGGTTAATTCCATGTGACTAGTAGTCTTCGTTAGCATCCCTTGTCTTAGCCATTTTGAGCCTATTGATTCTATGTGTGCGTATGCACGCAGTCATCGGCTTATCCTTTTTGAAATTATCTTTCCGGCTCAGACGTCATTCCGGACATGAGTTGGTTCTCGGCAATTCAAACCTTTATTGATTGTACAACTAAGTGTTGTCAACTTATCCATCCTGGATCAGAGCGTCTGCTTCTGATCCTCCGTTTTGGAAACCATAATTTCTTTCTATTTAAGCTTCGTACTAATCAGGTGATTCTTGAATCTGATGCCTCTGCATTCTTCTTCCTCTGAGTGAGTACCGATACTCACATCAGCTCCGTTGTGGATCGCTCGATCCTTTTTTGAAATATTATCCGACAGTGTCCTTCGTATACAAAAAGACCTCGAGAAGTTTTGTCCCTGATGCATAATACCTTCGGTAAATTGTATCCTCTTCTTTGACAACCATGCTCTCGCTTGGAGCTGGTGATATTTACTTTTGAAACTTGTGGTATATGTTACTAAGATGCCCGATGGGTGGAACCTATGCCTTCCCCTAATCCGTGAAAACCCGAAAGTTTTCACAAGTCATACTCTTCCGGTGTTCCACCAGTTAAAATTCCAACACTACAGTTTTATTAAAGCGAGAGGTGAATGAAATGATATGCATTGAAGAAGTGGGAGTCGACCTTGAACTTGTGTTCATGCCCATGAAAATGATGTAGACCGTCTCAGAAGCTTCTTGCAAAATGATTATCCAGCTATACAATTCTTTCGAAATTCTTGAATTGATTACTTACAGTTATGGTTCGGACCATGCTGTCTTGATCTGATATATCTGATGGGAATTCATTCCAGTTCCTCGTCTATTTTGGCTAGGTTGAAGTATCTACTGTCATAGGTCAATGACCTAGTTCAACTTCTATCGTGTTCTACCCCGAAGGTAAGCCTTATCGCCGACTTCAAAAGTCACAGCCTTATGATGATTATCATATTGGCTCTTTTGGCGAGACTGGGCTGTTTTCAATCTCTCACGAACGATGCGAACTTGTTCTTCTGCTTCCTGAATCATATCTGGGCCAAAGAATTGTCTTTCGCCGGTTTCTGACCAGTTAAGAGGGGTTCGACACCTTCGTCCATATAGAACTTCGAAGGGAGCTTTACCCAGGCTGGCTTGATAACTATTGTTATAAGCGAATTCGGCAAATGGAAGACATTTTTCCCATTCCATTCCGAAAGAAATGACAGAGGCTCGAAGCATGTCCTCCAGAATTTGATTGACTCATTCCACTTGACCACTTGACTGCGGATGGAAGGCAGTACTGAAAGAGAGATGAGTTCCCATAGCATTCTGGAAACTTTCCCAAAATCGTGAAGTGAAAAGACTTCCACGGTCTGAGTTAATCTCCAACGGTACACCATGAAGTGACACTATTCGAGAGATATATAAGTCTGCTAGCTGGCTAGCGGTAATACTCTCCCGAACAGGCAGGAAGTGAGCTACTTTAGAGAGGCGGTCGATAACGACAAAGATAGCATTATTCCCTTTCCAGGACCTGGGAAACCCGGTAATGAAGTCCATACCGACTTTATCCCATTTCCATTCAGGAATAGCTAAAGGTTGAAGGGTGCCAGCAGGCCGTTGATGCTCTGCTTTAACTCGACGACAAACGTCGCAGTTAGCAATGAATTGAGCGATTTCTCTCTTCATCCTAGTCCACCAGAATCTTTGACGTAGGTCTTGATACATTTTGGTACTACCGGGATGAATCGTGAGAGGAGATTCATGAGCCTCCTTGAGGATCAAACGTCTTAGGTTTCGCACTTTAGGAACCACTAAGCGGTTGCCAAAGAATACGACTCCTTGATCATCAATTGAGAAACATCCTACAACTCCTTTCTTGATGTTCCTCTTAATACGGGAAATTCCGGGATCAACCTTCTGTGCTTTGATGACTTGATCCAAAAGGGTAGGTTTTGCCACCAAGGTGGAGAGGAATCCTCGAGGAACAATGTGAAGGTTAAGCTTACGAAATTCCTTGTGGAGAAGTGGTTGACTTAGTTGTAACATTAAGTTGTTACAATATGACTTACGACTTAGTGCATCAGCCATGACATTGGCCTTTCCAGGAGTGTAAGTGATTCCTAAGTCGTAGTCGGTGAGCAACTCAACCCAACGTCTTTGTCTGAGATTCAAATCCGGTTGGGTGAAGATATACTTCAAGCTTTGGTGATCAGTGAAGATTTCACAGCGATTACCAAGGAGGTAATGCCGCCATGTTTTGAGTGCATGGACTACAGCTGGAAGCTCTAAATCATGAGTAGGATAGTTGTCCTCATGTGGTCGCAACTGTCGGGATGCGTATGCAATCACTTGACGATCTTGCATAAGAATGCAACCTAGTCCTTGTCGCGAGGCGTCGCAATAGATTATAAAATCCTTGGAAAAATCTGGTGGTACCAGTACAGGTGCAGATGTCAGGCGTCTTTTCAGTTCCTGAAAACTGGACTCGCACTGTGGGGTCCACTCAAACTTTTTATCTTTCTTGAGGAGTTCGGTTAGAGGTTTAGCAACCTTGGAGAAGTTCTCGACGAAACGTCGGCAATAGCTCGCTAAGCCAAGAAAACTCCTAACTTGCTTGACCGATTCAGGGGGAGTCCAATCAAGGACGGCTTGAACTCGCTCGGGATTGACAGTAATACCCTTGCCAGAGATTACATGACCTAGATAGGTTACTTCTGGCAACCAAAATTCACATTTAGAGAATTTGGCATAAAGGCGGTGCTCTCGAAGTTTCGTCAATACCAGCCTTAAATGCTCGGCATGATCTTCCTTGTTCTTGGAGAAAATGAGTATATCATCGAGGTATACCACGACGAATTTATCCAGGTACTCCATGAATATAGAATTCATTAACCGAGAAAAGGTAGCTGGGGCATTGGTTAATCCGAAGGACATGACGGTGTACTCATATTGGCCATAACGAGTAACGAAAGCCGTTTTAGGAATGTCCCCGTTCTTGATTTTGATTTGATGGTAGCCCAACCTCAAATCCATCTTAGAAAAGACTGAGGATCCAGCGAGCTGATCATACAGATCGTTGATCCTGGGAAGCGGATACTTATTCTTTATGGTGACCAGATTGACAGGTCGGTAATCCACAACCATCCGCTCCGTTCCATCCTTCTTCTTGACGAAGAGGACGGGGCAAGCCCAAGGGGAAGAACTAGGACGGATGAAACCCTTTTGCAAGGACTCATCGAGTTGTTTCTTTAGCTCAGCCAATTCTAGTGGTGCCATCTTATAAGGTCTCCTAGAGATTGGGACAGTTCCAGGAATAAGATCTATCACGAACTCGACATCTCTGTCAGGTGGAACTCCTGGCAGTTCTTCTGGAAAAACATCCGGAAAGTCACGGACTACCGGGATATCTTCGAGTTCTGGTAGAGGGCTGGCATTAAGAGAGTAGAGCTGACGTTTAGCCATTCGAGTCAAGACATTGACTATCTTGCCGGATGGATGTGTAAGTTGAACGGTCCTAGTAAAGCAGTCAATTTTGGCGTAATGGGTTGTCATCCAATCCATACCCAAAATGATATTTATGTCCGAGGACTTGAGAGCGATTAAGGATGCAAGGAAAACAAGTCTATCGACAAGGATTTCATTTCCATGGCTTACCCTAGAGGTCTGCCACTTGGAACCAGGAGTTTGAATAACCATGGAAGTAGGCATGTCACAAAATGTCATGTTGTGCAATCGAGCATAGCTTTCAGATATGAACGAATGGGATGCTCCAGTATCGAAAAGAACAGATGCCGGATGGCAGTTTACGAGAAGCGTACCAAGGACGACGTTAGGATCCTCATAGGCTTCTTCAGCAGAAACATAGTTGACATGACCACGTGCAGTGGGGATTGGCTTAACATAGTTCACCTTGCCGGTTGGCTACCACGGCCAACGGGTTTTCCTGGCTGATTCTGGGGACAATCACGCATGTAGTGTCCCGGTTCTCCACACTTGAAACATGTCACAGTGGTGGTGCGTGGAGCAAAGTTGGAGGGTGGACCTCCATAGGTCTTAGCAGGTGCAGACTGTTGAGTTGGACGAGGCGCCTCATAGGATGGCCTCGGTGAATACTTGGGTGGCAGAGCAGTGTTAGGAACCCATACACGGCGCTTGTGAGAGCCAGAGCCGGATGAGGAACCAAGGTCTCGAGTATGCTTGCGGGTGGCCTCGAAGTCGGTCTGGCCTGTCTCAGCACTGATAGCCTTATTAACCAACTTCTGGAAGGAAGTGCACTCGTGCAGACGTAGATCTCGACGAAGTTCAGGGCTGAGTCCCTTGCGGAATCTCGCCTGTTTCTTGGCATCGGTGGATACTTCTTCAGGTGCATAGCGTGCCAGATTACCAAACTCACGACTGTAGCCATCCACAGTCAAACGGCCCTGGGTGAAATTGCAGAATTCCTCCCGCTTGCGATCCATCAGACCTTCCGGAATGTGGTGTTCACAGAATGCCTCACTGAACTCAACCCAGGTAGTGACTTGGCCAGCAGGACGCATAGCTTCAAAATTTTCCCACCAAAGACTGGCAGGGCCCTCAAGATGGTAGGCGGCGTAGATAACCTTGTCAGCTTCGGCCACGCGGGCAGAGTGTAGCTTATGGGTGATACTACGTAGCCAGTCATCAGCATCCAGAGGTTCAGTGGAGTGATGGAACTTTGGTGGACACATCTTGATAAAATCGTGGATTGACACCACGTCATTCCTCTGACGGAACCCAGTGTTTTGCTCTATGCGTTCCAGCAGACGGTTGGTCTCTCTCTTGTTCCGTTCTGCTTCAAGCATAACTTCCGCCAAGGAGGGTGGCTGGGGCAGATTTCCATCTCTAGCCCCACTAGCCTCACCCTGCTCCTGAGCAGCAGGAGTGTTGCGAGTGCTGACCATCCTAGGAAAACAAAACAATGGTTTAGACAAGGATGGCAATATTTGACATAGAAGTGCAGAATGTAATGGATGACACAGAATGCAGAGATGTTCATCCGTACGACATGGTAATATAGGAACTGCTATATATACACCAGTGGTCATACACACCATACAAAGTTTAGTACAAGCCAAGGCTAAAGTACAACTGCGGTGAAAGACGATACATCCCATCAGAGGCATTCCAGGCTCCTATACATTATTTAACTACACCTCCGGAATTCAGTACACACTAGTCATATTCCACAAGACACGCAGGACTGTGGAAATACAACTATTACAATACTACTACTACCACGGACTAGCTCAGACATTCGCGTAGTAATCCTCGTAAAGATTACCACCGTAGCCTGGAAGTGGTACAGACGGATCTTGGAACTCGCGAGCACTCGAAGGCTGAGGACCATAAGGACATGGGTGTGGTCTCGGTCCCGATGCTGGTGGTAACCGACGCCCACGTGGAGGTGTAATACCCCCAACGTCACGCCAATCCATGCGATCAGGCAGACGAGTCTCCACAGGATACAAATCCCGCATGTCCAGATATCCGGCATGCACAGCAGGTGCAAGCCGTGTCAAAGTAGTCCAGTGAGCGGCTCGAGTGTTATACAGCTCCATTCGGAGGGCACGGAACTCACGGTCCCTATCCTCCAACATCTGAACAGTAGTCTGAAGCAGTGGCTCTTCATGAGCAGCATCAGTATACAGACCAGTGTAGTAGCCTTCTTCTCCGGGGAGTGAAGCTGGCATGTAACAGAACTCAGTGTTCAGCAACAGGGCATGCCTAGCACGGAGAATGGTCATCATCGAATAAGCGGCATCCTGCACTGCCATTTCGATGGTAATCCCGAGTCCATAAGACCAATGGATGGGATCATTAGCTCCGGGATATGAGGGGTATATCCGGACTGTGCATAAATACTGACTTTGATTAAAATCCCGATACTGTTCCTCCACAGTGTATTCAGGATACCAGCGATAACCGGTCTCAGTCATCACACGGACTAGCATGGCCGTGTGACCGGGCACATTAATGCACCGAGTCAAACGAACCACTTGGTGAGGAATGCGGCCAGACATCTGAAACATGAAATAATGCAAAGGCATTAGTGTTTCTGGAAGAAATCGGGCAGCATAACAACTGTAAATGCTCAAACAGAGATTTGAGACATCATACAAATGATAGCATAGCCACTCAACAAATCCATATCAAGGTTCCGGTTCAACAATCATCATACTCAAAAGGATAGAAACTGAACTGAGGCTTGAAACCAAAAATCCTAAGAGTCTACGGATTAGTAACACGTGAACCTAGTAAGGATAAGAGGCCTAGTCCTAAATCCCCGTAGAAAGAATAGACAGACTCAGATCAGAAGGGCATAAGGTAAAGGAGTAAAAAGAGCCTTACGTTCCCTTCCACAATCAATTCCCCTACATATAACTAAGAATTTTTCTAGACTCAACATCGACCAGTTTGGCTTGAGAAACCTACAGGCAGTCCAGCTCTGATGCCAACGCTGTCAGGACCCCGATCCTAAGTCACACCGATCTAGCTGTAACATGTCATATCACTTTGCGGCCTCACGCACGGTAACCCCACGGGTGCCACCTTACCTGGCCCGGGACCGTTTGCGCATTTTGGCACACGTATATGACAGTGTCGCTAGCATCCATATGACAGAGAACCCGGGCCGACATGGCTAGTTATAATCCAAAAGTGGCACTAAATTACAAAGACAGGCATCCATGACCCAGCAACGAACGTGTCGGTCATCAACATATGAACCCAAGTCGTAGCAAGCTACATGGACTTAAAGGAACAACGCGTGACATTTCCCCTAAGGGACAGACACAGGAAAGAAGAAGGACACATGCCGGCCAGCCTACGTGTTCCGAGCAGTAGCAAGCTACCAAGGCTCATTGGAATCACTAGGAGGCATTTCCCTGTAAGATAGGCTACCAAAGGAAAACAACTAGGTGTCGGATCCCACACATACCAAGCATTTCAATCATACACACAATATGCTCAATATGTGCAAATACAACATTGCATCACAACAGATCTCTATGACTCAAAGTACTTTATTTAAAAGGCTCCAAGAGCCATACATAACATAGTCATACAGGTAGGGGTCACATGACCCAACACTCAAGTCATACAGTCATACAAGCACAAGCGGAAGCTACATGTCTGAGTACAGACAACTTAGAAAAATAAAACAGGCTTGGGGTAGCCTGACTATCTACAAGGCCCTTCACAAGCTCCAGATCACCGTCTGGGTGTCAAGCTACTCGTCGACGTCAACGTCTATGTAGAACCCATCAGCAGGGGCAGGGTTCTCCTCTGCAACAGTTATTAAGCAAACATGAGTACAAAGGTACTCAGCAAGTCTTACCACAGAACCTATCATACATGCAACATTATCAAAGGGGGTAGTGGAGGTTATAGCAGAATGCCAGCTTTGACCTTGGCTAACCTACACTACAACTTCCAACAGTTGCAAGATGTTATTACGAACACGAGTCCTCTAGTCACCACATCAATACACTACCGAGGATCCTCTTCCGTCATCCTACGGAAGGGCCATCCACGACACTCACGCTTATCTTGAGGCTTTTAGTAGTATACATCAACTTGTCTATGAACTGTAAGAGTAACCAAGTAGTTCGTACCGCGAACAACGGCTATTCGAATAGTTTGATAACCCTGCAGGGGTGTACTTCTTCACACACGCTTCCACCGCTTATCGCCGTTTACTCGGCGTGTACTCGGCAACCTTCAAGCGGAAGCCCAGCGAGGGTGTCGGCCACGACCTGACTAACTACACAAGTCTCTCGTCCAGGTTTATCGCCTATTTGGGTTCCATCCGTGGGGAGATCCGGCCGGGGTGTCGCTCACGGCCCCAAACGATGTGTACAGGGTTCCCGAGTCACCAAACGGGCAACCGGTACACCGTGCCACGTACCTGTCGCATCACAACCCACCCCGAGGGTCAGCGTTGTGCACGACCTCCAGTAAGCTATAACACCAGAAACTAGTTGCAACTCCTGGACAGAGATCAAGGATAGCTAATAAGTCGAGAGGGTCCATTGGTTTCGGGCCCAATGCATGGTAGTAACTGCAACTTGAACCACACATACAGATCTCGGGTCCTATGTACGGTTCCAATGAAACAACCCACCATGTACTCCTACATGGCCTTTCATCGATACCTTTACCAAGCGTATCCACACTTCCTTCTCTTTATCGAAAGATTGTTTCACTCTGATTCATCACCCAGATGAATCAGACCAGACACAACTCTAAGCATAGTAGGCAACATAAACAAATAGCATGGTGGATCACACATCACATGGCTCAATCAACTCCTACACATGCTAGTGGGTTTCAACTATTTACTGTGGCAATGACAGGTCATGCAAGGGAATAGGGTTCAACTACCGCAGCAAATAGCAGTTCACGCGCTGTTGCCTTAATGCAGTAAAAGAGAGCAGGAGCGGGAAGATTAGGTTGTATCGGAATGATCAATGATTGCTTGCCTGACAAGGTAGTTGTCGGGTACTGCTCTTCAACTGGATACGCGGCAGTATCCTCGGGAGCAGGACCTAACATAGGGAAAACCGACGATACAATCATTAACAAACAAATGCAACAATATGATGCATGTTTATGACATGGCAAGATGCATGTGAGTTGGCTAATGCAACTAAAACCAGAAGGGTTTGAACCTATTTGAATCAAGGATTCAAGTTGAAGTTCAAACTAGTATTTAAATAAGTGCATTATCATGTTTTTGATATATACAGCAAGTTAACTTGTTCAAACATGCATGAAACCAGTGCCATTAGATAGATTGGATTTTTCTGATCATTTTTCATATATAAATCTTTTCCATCTGAGCTATGGTTGATTTTATATGATTTTTAGAAGTTTTGGGTATTTTCTGGAATTTCCTGAATTAATATTATATCTAAAAATCCCAGAAAAACCTGTACTGCGTCAGCATGACATCATGCTGACGTCAGCCAGTCAACAGGGCCAGTCCAGGTCAAACCTGACCAGTGGGTCCCTCATGTCAGTGTCTCAGCTAATTAACTGAGTTAATTAGAGTTAACTAAAACTAATTAGCTGTCAGTGGGGCCAGGGCCCACATGTCAGTGACTAAACTAAGTAACTAATTAATATTAATTTAACACCTAAACTGAGTTTGACTTGCGGGCAGGGCCCACATGTCATTGACCCAGGGGGTCAAACCCGTGGTCAAAACAGGTCAAACTCGCCGGCGTTTAGCCGCCGGCGAGGCCAAACGCGGCGGCGTGCCTCGGAAAACGTCTGTGGTGCACGGTTCGAGCTGTGGTTGGGTGCGTTGGAGAGCTCTTGCTCTTTCACATCGGATGGTGGTGGTCGCCGAACCTGGGGTGGCCGGAGACGACGGCAACAAGCTCGACGGCGGCGACCGGCGTCGGGCGTGTGTGGGGATGCGGCTGCAGGTGCCTAGGCGATGCGTGTGTAGCACCGTTCGCATCTACGTGCTGCGGTGAGTGCGATGGACGGGTGCCGGTGACCAAATGGGCACCGGAGCATCACCGGCGACGAGCACGGCGGCGGTGCGTGCGGTGGAGCTACGTGCAGTGGGCTACAGGGCAAGAGGGAGCCAACGGAGAGGGGGAGGAGGTAGCTAGTCTCACAGCGGTTGCAGCGAGCACCGAAGCGAGCTCGGAGGTGGTCGGAGCTGAGCAGCACGGCGAGGGGGATCTCCGCGGCCGGAGTTGGGGAAGAAGAGCTCGGGGGCGTCTCCGGGGCGGGCGAGCGCTCGGGGCTCGGCCTGTCGAAGCAGTCGAGGACGGCGGAGTCGAGGGACAACACGGCGGAGCTCGGGGACGACGGTGGACGTGGTTTCTACGACGGTGCGATCACGGCGGCGTCGGCCATGGCGCGGGGAGAGCGGAGGAGAGGAGCCGGGGAGAAACGGAGGTGTCTGAGGGGTCGGGGGAGACGTGGATGTTCGATCCACTCCTCCAGGACGGCGAGGGGGCGAAGCAGGGCGGCGGGCAGCTGCGTGGCGCGCGGCGCGGTCGCCGTCGAGCACCTGCCTGCCTGCCTGGCCGAGCCAAGCAGCTCGCTGGAGCGGCAGCTGGGCTGGGCCGGCAGGTGGGCCGGGTGGGCGCCAGGTAAGTGTTCTCTCTCTCTCCCTTTTCTATTTTCTTTTCTGTTTCATTTCTTTTGCAACTTTGTTCATTTAATAAAAATGCCTTAACATTTTTATAAATCATAACACTTGTCATACCTGCTGTATATAATATGAACAGTAGGAAACATTATAGTTTATGATTATTTGAGCATTTAAAATATTTTAAAGCATTTAAATGCCCAAATTCAAATACCATATGATTTAATCCAAAACCCTAGATTGTCCTAGAAAATTGTGCACCATTTTTGGCAGAGGTTTAAGACCAAGGCAGAAATGATGAACATTTTGAAGGGCATTTTGGGTACATTGGAAAATATTTTATCAAACCCTAGTTGTTAGGGGAGGGGTGCTGGGGTTTCTGTTAATCCCATTTCAAGTTTTCTTTGAAAGTAAACATGATGCACACTCTAGTCAGGCCCTAATGCAAGTGCTAGCTAGGGATGTGACATATCCAGCAGACTGGTACGGCCCAACCTCGTCAGCAACCACAAAAGACCCTCACATGGGGACGATCCTCGCGAGGCGGGCGACACAAGACCTCCCCTGGGGCAGCCTCACTAGGCTAGCTCCCGATGAGCAGATATATGAAGGGATGCGGCACCTCATGAGGTCCACGTGATGTGAGCCATGACGACCAAGGCCAGGCGGGCGTCAGCAGACGTAGGATGCTAGTTTGCTCTTTAGTGTTAAAGGGGCAGGCGCAGACGAGGAGTCCCGAGGGATCATGCAAAGGTTTCCATATCGGTGCAACAAGACCATGACCAGCAGGACAGCAGAGCGGAGGTCATTGCGGAGCCCACGGCGGCGTCACCACTTGAACCTTTGGCAGGCGAAGACCACCTTTGTCAGGATAGCTTGTACTAGTTGTCCCCCTTTAAATTTGGCCGTTGTGGGATCCCCCGCTCAATATTTGGGAAGAGGACCTGGGCCTCAATAAATAGGGCTAGCCACCACCATATGGGGCAATCTGATCGAGAGCCAACTAGACACACACTAGCAAGCTCTTCTTAGCGCAAGAACACCTCTCCTCAGGAGGCTGTTCTTTCCTCGTACTAGTTCTTCCTCAGCCTATAAGGCAATCCAATGTCAACAGGTTCGAACTCTAGGGTGCGCATGAAGATCTCTCCTTCCGCCCTAGCTCGTCCACTCAATAGCCCTAAGCCTAGCTTGTCAGATCCAATGAAAAAGAGACACAAGATTTATACTGGTTCGGGCCACCGTTGTGGTGTAACACCCTAATCCAGGGTGGTGTGGTGGATTGCCTTGTAGGCCGAGGAAGAACTAGTACACGGATGAACTGCCTCCTGGGGAGAGGTGTTCTTAAGCTCGGTTGAGCATGAGGTGTGTGGCCTTCTATCTGATCTACTTGAGATGAGATCAACTTTGTTCCTGGCGAGATGATCCCAATGGTGGTGGTTGGTCCTATTTATAGTGGCCAGGGTTCTCTTCCCAAATATTGAGCAGGGAGGAATCCCACAACAGCCAAATTTCAAGGGGGGCAACTAGTACAAGCTATCCTGACAAAAGATGGTCTTTGCTTCCAAAGGCTTTGGTGGTCACGGCACCGTGGGCTTCGCGAGGACATCCGTCCTACCGCCCTGCTGGTCTTGGTCTTGTTGCACTGATATGGAAATCTTTGCCTGACGTCTTTGGACTCCGCGCCTGCACCGGCCCCTTTAGCACCGAAGAGGAAACTGGCGCTCTGCGCCCGCTGGCGCCTGCCTAGCTTTAGTCATCACTGCTCACGATCCGGCTTGGCGAGGCCGCCCCAGGGGATGTCATGTGTCGTCCATCTCATGAGGCTTGGCCCCTCGCGAGGGTCTTGAGTGTTGCTGAAGAAGTGGGGCCACATTAAGCCGCCTAGCGAGCCACGGTCTGAGCCGCAGGCAGGTAAGTCTGGGTACCCCCGTTCCCAGAACACCGACAGTAGCCCCCGGGTCCAAGGTGCGCTCGGGCTTGGCTTTGCGGTGAAGCCAAGGGCCTAGTCCGGAGCGCCGCGGGCCCTCAAAGCCTGCGGCCTTTTCTGACGCGTGGCGGTTGATGGGATGTGGGCGTCTCCACTTCCCCATGCAGCCTCGGCAGCTGCGCGACTTGACAAGTCCCTGTATGCACAACCCATCATCCTTACTTGTTGGCGAGTGGAGAGTGGAGCCTCCTCCGCCCATCTCCTTACTTTGCCCTTCTCGCCTCTTCTTCCCTATGCTCGATTGTGCGGTTCATGGCGCCGATTCTACGATTATGTGCTGCCGAGAAGGGGAAGACCCATCGCGAGGAGCCAACGGTACTTCCCCCAAAGAAGAGGCTGATCCGTCCTCATAGCGTAGCCGTGAAGCCGGAGGTGACGAGGCCTTGGCATGAGCGTCCTCCCCCTGGCTATCTGGTGCCCCTTTATGCCAGGGCATCGGGCCATGGAGGCGGATCTGGCGCTTAGCGCCGCCCGCGCCGTGGCCGCATCGACCGCGCCGTTGTGGTGCGCGCTGCTGTCTCGAGAGCTCACGCCGGAGGTTCCTCCCGTGAGTTCGTCATGTGGGCAGTGATGCCTCCTAGATCTTGGATTCGCCTCCCGCCATTCTTTGCTGCAGAGGTGCCGCCGAGGGGCCTGCTCGGGCTGTGGTTATGACACGCCGAGTTTCGGGCCCCTGCGACGAGGGCAGAGGTTGAGGTCGTCTCTTCAGGCAAGGTCTTCATGACTCGCGGATGGGGCGAGGTCGCCCGTGCTTGCGGCTCGGAAGGCGCCCTCGCCATCCACTTCAAGTTCGATAGCGTCTTCATGCTGCACTTCAAGGTGTTCGACGGGGAAGGACGCTGCCTGGAATGTTACCCCGAGAAGGGCCACCAGGAGTATGCTGCCGGCGAAGCGCCGGATGTCGATTCCGCCGCCAGCTTATTCAGCGGTAGCGATGGCTTCTGGAGGTCTAGCAACTTCTCTGAGTCCGCCGAGTCCTGGTAGACAAGTGACGATAGCTACGCGCCTCCGAGCTCGCGGTGCGCCTGAAACGTGTCGGGCTTGCGAGCACGTCGCTGGTGGTGACCCGCCTAGGGTCGGAGGTGGCCCACTGTAGATTGTAGTTGGGGTCTCCTGAAGACCCTTGGTGGTGTTCCCTGCGAGGCTTCAGAGCCGACCCCACGGGTGTGTGTAAAGAACTTGTAATGCTTCCGCTTCTATCCTACTATTTCACCAGCGCACTTTGTTTGCGAGCCTCGCTTCAACAATATCGCCACCCTTTTTTACCCTTTCGGTTGCATAGTGCTCTACGCCGACGGGCTCCATTCTCAAGGCAAGCTGCAGCCGTCGCTGGTATGCCAGGTCACGATGCCGTGGTCAAGGCCAGTAGGTGAGCAGCCCGAGGTGTGGTAAGATCTCCTGAGGCACGATGCTCAATAGGTCCCACTTGGCGTGCAAGCAGCTTCCTGAGGCTAAGAAAGCGAGGCAGTATTGCTGAAACATTACTATCGAATCCTACTGAGTGAACGTGGGTAAGGCATCGAGGGATTGATGACTTATCTTGGCGATCGTGGGGCGGATCCTCGTACAGCGTGTCCGGCTCGTTCATTAGGATGAGATTTCACTATTCCCTCCTGGTATCCCTGGGGTTCTGCGTTGGCAGGGCCCGACCCACGCGTACCTCAGCTGCCGCTGGCCTTGACTGGAAACCAAGACAAGACCAGGGAGTGAGGGGCTACGAGTCCAGCTAAGCCCTTGGGTCGCAATGCCCAAGGGTCGCCCTTGACGTACGAACAGACATGAAGGAAGGGAATGCTGGACTCAGGCCTTGATGTTCTGCGTCGGCACGGCCCGGCCCACGCGTACCTCAGCCACCACTGGCCTTAACCGGAAACCAGGACAAGACCAGGGAGTGAGGGGCTACGAGTCCAGTTAGACCCTTGGGTCGTGATGCCCAAGGGTCCCCCTAGACGTACGAACAGGCCCGAGCTCTCTGAACCGATCTGCCCTCCTTTCGCGCTTCTCGGTGCTCTGCATCCTTGGGTCCCGACGCTCGAGCGAAGCTCTGCCGCCGTTGGTATACCAGGTCATGATGTCAAGGTTGGTATTTCCGTTGGTATGTCAAGGCCAAGGGGTGAGGGCTGCAGAGTCGGTGAGAGCCTCTGAGACGCGATGCTCAGGGACCCCCCCTCTTTAACGCGCAAGCGAACCACGTGGGGAGGAGAGTCTGGTGGGATTGCCTGTCGCCGTGCTCCTGAGACTCCGGTGGGTTAGCCTGCAACAGAACAACTTAGGGCCGCGCCCACGTCGAGCTTCCGATAATTCCGCTAGGAGACGAAGGCACTGAGGACCTGGTGAGGTGACGCTTGCGGAGCGGGCCACGGATCAGAGCTCGGTCCCTCGGATTTGTCAGCGTTGCTGGGACGGACCCGAGCACAAGCGTCGTGCCAATACACGCAGCTCCATTGCGAGATGAACAGATGTCCGTTGGGTGGTGGTGGACACCCGGAAGTGCGATGGTTAGTTGATCGGTCCATATGTAATATGACTCGGATGGTAGCACTAGCTTTGGTAACCTTCAAGGGAGATACATGCCACCAGGGTAAACCTGTGCGCCCTGGGGGGTAGAGCAGCCCGAGGGGCGCCCCCACAAGGTGACCTGAGATGCGAAAAGATGCAGGCCATAGTGTCAGACCCATGCGGCCAGGGAATAATGCTGCCCGAGGGGCTCTCCCAGTTGAACAGAAATTGAAAGATGTCACCTAGCATAGTTTCTGAAGTAGTGTCGGTGTAGCTGAGGGTGCTCGGCGAAGGCGCTGCTCCTCACGTGCGGTCCGGCCCCGGCTCCTCGCGAGGCTCCGGGGCTGCCCAGATCTCTCAAAGGGCTGACTCCAACTCCGCCTGAATCTCCTTGTGCCTAGCCTCACGTGCTGCTACTTCTCGAGCTTGAGTTGTATTCCCTCGAAGAGGAAAGGGTGATGCAGCACACTAGCATAAGTATTTCCCTCAGTTTTTGAAAACCAAGGTATCAATCCAGTAGGAGACCACGCGCGAGTCCCTCGCACCTGCACAAACAAATATGAACTTCGCAGCCAATGCGATAAGGGGTTGTCAATCCCTTTACGGGTACTTACAAAAGTGAGATCTGATAGATACGATAGTTTGATATTTTTGGTATTTTTTGATATAAGAACAGAAAGTAAAAAACGGAAAAGTAAAGTAGATTGTAGATTGATATGTTGAGAATAGACTCGGGGGCCAAAGGTTTCACTAGTGGCTTCTCTCATGATAGCAGAGTTCCACGGTGGGTAAACGAATTACTGTCGAGCAATTGATAGAAAAGCGAATAATTATGAGAATATCTAGGCATGATCATTATATATAGGCATCACGTTCGTAACAAGAAGACCGAAACAATTATGCATCTACTACTATTACTCCACACATCGACCGCTATCCAGCATGCATCTAGAGTATTAAGTTCATAAGAACAGAGTAACGCCTTAAGCAAGATGACATGATGTAGAGGGATAAACTCAAGCAATATGATATAAACCCCATCCATTTATCCTCGATGGCAACAATACAATACGTGCCTTGCTGCCCCTGCTACTATCACTGGGAAAGGACACCGCAAGATTGAACCCAAAGCCAAGCACTTCTCCCATTGCAGGAACTATGGATCTAGTAGGCCAAACCAAACCAATGATTCGAACAGACTTGCAAGGATATTATAATCATACATAAAAGAATTCAAAAAAGAACCAAATATTTCTCATAGATAATCTTGATCATAAACCCACAATTCATCGGATGTCGACAAACACACCACAAAAAGAGATTACATCGAATAGATCTCCTCGAAGACCGAGGAGAACTTGGTATTGAGATCCAAAGAGAGAGAAGAAGCCATCTAGGTACTAACTATGGAACCGAAGGTTTGTGGTAAACTACTCACAACTCATGGTGAGGCGATGGTGTTGATGTAGAGGCACTCCGTGGTAGATCCCCCCTACGGCAGAGCTCCGGAACAGGCCCCAAGATGGGATATCACGGGAACAGAAGGTCGCGGCGGTGGAACTAGGGTTTTCTCTCTGTTTCTGATGTTTTCGGGGTACATAGGTATATATAGGAGGAAGGAGGGCACCGTGGGCCAAATGTGGGGCCCATGAGGCAGGGGCGCCCCCACCCTTATGGACGCCACGTGAGCCCTATTCCGTTGTTGTCAAGTCACCCGTGTAGATATCGCTCGAAAAATATCTCTCTCGAAGGTTTCATTCCGTTTGGAGTCCGTTTGATACTCCTTTTCTGTAAAATCCTGAAAAGGCAAAAAAACAGCAATCTGGACTGGGCCTTTGAGTTAATAGGTTAGTCCCAAAAATAATATAAAAGTGTATAACAAAGCCCATTAAACATCCAAAACATCATAAATAATAGCATGGAACAATAAAAAATTATAGATATGTTGGAGACGTATCAAGCATCCCCAAGCTTAATTCCTGCTCGTCCTCGAGTAGGTAAATGATAAAAATAGAATTTTTGATGTGGAATGCTAACCAAAATAATTTTCAATGTAGTTCTCTTTATTGTGGCATGCATGTTCAGATCTGAAAGATTCAAGACAAAAGTCTATATTGACATAATAAATAATAATACTTCAAGCATACTAACAAAGCAATCATGTCTTCTCAAAATACTATGGCTAAAGAAAGTTATCCCTACAAAATCATATTGTCTGGCTATGCTTCCTCTTCATCACACAAAATATTCAAATCATGCACAACCCCGGTTTCAGCCAAGCACTTGTTTTCATACTCAATTCTTTCAAACCTTTCAAATTTCACGCAATACATGAGCGTGAGCCATGGATATAGCACTATGTGGAATAGAATGGTGGTTGTGGAGAAGACAAAAAGGATGGAGATAGTCTCACATCGACTAGGCGTATCAATGGGCTATGGAGATGCCCATCAATAGATATCAATGTGAGTGAGTAGGGATTGCCATGTAATGGATGCACTAGAGCTAAATATGTATGAAAGCTCAACAAAATAAACTAAGTGGGTGTGCATCCAACTTGCTTGCTCATGAAGACCTAGGGCATTTGAGGAAGCCCATCGTTGGAATATACAAGCCAAGTTCTATAATGAAAAATTCCCACTAGTATATGAAAGTGATTAAACATGAGACTCTCTATCATGAAGAACATGCTGCTACTTTGAAGCACAAGTGTGGAAAAAAGATAGTAGCAATTGTCCCTTTTTTGAGGGGCCTTTTCTTTTGTTTGCCATTTCCTCACATGGGACAATGCTCTATAATGATGATCATCACACTTCTATTGATTTACAACTCGATACTAGAACAAAGTATGACTCTATATGAATGCCTCCGGCGGTGTACCGGAATGTGCAATGAATCAAGAGTGACATGTATGAAAGATTATGCATGATGGCTTTGCCACAAATACGATGTCAACTACATGATCATGCATGGAAATATGACAATATGAAGCGTGTCATATGAACGAAACGGTGGAAAGTTGCATGGCAATATTTCTCGGAATGGCTATGGAAATGCCATGATAGGTCGATATGGTGGCTATTTTGAGGAAGGTATATAGGGGGTGTATGGTACCGACGAATGTTACGTGGTACAAGAGAGGCTAGCAATGGTGGAAGGGTGTGAGTGCGTATAATCCATGGACTCAACATTAGTCGTAAAGAACTCATATACGTATTGCAAAGATATACGAGTCATCAAAACAAAGCAATCAACACATGCTCCTAGGGGGGAGGTTGGTAGGAGTTAACCATCGCGCGCCCCCGACCTCCACAAAAAGGATGACACTCTACAAATACCTCATGCCTAACTTCGTCATGTAGCGGTTCACCATATGTGTATGTTACGTGAATCACAAACTTTAACACAAGTATTTCTCAATTTCATAATAACTCCACTAGCATGACTCTAATATCACTATCCTCATATCTCAAAACAATTATCAAGCATCCTACTTCTCATCATATTCAATGCACTTTATATGAAAGTTTTTACTACTTTCATCTTGGATGCCTATTATGTTAAGGCTAGTTTTATAGCCAAAGTACATTACCATGCTTTTCTAATAGACTCTCAAAAGGATCTAAGTGAATCATGAGAGATCAACAATTTCTTCAAAATAAAATCACAACCGTGCTCTAAAAGATATAAGTGAAGCACTAGAGCAAACTATCTAACTCAAAAGATATAAGTGAAGCACATAGAGTGTTCTAACAATTCCTAGGCCATATTTATCTCTCTCAAAAAGGTGTGTCCAGCAAGGATAATTGTGGCGAACTAAAAAGCAAAGACTCAAATAATACATGACGCTCCAAGTAAAACACATATCATGTGGTGAATAAAAATATAGTCCCTAGTATAGTTACCGATAGATGAAGACGAAAGAGGGGATGCCTTCCCGGGGCATCCCCAAGCTTAGGCTTTTGGTTGTCCTTGAATTCAAGCATCCCCAAGCTTAGGCTCTTTCCACTCCTTGTTCCGTAGTCCATCAAAGTAATACTCAAAACTTGAAAACTTCACAACACAAAACTTAGACAAAGATCTCGTGAGCTCCGTTAGTATAAGAAAACAAACCACCACTCAAAGGTACTGTAATGAACTCATTATTTGTTTATATTGGTGTTAAACCTACTGTATTCCAACTTCTCTATGATTCGTACTCCCTAATACTACTCATAAATTCATCAAAATAAACAAACAACACACGAAAAACAGAATCTGTCAAAAACAGAACAATCTGTAGTAATCTGTAACTTTCGAATACTTCTGTAACTCCAAAAAATTGTAAATTCTTAAACATGTGGAATTTGTCTATTAATCATCTGCAAAAAGAATCACCTAAATATCACACGCCAGTAAAATCTGGTGACTATTCTAGCGAGCGCTAACGATTCTGTTTTTCACAGCAAGATCATATAAACTTCACACAAGTCTTCCCAAAGGTTCTACTTGGCACAAAACACTAATTAATGCACAAAACCACATCTAAAAAGAAGCTAGATGCAATATTTATTCCTAAACAGAAGGAAAAATAAAAATATAAAATGGGGTTGCGTCCGAACAAGTGCTACCGTTTAATGCCCCTAGCTAGGCATGATACAAGGATAGATCTAGGTATTGCCATCTTTGGAAGGAAATCCATAAGTGGCTCTCAAAATAGATTCATAAGGCAATTTAATTTTATTTCTAAGAAAGTGTTCCATGCCTTTCCTTAACGGAAATTGGAATCTAATATTTCCTTCCTTCATATCAAGAATTGCACCAATTGTTCTAAGGAAAGGTCTACCAAGAATAATAGGACTTGAAGGATTGCAATCTATATCAAGAACAATGAAATATACGGGCATATAATCCCTATTGGCAATAATAAGAACATCATTAATCCTTCCCATAGGTTTCTTAATGGTAGAATCCGCAAGATGCAACTTTAAAGAACAATCACCAAGCTCATGGAAACCTAACAAATCACACAAAGTTTTTGGGATAGTGGAAACACTTGCACCCAAATCACACAAGGCAAAGCATTCATGATCTTTAATTTTAATTTTAATAGTAGGTTCCCACTCATCATAAAGCTTTTTAGGGATAGAAACTTCTAATTCAAGTTTTTCTTCATAAGATTGCATGAAAGCATTAACTATGTGTTTGGTAAAAGCTTTATTTTGACTATAAGCATGCAAAGAGTTTAGTACGGATTGCAACAAGGAAATATAATCAATCAAAGAGAAATTATCATAATTGAATCCCTTGAAATCCAAAGTAGTGGGTTCATCACTATGCAAAGTTTAATCTCTTCAATCCCACTTTTAACAATTTTAGCATTAAGATCCAAAAACTCCGAATCATTGGGGCACCTTTTAATTAAAGTAGACTCATCTCCAATCCTATCTTTATCAAGATTCATACTAGAAAACAAGGATCTAATAGGAGACACATCAATAACTTTCAGATCTTCATCTTTATTTTCATGATAACTAGAAGAACACGCTTTTATATAACTCTTTTTTTTAGCACGCATCCTAGTGGTTCTTTCTTTACATTCATCAATAGAAATTCTCATGGCTTTGAGAGACTCATTGATATCATGCTTAGGTGGAATAGATCTAAGTTTCAAAGAATCAACATCAAGAGTAATTCTATCCACACTTCTATCCATATCATCAATCTTAAGCAATTTTTCTTCAAGCAAAGCATTGAAATTCTTTTGCGAATTCATAAACTCCTTAACACTAGTTTCAAATTCAAAAGGCATCTTTCCATAAGAGATATTGTAGGAATTACCATAATTATTAGGGGAATTACTAGGAAAAGGCCTAGGATTAAAGTTTCCTCTATACGCATTGTTACCAAAATTATTCCTACCAACAAAATTCACATCCAAAGATTCATTATTATTTTCAATCAACGTGCATAAAGGCATATCATTAGGATCAGAAGAAGCGCTCTTTGCAGCAAACAATTTCATAAGTTCATCCATATTTCCACTAAAAACACTAATCTCTTCAATAGCATGCACTTTTTTACTAGTAGATCTTTCGGTGTGCCATTGAGAATAATTAACCATAATATTATCTAGGAGTTTGGTAGCTTCTCCTAAGGTAGTTTCCATAAAAGTGCCTCCGGCGGACGAATCTAAAAGATTTCTAGAAGCAAAATTCATGCCAGCATAAAAGTTTTGAATAATCATCCATAAGTTCAAACCATGTGTAGGGCAATAATGTATCATTAATTTCATTCTCTCCCAAGCTTGTGCAACATGCTCATGATCTAGTTACTTAAAATTCATAATATCGTTTCTAAGAGAGATGATCTTGGCAGGAGGGAAATACTTAGAGATAAAAGCATCTTTGCACTTATTCCACGAATAAATACTATTTCTAGGAAAAGAGAAAAAACAAGTTTTAGCACGATCTCTAACTGAAAACGGAAATAACTTCAATTTAACAATATTGTTATCAGTATCCCTTTTTTTGCATATCACACAAATCAACAAAGTTGTTTAGATGGGTAGCGGCATCTTCACTAGGAAGGCCGGAAAATTGATCTTTCATGACAAGATTGAACAGAGCACCATTGATCTCACAAGATTCAGCATCGGTAATAGGTGCAATCGGAGTGCTAATAAAATCATTATTGTTCGTATTGGAAAAGTCACACAATTTGGTATTGTTCTAAGCCATAGTGACAAGCAAGCAATCCAACACACAGGCAAACAAGAAGCAAGCGAACGAAAATCAAACGGCAAAAAGAAGGGCAAATAAAACGGCAAGGTTGAAGTGGGGGAGAGGAAAACGAGAGGCAAATAAATGTAATGCGAAGGATAAGGGTTTGTGATAGGTACTTGGTATATGACTTTTGTGTAAGCCTCCCCGGCAACGGTGCCAGAAATTCTTCTTGCTACTTCTCGAGCTTGCGTTGTATTCCCGCGAAGAGAAAAGGGTGATGCAGCACAGTAGCGTAAGTATTTCCCTTAGTTTTTGAGAACCAAGGTATCAATCCAGTAGGAGACCACGCGCGAGTCCCTCGCACCTTCACAAACAAATAAGAACTTCGCAGCCAACGCGATAAGGGGTTGTCAATCCCTTTACGGTCACTTACGAAAGTGAGATCTGATAGATATGATAGTTTGATATTTTCGGTATTTTTGGATATAAGAACAGAAAGTAAAAACGGAAAAGTAAAGTTGATTGTAGATTGATATGTTGAGAATAGACCCGGGGGGCATAGGTTTCACTAGTGGCTTCTCTCATCATAGCAGAATTCTACGGTGGGTAAACGAATTACTGTCGAGTAATTGATAGAAAAGCGAGTAATTATGAGAATATCTAGGCATGATCATTATATATAGGCATCACGTCCGTAACAAGTAGACCGAAACGATTCTAGGCATGATCATTATATATAGGCATCTACTACTATTACTCCACACATTGACCGCTATGCAGCATGCATCTAGAGTATTAAGTTTATAAGAACAGAGTAACGTCTTAAGCAAGATGACATGATGTAGAGGGATAAACTCAAGCAATATGATATAAACCCCATCTTTTCATCCTCGATGGCAACAACACAATACGTGCCTTGCTGCCCCTACTATCACTAGGAAAGGACACCGTAAGATTGAATCCAAAGCCAGGCACTTCTCCCATTGCAAGAACTATAGATCTAGTAGGCCAAACCAAACCAATAATTCAAATAGACTTGCAAGGATATTATAATCATACATAAATGAATTCAGAAAAGAACCAAATATTTCTCATAGATAATCTTGATCATAAACCCACAATTCATCGGATCTCGACAAACTCATCGCAAAAAGAGATTACATCGAATAGATCTCCTCGAAGAACAAGAAGAACTTGGTATTGAGATCCAAAGAGAGAGAAGAAGCCATCTAGGTACTAAGTATGGACCCGAAGGTCTGTGGTAAACTACTCAGAACTCATGGGGAGGTGATATTGTTGATGTAGAGGCACTCTGTGGTAGATCCCCCCTCCGGCGGAGCTCCGGAACTGGCCCCAAGATAGGATCTCATGGGAACAGAAGGTTGCGGTGGTGGAACTAGGGTTTTCGCGCTGTTTCTGATGTTTTCGTGGTACATAGGTATATATAGGAGGAAGGAGGGCACCGGGGGCCAAACGTGGGGCCCACGAGGCAGGGGCGCGCCATGTAGGGGGGCGCGCCCCCCACCCTCGTGGACGCCACTTTAGCCCTATTCTGTGGTTCTCAAGTCTCCCGTGTAGATATCGCTCCAAAAATATCTCTCCCGAAGGTTTCATTCCGTTTGGACTCCGTTTGATATTCCTTTTCTGTAAAACCCTGAAATAGGCAAAAAACAACAATCTTGATTGGGCCTTTGAGTTAATATGTTAGTCCCAAAAATAATATAAAAGTGTATAACAAAGCCCATTAAACAACCAAAACATCATAAATAATAGCATGGAACAATAAAAAATTATAGATGCGTTGGAGACGTATCACGAGACACCAGGACTTCCCGCATGTGGCGGTGGTGCAGGGTTGCCTGGTTCGGCAGGCCGAAGGGCATGCGCTCATAACTGTGAGGGGGACCCTGACACGGGCCCACCTAGGAAGGCCAGTAGAGCTCACGAGACGCGATCCTGTTGAGCGGGACATTGACGCAAACGCGCAGCCCGTCTCCTGAGCCTGGGCCGACAACTGCCCTTGAGGGACCTGGCAGCGCTTGCCTCTCATGGCTCTTGGTTCCTGTAGGTCTTCGATGGTCTGGCTGATGAATTCCTGAGCGCTTGGTGCCTCACGCCTTGAGGCCTCCGGAGGGAAGTGTGCGGCGAAGCACTCTTCCACATGGTGCTCGAGCGCCTCCCTCGTGACGTTGGCTAGTCTGAGGCCCTCTAGAGGAGATCCCCCGATCCCAGCCTGAGAGGGGCGCCGGGCGCGCATTCCAATAAAAGAGGGGGAGGAGGCCCTGTGGTGCTGCCTCCCGTGCTGCGTCCTCATGAGGCTTCAGAGCCAATAGCTGCTTCTTCTTCTTGGGAACGACCTACGATGGGTAGATGATGCCGTCGCTCTCCGGATCCTCAACCACCGCCGCCTGGTAAGTGCGCTCGAGCGAGCACACAACATCCTTTTCCTCGCAGGCGATCTTGATGACGCTGCCGCTTCCAGGCATCTTGAGAATGTTATAGCCGTGGTGAGTTATTGTCATGAACTTGGCCAGGGCCGGATACCCAAGGATGGCATTGTAAGGGAGATGGATATGGGCGTCATCAAAGTCGATGAGCTCGGTGTGGTAGTTGTCACACTTGCCAAAGGTTAGAGGTAGGCGAACTTGCCCCAGAGGAGTGGTGGAGCCATCCGTCACTCCGGAGAACGGCTTGGTAGGCAGTAACTGTTCGTAGGGTACTTGGAGGCTGTTGAATGTCTCGATGGACAGGACATTAAGCCTTGCGCCACCGTCGATGAGGGTCTTGGTAACTTGGACATTGCTGATGATGGGACATCAAAGCATCGGGAGGGTGCTAGCCGTAGCTGCGCATTTGAGCTGGTCTGCCGATTGATGGTGATGGGGCACCGGACCACCTGAGCGGACAAGTGCCCTCGAGCTTCGGGAGAGCTGCGTTTAATTCATGGGCTAACTGCTTTAATTGGCGCTGAGAAGCTTGGGCCTGTGCTCCGCCCAAGATGCAAGCGATGGCACGCGGCTCCTGGAAGCCCCCAGCCCCCTCGTCCTGGTCGTCGTTCCTCCTTGGTGGTGGTAGAGGTGGTAGGCCGGCCCTGCCTTGAGGACGGTCCTCTCGGGGCTGATCCCTACAGGCGTCCTCGCGGGGCTGGCCGCACCAACGGTCCTCCTGAGGCTGATCACGCCACTCCTGGCCGGGTCCACGATTGTCCCAGCGTCCTCTGGTCCGACCTCCCCTGCGGACGTAGCCACGGCTGCTACGCTTGGGGCGTTGGATGACGCGTCCTTCACGAAGTGCCCTGAGCTCTTGACAGTCATGGGTGTTGTGGCTGTGCATGTTGTGGAAGGCGCAAAATGCCCAGCTGTTCTTTGGTGGCTCCGAGTAGTCACGGCCGTGCTTCATCTCTGGTTCAGCTGCAAGCACTGCTGCTCCCTTGAGCTTTACATCCTTGCTCTTGGCCTTCTTGTCTTTGATTTCAGCAGCGGGGAGCTCGAAGAGCAAGTGGCGCCCCTCCTCTGCCCTGATGCACATGGTTGCAAGGTTGAATAGCTCCAAGGATGTGCACTGATCTTCATCGATGGAAAGCTCTTCTTTCATCTTGACGTCACGGACACCATCCGAGAATGCCGAAATGATGGCCTCGTTCGTGACCTTGGGGATCTTGACGAGGACACTATTGTAGCGCTCGATAAACTTATGCAGGGTTTCTCCTAGTTGTTGCTTGATACGCCGCAGGTCGCCCGCGGCCGAGGGACGATCTCGAGCAC
>LR738715.1:357633618-357667371 GCA_902687465.1 Secale cereale | reverse complement strand
TCTCGACGCTGCGGTGGAGGGAGCGTGGGTGCTCCACCACGGGGCCGCTAGATCTCCTGGCAGCTTCCTTCCTCGCGCGGTGGCTCTGCACGTGGGCGGTCATGCCGCGGGGCCAAATGCCTTGGGTCTTGGACAATGCCTTGACGCTGGGGTATCAGTGGAGCTTCTTGGGCCTCGTCATCCTCGTGGGGAGGCGGACGAGACAAGGAAAGTGAAGGCGCCGGAGAGCCCCCAACGGCGCTGACGATCTTGGTGATGCGGTCGAGCCACTCTTCATAGAAGTCGTCAACGGGGCGGTAGCGCAGGAGCTCTCGCGCCATGAGCAACGCAGCCTGGGCATCCGCGGGTCCGCAGCGAGCATGGGATGAAGAGATCGCCGGAGTTAGCGACGGGGTAGCGGTGCGTCAATTGCGCCGCACGGACGGGTGTAGAGACGATGCCTGCTGTTCTTGCCGTGCCGGACCGGTGCCGGCGTTGGCAGTAGGCGATGGAGAACGACAGGGTGGTCTGCCGGCAGGAGCGGTCTGAGCGACGTGGGCGGCAAGGGCAAGCTGCCGCTCAGCACGGGCTCTGCGAGCGTCGTCCATGGACTGTTGGAACGACGGAGCACTGAACAACGGAAGGGAAGTCTTAGCGCACCCCTACGTGGCACACCAAATGTTGGATTTACGGTTCCGGCAAAACCATTAAGGTTCGAACTCTGGGGTGTGCACGAAGATCTCTCCTTCCGCCCTCGCTCGTCTACTCAGCAGCCCTAAGCCTAGCTCGTCAGATCCAATGAACAAGAGACACAAGATTTATACTGGTTAGGGCCACCGTTGTGGTGTAACACCCTAATCCAGTGTGGTGTGGTGGATTGCCTTGTAGGCTGAGGAAGAACTAGTGCATGGATGAACTGCCTCCTGGGGAGAGGTGTTCTTGAGCTCAGGTGAGCTTGAGGTGTGTGGCCTTCTATCTGATCTACTTGAGATGAGATCAACTCTATTCCTGATGAGATGATCCCAATGGTGGCGGTTGGTCCTATTTATAGTGGCCAGGGTTCTCTTCCCAAATATTGAGTGGGAAGGAATCCCACAACGGCTAAATTTGAAGGGGGACAGCTAGTACAAGCTATCTTGACAAAAGGTGGTCTTCGCTGCCAAAGGCTCTGGTGGTGACGCCGCCGAGGGCTCCGCGATGACATCCATCCAGCCGTCCTGCTGGTCTTGATCTTGTTGCACTGATATGGAAACCTTTGCTTGACGTCTAGGGACTCCGCGCCTGCACCTGCTCCTTTAGCACCGAAGAGGAAACTGATGCTCTGCGCCCGCTGGGGCATGCCTGGCTTTAGTCGTCACTGCTCACGTCATGAGGACCTCGTGAGGTTCCCCTCGCCTTGGTATCTTTGATCCTCACGAGCCGGCCTGGCGAGGCCGCCCCATGGGATGTCCTGTGTCGTCCGCCTCGCGAGGCTTGGCCCCTCGTGAGGGTCTTGAGTATTGCTGAAGAAGCTGGGCCACACTAAGCTGCCTAGCGAGCCACGCTCTGGGCCGCAGGCAAGCAAGTCTAGGTACCCCCGTTCACAGAACGTCGACATCCACCATACCACACTGGATTAGGGTATTACACCACAACGGTGGCCCGAACCTATATAATCCTTTGTGTCCCTTGTTCTTCGAGTTCAATGAGCTAGGCTTAGGAATCGGCGTGTAGGCGAGCTAGGGTGAAAGGAGAGATCTTCGTGCGCACCCTAGTGTTCGAACCACAAGGGTTTTGCCGGAACCCGAGATCCGACACAACCCACTCCTAAGGTCAGCGCCGCGCATGGCCTCCGGCATACTACAAACACTAGAAACTACTTGCAACTCCTGGACAGAGGACATGGTGGTCAATAAGTCAAGCGGGGTCATTTTTCAAGACCCCATGTGTGGTAGTAGCTGTTCTTAGACAACATACATACATCTCAGTTCCTGGGGTCAATTTCAATGAGACAACCCACCATGTACTCCTATATGGCCTCTCATTGCTACCTTTGTCAAATCGTGTTCACACACTTAGCTCTCAACAGTAGGACGTGTTCACCACCATTCCATTCGATCCCAGATGAATTAGACCTGGCACAACTCCAAGCATAGCAGGCATAACAAGGGAGCATGAATGAGTAGGCACATCATGTCTGAAACAACTCCTACTTATGCTCGTGGGTTTCAACTATTTACTGTGGCAAAGATTGGTCATGCAGAGGAATGTGTTCAACTACCACAACTTGTAACCGTTGAATCGTTGTTGTCCAAATGTAGTAAAAGAGAGCAAGAGCAATAGAGTGGTATTATATCGGGATGATCAAGGGGGGTTGCTTGCCTGGTGAGGGAGTCCTGGATTTAGGGGTCCTCATGTGTCCGGACTACTGAAGGTGGGCCGGACTGATGGGCTGTTAAAATAAAAGCAAAAGGTCACCCCCCGTGTTCGGATAGGACTCCTATGTGTGTAGAAAGGCAAGATAGACGTCCGGATGTAATGATTCCTTCCTCCTCAAGTCATCTTTGTACAACGCTACGCCCCCTACGGCATGTATATAAGCCGGAGGGTTTAGTCCATAGAGGCTAGCAAAATCACAATTATTGTAGGCTAGATTTCTAGGGTTTAGCCATTACGATCTCGAGGTAGATCAACTCTTGTAACCCCATATTTGTCAAGATCTATCAAGCATGAAGTAAGGTATTACCTCGAAAGAGAGGGCCCGAACCTGGGTAAACATCGTTTCCCCAGTCCCTTGTTACCATCGATCCTTAGACGCACAGCTTGGGCACCCCTACCCAAGATCTGCCGGTTTTGACACCGACAATGCTGCTTTGATTAAGAGCTCTGTTGTGTACTCGCGAGAAGCAATCGGTGGCTTGTCTCGTCATCAACGACGACATCACCCTCGGAAAGAGGCATCAAGAACTTGGCTTGTATATTCCAACGATGGGCTTCCTCAAATGCCCTAGGTCTTCATGAGCAAGCAAGTTGATGCACACCCACTAGTTTTCTTTTGACCTTTCATACACTGATAGATCTAGTGCATCTGTTACATGGCAATCCCTACTAACTCAAATTGATATCTATTGATGGGCATCTCCATAGCCCATTGATACGCCTAGTTTATGTGAGACTTTCTCCCTCCTTTTGTCTACTACCACCTTCTATTCCACCCATAGTGCTATCTCCATTGCTCACGCTCATGTATTACGTGAAGAGTTGAAAAGGTTCGAAAAACTAAAGTATGAAAACAATTAATTGGCTGACACCAGGATAGGCATGAGGGCTACCTTGTGTTAAGAAAATGGAGCATAAAAGTCTATATGATTTTGTAGGGATAACGTTCTTTATCATTGATATTTTGGAAGACTTGATTGTTTGTTGGATGCCCGAGTAATAAATTCTATTATGTCAAATGATAGACTATTTCTTTGAATCACTCATGTCTTAATATTCATGCCATGATTAGAATACATTATCAAGATTATGCTAGGTAGCATTCCACATCAAAAATTATCTTTTTTATCATTTACCTACTCGAGGACGAGCAGGAATTAAGCTTGGGGATGCTGATACGTCTCTGTCATACCTATAATTTTTTATTGTTCCATGCCAATATTATACAACTTGCATATACTTTTGGCAACTTTTTATACTATTTTTGGGACTAACATATTGATCCAGTGCCTAGTCCTAGTTCCTGCTTGTTGCATGTTTTTTGTTTCGCTAGAATATCCATATCAAACTGATTCCGAACGATATAAAAACGGACGGATATATTTTTTCTAGAATATATGTGAATTTTGGGAAGCGGAACCAACATGAGACGATGCCCGAGTGGCCCACGAGGGTGAGGGGCATGCCTAGGGGGCAGGCGCGCCCTGGGCCCTCGTGGCCACTCCGTAAGGCGGTTGATGCCCTTCTTTCGCTGCAAGAAATGTAATGTCCGGATAAAAATCGTGTCCAAAAATCAGCATAATCGGAGTTATGGATCTTCGGGAATTTAAGAACGGCGAAGGGCCAGAATCTGATAACGCAGAAACAGAGAGAGACAGAGAGACAGATCCAATCTCGGAGGGGCTCTCGCCCCTCCCACGCCATGGATACCATGTACCAGAGGGGAAACCCTTCTCCCATCTAGGGAGAAAGTCAAGGAAGAAGAAGAAGGAGGGGGTCTCTCTCCCCCCTCGCTTGCAGTGGCACCGGACATTACATTTCTTGCAGCGAAAGAATGGCATCAACCGCCTTACGGAGTGGCCACGAGGGCCCAGGGCGCGCCTGCCCCCTAGGCATGCCCCTCACCCTCGTGGGCCACCCGGCGGTTGATGCCCTTCTTTCGCTGCAAGAAATGTAATGTCCGTAAGGCGATAATGTCCGCAATCTACACAAACAACTTCACCGCCGTCATCACCAACTCTTCCCCCTCTATGCAGCGGTGTAACCCCTCTTCTACCCACTGTAATATCTACTTATACATGGTGCTCAACGCTATATATTATTTCCCAATGATGTATGGCTATCCTATGATGTTTGAGTAGATCCATTTTTTACTACGGGTTAATTGATGATCGTGATTGGTTTGAGTTGCATGTTTTATTATTGGTGCTGTCCTATGGTGTCGGGGGAAACTGTCCACCACGAGCACCTATGGGACCGGAGCCCCTTGTACGTTGCGGTAAGGGAGCGGAGGGAGCACAAAGAGCGGATCGAGGAGCACACGCGGGCAATTTACCCAGGTTCGGGCCGCACGGACGCGTAAACCCTACTCCTGCTTAGATTGTATTGAGTTCTTGGGCTCGGGAGCTTGAAGAACTAGCTACACCGAGCAAGAGAGCTGTGTAGGTTCCGAACCCTTTCTACGTTGTGCATGGGCCTCCTTTTATAGCTCAAGGGGTCACCGACAGGTGTCAACGTAGAGGAGGGTAAAAATGTAACTTTGGTGGTAGTTGTAACAGTGCGGGAACAGTGCATGAACAGTGGATGAACAGTGGTCTTCACCTAACCTTGACAGTGGGGGACAAGGGCCTTAAATGCCCGTCACCGTCGACCCCAAAAGCGCCCGTCCATGCGTCTCCGTTCGCCACGGTGGTAGCCTCGTCACCGTGGCGTGCCACCGTGTCCCCCAGGCTGCACAGCCATCCGCCACGCGTCCCTGGAAGGGCCCTAGGGCGACGCGTGGGCCGATGAGCTGGAGCGCGGGCACACAGCGCAGGCTTCCCCCGGCAAGCACCTTGCCGGGGTCTTGATCTTGCCGGGCCCGGAAGCTTGTCGCTCCCCGGGTCTTGCCGGGGCGCAGGGTGCGCCGAGGCATGTCTTCTGAGATGCAGTCTTCTGTTCTTCCTGGCAAGCTCCTCTTGCCAGGGTCTTGTGTTAATGAGATAATCTTGAGCCTGGTGCGGCCTTCCCGGCAAGCTCCATTTGCCGGGGCCTTGATCTCCTGACTTGTATACTTTGTTTTTGAATGGCTTTATAGGGACCAGGAAGGTTTCCGGCGAGCACGTGGTGAGCCCCGCCGCGGGAAGCTGCTACTGCCCGTGCACAAGTTGGGGTACTAAGGTACCCCTATCTTAGTACACCTGGCCCAACAGCGCTCGGCACTGTGTGTGGCCCACAGCACGCCGAATCCCCTTCCGCATCCGCCGCGCCCCTCCCTAACGGCACGCGTTGATTGCGGCGTCGTGGGAGAGATCGTGGCCTCGTTCTTTAATGGGAAATGCGGAGCGTCCCCCACTTCCCCTTAAAAGCAGAGGAAGCAGGGGTAGTTTCCCTCCTTCGCTTTCATTGTGTCTTCAACCTCTAGAAATCCTCCGCTGCTCCGCGCCTCCACCCCTCCTCCGCCGTCTTCTGCATCTGCAGCGCCGTCGAGCTCCTCGCCCCTTCCCTCGCCGCCTCCGCCATGGCTCCGAAGAGCGAGAAGGCGAAAGCGGAGAAGACCAAGAGGGAGAAGTCCGAGCAGGCGGCGAAGCTTGCCGCCCTGCGGAAGAGGAATGTGGTCTTCGCGCCGTGGCTCAGCGCGAGGGAGCTGTGGAACAAGTACTACCTCTTCTGGTCCGGGGAGACCAAAGCTCATCCCCGCACCAGAACCTACCCCGCCGTCGCCAGAGATCTGTTTCCCGGCGGGTATTTCTTCTTTGCAGTCTTCTTCCATTGTGGATTGTGCCCTCCGTACTCGGAGTTTTTCTGTGATATTATGAACACATACGGCCTCCACCTCCTAGACTTCACCCCCAACGCCATCCTTACGATGGCGGTTTTCGCACATCTGTGCGAAAACTATGTGGGGATCCATCCAAACGTAGCGCTTTTTCGCCATTTCTTTATGCCCAGAGTAGAGGCAAGCGCTCCCCTCTCCGGCGGTATCTCCTGGATCTTCCGGTTGAATAAGAAGGACTCATATCTGAAAGGAGAACTCCGCGGCAAGTGGGAAGAATGGCGCGCAGATTGGTGTTGGGTAGTGGAGGACCAGCCGGAGCCTTTTACTGCGCCGCGCACAACAGCCATAGTGCGCGGCAGAGACTGGAGCGAGTTGGCCCCGGAGGACGGCAAGCTCAACATCGCCCTCATCAGGATACTTCGTCTCCGGGTAGCCAAATTGACCATTGGAGAAGTAGGGGCAGATTTCCTCCGCCGCCGCATTGCCCCTTTACAGGAGAGGAAAAGGCCAGCATGGGAATTTGGCAATGCGGCGGATATTATGAGGCTGTGCCCGGGATTGAACTTCAACTTCACGGCTTTAGAGCTGAAGGGGATGGTCCGGGAGCTCTTCAAGCACGACCCGGCCCATCCGGAGTGGTTTAGATCTCCCCGGGGAGTGGTGCCGCTATGCAACAGCACTGCCCGGAACTCCTTGCGCGCGATGATGCCCGCGTGTGACTCCCACGGCGTCGACCCCACCTGGATAGAGCCTCCGCCGGACGCGATTCTGAGTTTCTTCGACAACTTGGTCGAGGTGCCGAAGAACACCGAGGAGAACAAGGGTCTCACCCGGGCCACCACGGAGCGGGATATCGCTTATATTGCTTCCCGGATGGAAGAAGCCGCCGCAGCTGCAGCGGCAGGAGATTTCGGATTCACCGTCGACGATGCAGTGGCTGCGGATGCGTCGTGCAAAGCAGAGGAGGCAGAGATCCGCAGGCTGCTTAAGCTTCCGCCAGACGAGCTTGCCGGGGTTCCTTCCCTGAGGCATGCCGGGATTCCCGGGGTTGTGAGCGAGGCCGCCGCAGGAGGCGAGGTTGCCGGAGGGAGCAGAGGTGCCGGAGGGAGCGGAGCCGCCGGAGGGAGCGGGGCCGCAGGACATGGAGCTGGATCCAGCGGGCCCGCCGGGGAGGAGGAGGACGTCGAGGCTGATGAAGACACCGGTGGATCCCTGGGGCTTGACGACGACGCCTCCTCGTCTTCGGAGAACTCCCTACCTCCGGCAAGTCCTAAGCAAGCACCGCTGAAGCGCCTCCGCAAGGCGGCTACAGCGACGAGGACGCAGGCGCCCCGACAGCAGCCTGCTCGCCGGGCGGCGCGCGCCACCAGAGCGAGCCAAGCCGCGACGGAGGCGCCCCGCGCACCAGCGCCAAGCGGAGGAGGATCCTCCCGGAGCGAAGCGGCCGCTCCGCCTGCTCCTCGGGCCTCAACGCCAACGGAGGCTGGGTCTTCGCAGCCCCCAGCCCCGGAGACCGCCAAGCGCCCGAGGGAGCCTTCTCCTCCTGCTCCTCGTGCGGGAGCAACTCAGGTGGAGTTCGATTTCTCCGCCCTCAGCTCCGACGACGACGAGGAAGAGGAGTAAGTATTTGTAATTTGTAACTTCCTCGATTCTGTCTTGATTCTTTCTCTGACGATTCTGATCTTGTCCTTCCGTTGCTTGTAGGACCTTGACCCAGCGGCTGGCGAAGAGAGCCAAGATCCCCGTGGTTGAGGTCGAAGACGACTCGCCCGTCGCGGCGACAGGGGACGCACCGGCGACGAACTTGCCGGATCAACCCGCCGCTCCGAGGAGCAGCTCCCAGCGCAGCCCCCAGCGTACGTCTGGGTTTTGGATTTTTTTTGTTCGTCGGGCGCGCTTGAGGTTTCAGCTTGTACTAACGTCTTGTTGTCTTGTTTATCTTGTGCAGAAGTGGAGCCGCAGCCGCAGGAGCGCCCGGAGACCACCCCCGACGAGCCACAGGTTCCACCCTCCCCGCCAAGGGCGAGCTCCGCGGCGAGGGAGAGCACTCCGCCAAGGACGGGCACCCCGCCGAGGGCGGGCACCCCGCCAAGGGTGAGCAGCCCGACAAGGGTGGCCACCCCGCCAAGGGAGGGCGCGGGCGGCCCTCCGCCAGCAGGGGCCACCGCTCCACCGCCAAGGGAGGGCTCCCCAGCGAGGGAGCCTGTCGTCGAAGAAGTCCGCGAAGGTGAGTCTTGTAGCTTCTTCTTCTTGGACTTGTCTTTTTGGATATTTGCTTGATCTTTTCTTTTCTTTTTCTTCTGTTAGATCCTCCTCCCCCGGAGCGGATGGAGACGGATATCACCGTCGAGGAGGAGGCGCACGGCGGCGACGGCAACGCCACTGCCACTGAGGGCATGGCTGGAGCCGACGAGCCCGCTACTGAGGAGACCGCCCCGGCCGCAGACGCCGCAGCTGGGGAGGTGGACGGCGACCACACTGCTGGCCCGGAGGCTGCAGGAGCGTCAAGCGCTGCACCGGCCGCCGACCCCTCCGCCGCCAAGGAGCAGCCGGGCGTTTATCTTGAGGCCCCCAATGGGGTCTTCATTCAAGTCCCGTGGGGGTCTTCGTCGCGAGCCCCCGTGGAGGGAGAGACCTTTGATGGAGAGGTCCTCGCCTCCGCGGGGTTGAAGATTGTTGAAGCGCCTGGCGGGAGCGACGAGCCCGAAGAGGAGAAACTTCTTCGCCAGCTCCTGGCCCTTTACCGGGCCAGGCAGGCGAAACTGGAGTCCCGGGAAGCCCTCACCGCCAAGGCTGGAGCAGACTTGGAGAAGCGCGCCGCGGAGCTCCGCGCCGCCAACCAGGCGGCCCTCCGCGACCTGGCGGAGGAGCGTGAAAGGCTTGCCGGAGAGCAGCAAGAGTTCCTCCTGGAGAAGGCTGAGGCCGAGGAGCAGCAGCGACTGGTTGGTGAAGAGCTGTCCCGGCGAGAAGGAGCGCTCAACCAGCGGAAAGTCGACCTCGACGCCCACGAGGACGACCTCACCGCCCGGGAGCAGGCCCTTGGCGGGGCCCTAAAGGAGGCGAAAGCTGCCGCCGCCACCGCGGAAACCGCCAAGAAGGATCTTGAGGTCAAGGTGGCGCAGCTGGAGCAGGACCTGAAGGCGAGTGCGGACAGAATCACCGCGCTCAACGTGGAGCAGGAAAAAGACGCCCACACCAACTCTGACCTTCAGGTACGTCTCTCCAAGAAGGGCGACGAGCTCAAAGCCGCCAAGGATTCAATTGCTGACTTGGAGTTGAAGGTCTCCACCTTGACCGATTCACTTGACGCTGCCCGGGACCGCGAAACGAAGCTGAAGGACGAGCTCCGCAAGGAACGAGGCCTGGTGGAGAGCGCCGCCACCTCAGCGAACAACTTCAGCCGGGCGATGGAACAATGGACTGACGACTTGGTCGCTACTGCTGCTAGCATCGACAAGGAGCTGATGGCGCTGAGGGTGGAGCACCTCGTGTACTCTCCGGACCAGAATCTCCCCCACAGCGCCAAGTTAAGTCTTTTCTTCAGAGGGATCGCGCCGGCGCTTGCACGGCTGCAGGAGAAGCTCCCCGCGCAGCTGGCCGAGGAGTCGCGTCAGCTCTGCGCGGGTACCTTGGAGCGCGTCTTGACGAAGATCGTCTACCGCAACCCTGGCATCAATCTTGTGAACGTCCTCCGCAGCTTGCCGGACGATGCAGATCTGGAGGCGCTGAAGGCGCAGGTCGCCCACATCGTCGCCAAGGTGAACAAGATCTCCAGGCGTGAAGGCGACCGCGTAGATTAGGCCTCTTTCTTTCCATTTCCTTTGCTGCTGCAAAGTGTGCCATGAACATGAATCTATTAGTCATTGCGACAAGTTATCTCTGTAATATATCATCTTATTTTAACTAATCATTGCAGTGTTATCTCCCTTGCCTTGGTCCTTTACTTTGTATGCTTTTTACCCTACGCTCTTAGGGAACTTGCCGGCAAGGGACCCTTGCCGCGAGCGCTGAGTGCTGGACTCTGAGCAGCCTGCTGGCAAAGGCCTTACCGGCAAGTAACCTTGCCGCAGCTAGTCGCAACGCACTTAGCTTGCTGAGCGAACTCGAAAATGAAGCAAGGGCGCGACACTTGTCGCAGCTCACTTAAGTCGTTGAGCGTACTCGAAAACAAAGTAAGGGTGCGGCTAGCCACGTGTAGGTTCCTCCGCGCACAGGTTTACCATACAAAGTGTGGTTGTTCAAGGAAGATAACTAAAATTTAAAAATTTGAACTGCTCAAATTCTGGTAACTTACCTTTTATAATCTGTCTGTTCTCCGGTAAGCTTCTCTTTCTTGAACAGCACTTGGTTCATCTTCCACCTCCTTCCCCCCCGACAAACTTGTGCGCGAGGAACATTCCTTCTGCTTAAGAGGGAAAGAAAAAGAAGAGGGAGAACAAGTATAGGGCCTCTCGGCGTGCTAATGCTTACCGGGTTTGTGTGTTGCACAAGATGCCAAACAATGCATGCAAATAACGAAGAAAAGCATGGAAGCGGCAAATAGTGCGAAACACAAAAGCTTTACTGATGCACGGGATCTGCGCCCGGCTTTGTACAAAGGTTTACATGCGACAGCGGCAATACTCGTACAAAAGGTGGTTGCCGGAGCGGATCACGGCAACCGCGCCTTATGGGTGAAACTTGCGAAGATGCTCTATGTTCCAGGAATTTCTCACCAGTAAGCCTTCTTCGGTCTCAAGGCGGACAGCGCCGGGCCTTGTGACTTGTCTCACCCGATAAGGGCCTTCCCACTTCGGCGTCAACTTGTTGGAATTCTTGGCGGACTGAACACGCCGAAGAACAAGGTCGCCTTCCTCGAGACTCCTGGCCTTAACCTTGCAGCTATGATAGCGGCGCAAGGCCTGCTGGTATCGAGCAGCTCGTACAGCAGCCTGGAGACGTTCCTCCTCAAGGAGCAATGCATCATCTTGTCGCAGTTGCTCTTGCTCGAGCTCATCATAAGCGAGCACTCGAGGAGATCCGTATACGAGTTCCGTGGGGAGAACTGCCTCTGCCCCATAGACGAGGGCAAAGGGTGTCTGTCCGGTGGCTCGACTTGGTGTCGTTCTGATTGACCAAAGAGCCGCCGGCAACTCCTCTATCCAGTTTCTTCCGCACTTGCGCAGCCTGTCGAAGGTTCTTGTCTTGAGTCTGCGCAACACTTCAGCATTGGCCCTCTCCGCTTGACCATTGCTCCTCGGGTGAGCAACAGAAGCGAAGCAGACCTTGGCGCCAAGGTCTTGGACGTACTGCATGAAGGTGCGACTAGTAAATTGTGTACCGTTGTCGGTGATGATCCTGTTAGGGATCCCGAAACGGCAAACAATTGACCTGAAGAACCTGACTGCTGACTGTGCTGTCACCTTTCTCACTGGTTCCACTTCTGGCCACTTTGTAAACTTGTCGATTGCAACGTACAAGTATTCAAAGCCCCCGACAGCACGGGGAAAGGGGCCGAGGATATCGAGCCCCCAGACCGAGAAGGGCCAGGACAAAGGGATCGTCTGGAGAGCTTGAGCTGGCTGATGAATTTGCTTTGCATGGAACTGGCACGCTTCACACTTGGTTACTTGTGCAGTTGCATCTTGGAGGGCTTCTTGCCAAAAGAACCCTTGCCGGAACGCCTTCCCGGCAAATGCCCTTGCCCCAATGTGGTGGCCACATATGCCTCCATGTATTTCTGCCAACAGCTTCTGTCCATCTTCTCTGGAAATGCACTTCAACCTGACACCATTGAATCTCCTTCTGTACAGTTCGTTGTCCACAAACTGGTACATACTTGACTGCCTGGTTATTTTCTCTATCTCCTCTGGGTCGTCGGGAAGTTCTCCAGTTTACAGAAAACGGACGATCTGCTGTGCCCATGCGGGAGCCCGAGGCTCAACGGCAAGGACTAAAGGCGTGAGGGCCGCTGCGGGAACCTCAGCTTCTACGGCAAGAACCTCTGGCTCTGCCGGAGCTGATGGTTCCCCGGCAAGCCTGCCGGGGCAAGGCTTGTCGGGAACGCTTGCTTCAACTGTACAGATCCTTGGATCTGCAGGAGCAAGCTGTTCCTCAGCGTTCTGGTTGTTGATCTTGGGGACCTTGGCGGCGGCTTCGGGAAGATCCGCCGGCAAGTAGTCGCCGGAGACCAACTTTCTCTTCTTGTTCTGCCCAATTGATGTTGTAACGGATGGCTGAGTTAGCTTGAGCAGGAAGGTCCCTGGTTCCACAGGTAACTTCATTGCAGCACACTTTGAGAGGCCATCTGCAATATCATTCTGAGCTCTTGGGACATGCTCCATTTGTAGACCTTCAAAGTGCTCTTCAAGCTTCCTCACTTCATCAACATAAGCTTCCATCAAAGGGCTCTGGTAACTCTTGTTCACTTGTCGGACCACCAGCTGTGAATCTCCCCGCACAATTAACTTCTTGATCCCAAGTTCGGCTGCAATTCTGAGGCCGGCAAGCAAGCCTTCATACTCAGCAGTATTGTTTGTCGCTTGTTCCTTGGGAAAGTGCATCTGGATAACATACTTGAGGTGCTCTCCGGTGGGTGCTATGAGTACCACGCCGGCACCGGCGCCTTGCAGCGAGAAGGCACCATCAAAGTACATCACCCATTCGCTGCTTGCTTCTTGTACGGGGGCGCTTGTCTCTGGAACTTCTTCATCTGGCGTTGGGGTCCATTCAGCTATGAATTCTGCCAAAGCTCTGCTCTGTATGGTTGACGTACTCTCAAACTTGAGACCAAAGCTCGACAGCTCCAGTGCCCACTCGACGATCCTTCCTGTTGCTTCTGGGTTCTGCAATATCCTCTTCAACGGAAAGCGAGTGACCACTGTTATCTCATGTGCTTGGAAGTAATGGCGCAGCTTTCTCGAGGCCATGAGGAGACCAAAAAGCAATTTCTGCACTCCGGAGTATCTTGATCTAGCCCCCTGCAAGAGGGAACTCACAAAATACACCGGGCGCTGCACCATCTTCCTTCGCACTTCTCCTTGCTCCTACGCAGAGTTGTCCTTGTCGGGGTCAGAGCTTGCCGGAGCAGCCCCCTGCTTGTCGCTGGACTCGCTTGCCGGAGGTGTGGGCTCTTCCTCTGCCTCCCTTTCTGCTACCAACGCAGCACTAACCACTTGATTGGTTGCCGCAAAGTACAGCAGCAACTTCTCTTGTGGCCTAGGTGCGACAAGTATTGGAGTGGAGGACAGGTATCCTTTCAAATCCTGCAGCGCTGCCTCCGCTTCCGGAGTCCATTTCATAGGACCTGGCTTCTTCAAGATTTTGAAGAAAGGCAGGGCGCGTTCTGCAGACTTTGAAATGAACCTACTGAGGGCAGCCACACAACCAGCAAGTCTCCTAACGTCCTTGACGTGCTTCGGGGCTTCGATCTGCTCGATGGCTTTTATCTTGTCGGGATTGGCTTCAATCCCCCTCTGGGACACAAAGAACCCGAGAAGCTTGCCGGAGGGGACTCCGAAGACGCACTTCTCGGGGTTCAACTTGAGCTGGATCTTGCGCAGATTTGCAAATGTTTCTTCCAAGTCTTGGATCAGGGTATCTTTGCTCTTGCTCTTGACCACTATGTCATCCATGTAAGCTTCTACATTTCTGTGGATTTGTGGCTCAAAAGCAGTGTGCACCACCCTTGCAAATGTTGAGCCTGCATTCTTCAATCCAAAGGGCATGCGTATGAAGCAATATGTGCCACATGGAGTAATGAATGTAGTCTTCTCTTCGTCTTCCTTGGCCATGAAAATCTGGTGGTAGCCTGAGTATGCATCAAGGAAGGAAAGCAGCTCACATCCAGCGGTGGAGTCAACAATCTGGTCAATGCGCGGCAAGGGAAATGGATCCTTGGGACATGCTTTATTCACATCAGTGAAGTCTATACACAGTCTCCACTTCCCGTTGGCCTTACGCACGACAACCGGATTTTCTAACCACGTTGGATGGATCACGCCTCTAACTAGGCCCGCTGCTTCCAACTTCTTGATTTCTTCGGCGATGAATTCTTGGCGCTCCACGGCTTGCTTCCTGACCTTTTGCTTGACGGGCCGCGCATGAGGACAAACAGCAAGCTTGTGCTCAATTACCTTCCTGGGAACGCCGGGGATGTCAGATGGTTGCCATGCAAACACATCGACATTCGCCCGCAGGAAGGCAACGAGCGCGCTTTCCTATTTGTTGTCAAGTGTAGCACTGATGGTGAAGGTACCAGCAGTGCCGTCCGCCTTGGCGGACACCTTCTTGGTTGCCGGTGGAGCGGCCATCCCCTTCTTGCACTTGCCGGTGGAGCTCGATGGAACGTCCTCGACGGCAACGCAGCACTCCGAAGAGGTGCGTTTGCCGGAGTGGGCCCCAGAGCACTTGCCGGACTTGGTCTTGGTCTTCTTCCCCCCGGGAGCTTCAGCGGCAAGTGTGTTGCTCTCCGCCGCAGCTGCTGCATCCCGGTATATCTTGTCGGCGCAGATAAGCGCGTCCTTCTTGTCGCCAGGGACAGAGATGACGCTTATCGGCCCCGGCATCTTGAGTACATTGTAGGCGTAATGGGAAGCTGCCATGAACTTGGCGAGGGCAGGACGTCCAAGTATCCCATTGTATGGCAATGGGATATCGGCAACATCGAAGGATATTCTATCCGTCCTGAAGTTAAGCTCCCCGCCAAAGGTCACTGGCAGAGTAATCTTCCCCTTCGGCTTGCTCCTTCCCGGGTTTATTCCTTGGAACGAACCGGTCTCTTCGAGCTCGCCGTCTGGGATCTGGAGTTTCTTGATCACAGCTGAGGAGATCAAGTTCAGGCCGGCCCCGCCGTCAACCAACATTTTGGTGACCTTGAGGTTGCGGATGGTGGGTGAGACCAACATCGGCAAGCACCCGACCACAGTTGGCGGTGGGAAGGGTGCAGAGAGGCGCCTCCGTCGACACACAGAACTTCTGTGGCCTTCTGGAACTCCTGCTCGCTGTTATCACCTTCCTCCATGTCGTCATCGTCGTCTTCTTCCTCATCCTTGTCGCGGCCCCGGGGAGGTCGATCACCTTGCCGCTGCTTGGCCTTGCCGCGGCGTCCTCCCCGGCCGTTGAACGGCCGCTTCTTGCTTGGCTCTCCTCCGCCACATTTGGCCTTCTCCTTGTCGCGACGCTCGTACTCAGCCTTCTGCTGCTCTACGAGGTACTCGACTCGCTTGCAGTTGGAAAGGTCGTGGCCCTTGGTGCGGTGGATCTTGCAATATTGCTTGTCGGAGCCGTCCTACTTGTCGGCTGCCGCCACAGGGGCAGGCTCCTTGCCGGAGCCGCCAACCTGTGCCTTCTGGGCGGGAGCCTCCTTGCCGGACTGCTCGACGACTAGCACTTCCTTGCTCTTCTTCTTTCTATTGTTCCGCCGCCGGCTCTTCTTTGCCGTGGCGGCATCCTCGCTGTCGCTTCCCCCTGCGCCAGCATCCTCCCAGGGGAGTCTCCTCCCCTCTTCGGCGCGCGCGCACTTGTCGGCCAGAGCGTAGAGCTCGCTAACATCCCGTATCTTGGTCATGGCCATCTCTTCCCGCATGCGACGGTTACGCACGTTCTGGTGGAACGCGTTGATAACCGCGGCGGGGTGGACGTCAGGGATATTGTGCTGCACGCGGCTGAACCGTTGAATGTACTTGCGCAGGGGTTCTCCTTCCTTCTGGGCCAAGATGTGGAGATCACTCTCCTGGCCGTGGGGTTTGTGGCCGCCCATGAAGGCGCCAACAAACTGGTGGCACAAATCTGCCCACGAAGAAATAGAGCCTTCCAGCAAGTGCATAAGCCAAGAGCGAACGTTTGGCTTAAGCACCAGCGGGAAGTAGTTGGCTAATATCTTCTCGTCGCGCCCCCGGCAGCCTGCACCGCGATGGTGTAGATGCTGAGGAACTCCGAGGGGTGCGTCTTACCGTCGTACTTCTCGGGTACGTCGGGCTTGAAGTTTTTCATGCTGGGCCACTGGACGCGCCGCAGCTCACGGGTGAACGCAGGGCAACCTGCCGCGTACGGCAAGTCGCCTGGCTCACCGGGCGCGTGCGTGTCGACAGCGATCCCAGCGCGCTGGTCCGATTGTCGCCGGGCTTCTCGTCGGCGCTCGATTGTCGTCCGAGCGTCTTCTTGCCGCCGATCGTCAAGGACTTGGCACTGGTCCCGACGAGCCCGCGGATCCGACGACGCCGTGGAGTCGTCGTCGACGTTGATCCGGCGGGGAGGCGTCTTTTGCTTCCGCGGTGGGGAGTGCACGGTGGTCGCACCCCCGGCGGTCTTATCGCCGTCGGCCTTCGCCTGGTCGACTTGCCGTGGCCGCGATGTCGCCGGCTGCTGCGGCGTGTCATTGTTGGCGAAGGCGATGAGGCTTTGAATCGTCGCCCTCCAGTCCTCGGCCTTGTCTGCCGCTGGAGGGAAGTCGAGAAGCAGTTGCGCTCTTGCGAGAGCTTCTGCTGGAGAGGAGGGGAGCGGTGGTGAGCGGTGCGAGGAGCGAGATATGCTCGGACTTCTAACAGGGTTAGAAGGAGCAGTTTCCCGCCCCGGCGACCGCGCCTTGCTCGTGCCAGGACGATGGCCTTGAGCATCCCGCGATCCTCCGGCTTGTCCTTGGCCCAGCAAGCGGATGGTACCTCCTGTACCACGGCGCTGCTGGCCTGTCGTCTGCTGAGATGGACGTGGTGCGTCTACGGAGACCGAGGCTTTGGAGTTTGCCCGATCGTCCGTCTTGTCCTTGGACTTGGCGGTGCCATGAGTTTCCTCGCCGGCGACCACCCTTCGGCCGGCGTCTCCTCCACCCACCGTTGGTTCTGGTGGTGGGGGAATCGACGCAGACGGGCCTGCGACCTCCGAAGCCTTCTTCTTCGGGGCCATGTTGCTGCTAATGAAGTTGATGAAACTGGAGAGGTTGATGAAGATTGCGCCCGCGTAAGCGCCGAATCAGGTTCGCACAACCTCGACGCCCCCTACCTGGCGCGCCAAAGATGTCGGGGGAAACTGTCCACCACGAGCACCTATGGGACCGGAGCCCCTTGTACGTTGCGGTAAGGGAGCGGAGGGAGCACAAAGAGCGGATCGAGGAGCACACGCGGGCAATTTACCCAGGTTCGGGCCGCGCGGACGCGTAAAACCCTACTCCTGCTTAGATTGTATTATGTTCTTGGGCTCGGGAGCTTGAAGAACTAGCTACACCGAGCAAGAGAGCTGTCTAGGTTCCGAACCCTTTCTACGTTGTGCATGGGCCTCCTTTTATAGCTCAAGGGGTCACCGACAGGTGTCAACGTAGAGGAGGGTAAAAATGTAACTTTGGTGGTAGTTGTAACAGTGCGAGAACAGTGCATGAACAGTGGATGAACAGTGGTCTTCACCTAACCTTGACAGTGGGGGACAAGGGCCTTAAATGCCCGTCACCGTCGACCCCAAAAGCGCCCGTCCATGCGTCTCCGTTCGCCACGATGGTAGCCTCGTCACCGTGGCGTGCCACCGTGTCCCCCGGGCTGCACAACCATCCGCCACGCATCCCTGGAAGGGCCCCAGGGCGACGCGTGGGCAGATGAGCTGGAGCGCGGGCACACAGCGCAGGCTTCCCCCGGCAAGCACCTTGCCAGGGTCTTGATCTTGCCGGGCTCGGAAGCTTGTCGCTCCCCGGGTCTTGCCGGGGCGCAGGGTGCGCCGAGGCATGTCTTCTGAGATGCAGTCTTCTGGTCTTCCTGGCAAGCTCCTCTTGCCAGGGTCTTGTGTAAATGAGATAATCTTGAGCCTGGTGCGGCCTTCCCGGCAAGCTCCACTTGCCGCGGCCTTGATCTCCTGACTTGTATACTTTGTTTTTGAATGGCTTTATAGGGACCAGGAAGGTTTCCGGCGAGCACGTGGTGAGCCCCGCCGCGGGAAGCTGCTACTGCCCGTGCACAAGTTGGGGGTACTAAGGTACCCCTATCTTAGTACACCGACATATGGTGCTCTCCATGTCGCGCAAGCGTGAGGGATCCCCGCTGTAGGGTTTGCAATATGTTCATGATTTGCTTATGGTGGGTGGCGTGAGTGACAGAAGCACATACCCGAGTAAGTAGGTTGTTTGCGTATGGGAATATAGAGGACTTGATACTTTAATGCTATAGTTGGGTTTTACCTTAATGATCTTTAGTAGTTTGGGATGCTTGCTAGAGTTCCAATCAAAGTGCATATGATCCAAGAAGATAAAGTATGTTAGCTTATGCCTCTCTCTCAAATAAAATTGTAATAGTGATTACCGGTCTAGTTATCGATTGCCTAGGGACAAATAACTTTCTCGTGAAAAAAGCTCTCTACTAAAACTAATTTAGTTGTGTCCTTATCTTAATAGCCCCTACTTTTTATTTGCGTGCTCTTTATTATCTTGCAAACCTATCCCACAAAAACCACAAAGTACTTCTAGTTTCATACTTGTTCTAGGTAAAGTAAACGTCAAGCGTGCGTAGAGTTGTGTCGGTGGTCAATAGAACTTGAGGGAATATTTGTTCTACCTTTAGCTCCTCATTGGGTTCAACACTCTTACTTATCAAAGGAGGCTACAACTGATCCCCTACACTTGTGTGTTATCAATACCTTTTTCTGGCGCCATTGTCGGGGCGCAATAGCGTGGGGTGAATATTCTCGTGTGTGCTTGTTTGCTTTATCACTAAGTAGATTTCATTTGCTGTTCTAAGTTGTTCTCTATCTTTACTTATGGGTAGGAAACGCAAAATACCAAAAAAAATAGTTGTACCTACTGAACCAATGGTTCAAGAACCACTCAAAATCTATCGCACTACTGAAGCTTATTACTTGGATCATCTTCGATCCCTATGTGCTCGGGCTGAAACCCCAACTAGCTTAGTTGAGGGAAAAACTTTAGATGAGCATGCTTGTTATGTGTGACACCGCATATCTGAAAAAGGGAAACTTTTACTGGATCAAATTCATCGTTTGCAATGCTATGCTTGGAATTTATGTGAAATATATGATTTTACTTGTTGTTCTGAAGACTCTAAGAAACACCTTCCCTACCAATGTGAGTTTAGTGATAATGGAATCATATCTTCGTATGCTAAGGGTGTTTATAGTTACTATGATGTTCAACAAATTGAAGATTTTTTTGCTTTTAAGGGTGCTTATGTAATTGCTTCTTTGATTGAAAAGTATGATGCTACTCTTTACAAATCTGATTTTTTTTTCATATTTAAATATTGTTATGATAATTATGCTTCTAATGCCTATGTTAAATCACATATTGAGGACTCCTCCGTTGTCCAAGAAGAGACTAATATTTTGCAGGAGTCTGTGGAAGAGGAAATTGATGATAATGTGAGCTCATTAGATGAAAAAGATGATGAGGAGAGTGAAGAACAAAAGGAGGAAGAGCGGATTAGCTACCCGTGCCCACCTTCTAATAAGAGTAACTCTTCACCTCATACATTGTTTAAGTTCCCTTCGTGCTTACCGAAGGATGAATGCTACGATGATTCTTATGACCCTGTTGATTCGTTTGAAATATCCCTTTTTGATGATGCTTGCTATGCTTGTGGACAAGCTGCCAATATGAATTATGCTTATGGAGATGAACTTGCTATAGTTCATTATGTTAAACATGAAATAGTTGCTATTGCACCCACACATGATAGTCCTATTATCTTTTTAGATTCTCCAAACTACACTATATCAGAGAAGTTTGCACTTATTAAGGATTATATTGATGGGTTCCCTTTTTCCATTACACATGATGATTTTGATGAGTATAATATGCATGTGCTTGCTGCTCCTACTTGCAATTATTATGAGAGAGGAACTACATCTCCACCTCTCTATGTTTCCAACACGATAAAATTGCAAGAAACTGCTTGCACTATGCATTCGCCTTTACTTAATGTGCATGAATTGTTCTTGTACTACATGCCTATGCATAGGAAGAGAGTTAGACTTTGTTATTGCATGACACATATCACTCTGTGCTCGCAACTAAATGCCAAATCATTGCTAATTAAAATTGGCTTTGATATACCTTGGGATCCGGGTGGATCCATTACTTGAGCACTATATGCCTAGCTTAATGGCTTTAAAGAAAGCGCTGCCAGGGAGACACCCGGAAGTTTTAGAGAGTCATTTATTTCCATTTTGTGCTTTTATAAAGTTTTAAAAAAATAAAAAAAAGAGGGGAACCTAAAACTTTTTCGAAAAGAAAAGAGAAAGTAAGAAGGACGAGCACCGTTGAAATGGGGGAGCTCGTTGAACCTTGTTCATGCCCATGGAAACTTTGAAAATCTTCAATTACAGAAACTTTTAAACAAAAATAATTATCCCCTTATACAATCCCATTGTGTTATAAAAATAATGTGCCAAGAGTTTCCTTTAGGATGATTAAACTGCTTGTTGGTTTGTGCGGTGCAAAAACAGAGCCTTTGGCTGTAGTGCACGATTTTACATTTTCTACTAGGACGTCGAAAGGATCTGAAACTTTTCGCAAAGTCTTGCTACACAAATTTTTTATTTTTCCTAATTTTTCCAGAATTTGTAGAGTTATAGAAATATGGTTAATGTTCAGATTTCTACAGACTGTCCTGTTTTCACAGATTGCTGTTATAACTTCATTATTTGCATATGTTTGAATTCTTGTTGAAGCCTCCTTGACATGGGGCCATAGAATTGTGATAGCATACAGTAGGTAATGTATGTTTATAATTATACAATAATGTTAGAGTAATACATGATGGGATTTTATTGATCATATGCACTAACCCCGCCACTAAAAGTTCGGTTAAGTTTTGTGTGGATGACGTGTTTAAAGATCGAGGTGGTCTTGATACGAGGAGAAGGAGGAGAGGCAAGAGCTCAAGCTTGGGATTCCCGAGGAACCCCGAGTAAATATTCAAGGAGAGTCAAGCGTCTAAGCTTGGGGATGCCCCGGAAGGCATCCCATCTTTCTTCAACAAGTATCAGTATGTTTTCAGATTCGTTTCGTTCACATGTTATGCGTAAACTCTTGGAGCGTCGTGTGCTTTTTCTTTTTCTTTTAATAAATGCACCATGCTGGTATGAGATAATCGTTGGTTGATTTATACAATGCTCTTTGCACTTCACTTATATCTTTTGAGTATGGCTTTATAGAATGCTTCATGTGCTTCACTTATATCTTTTGAAGTTTGGATTGCCTGTTTCTCCTCACATAGAAAACCGCCATTTGTAGAATGATCTTTTGCTTCACATATAATTGTTAGAGCGTGGTCATATCTTTTGTAGAAAGAATTAAAACTCTCTTGCTTCACTTATATCTATTTAGAGAGTTGACAGGAATTGGTCATTCACTTGGTTAGTGATAAAATCCTACATAAACTTATAGATCGCTGAATATGATATGTTTGATTCCTTGCAATAGTTTTGCGATATAGAGATGCTAATATGTGGGAGGTACTAGTGAATGATTGTGGTTTAGTAGAAATATTGGTGTTAAGGTTTGTGATTCCCAAAGCATGCACGTATGGTCTCCTAACTATGAAACCAAATTGGCGTGCATTGTATTTTGATTGTTTATCTTTCCGTGAAGGTCGGGGGCGCGCGATGGTTAACTCCTACCAACCTCCCCCCTAGGAGCATGCGTCGTAGTATTTTGCTTCGAGGGCTAATAAATTTTTCGTAATAAGTATGTGAGTTATTTATGACTAAGGTTGAGTCCATGGATTATACGCACTCTCACCCTTCTACCTTTGTAGCCACTCTAGTACCGCGCAACTTTCGCCGGTGCATCAAACCACTTTATATCCTTCCTCAAACCGGCGACCATACTTACCTATTATGGCTATTCCATAGCCATTCCGAGATATATTGCCATGTAACTCCACTGTTCCGTTTGTTATGACACACACCATCATTGTCATATTGCCTTGCATGATCGTAAGACAACTAGCATGATGTTTTCATGGCTTGTCCGTTTCTTGATGTCATTATGCTAGATCATTGCACATCCCGGTACACCGCCAGAGGCATTCATATAGAGTCATATTTTTGTTCTATCAACGAGTTGTAATATCGAGTTGTAAGTAAATAGAAGTGTGATGATCATCATTATTAGAGCATTGTCCCTTGAAAAGAAAGAAAAAAAAAGAAAAGCCAAAAGAAAAGAAAAGAAAAGAAAGGCCAAATAAAAAAAGAGAAAGGCCAAATAAAAAAAAGAGAAAGGCCAAATAAAAAAAGGAAGGCCCAAAAAAAGAAAAAAAAAGAAAAAAAGGGAAAAGAAAAACGGGACAATGCTACTATCTTTCTTTCCACACTTGTGCTTCAAATTAGCACCATGATCTTCATGATAGAGAGTATCCTATGTTGTCACTTGCATATACTAGTGTGAATTTTTTGTTTTAGAACTTGGCTTGTATATTCCAACGACGGGCTTCCTTAAATGCCCTAGGTCTTCATGAGCAAGCAAGTTGATGCACAACCACTAGTTTTCTTTTGAGCTTTCATACACTTATAGCTCTAGTGCATCCGTTACATGGCAATCCCTACTCACTCACATTGATATCTATTGATGGGCATCTCCATGGCCCATTGATACGCCTAGTTTATGTGAGACTTTCTCCCTCCTTTCGTCTACTACCACCTTTTATTCCACCCATAGTGCTATGTCCATGGCTCACGCTCATATATTGCGTGAAGAGTTCAAAAGGTTCAAAAAACAAAAGTATGGAAACAATTGCTTGGCTGACACCGGGATAGGCATGAGGGCTACCTTGTGTTAAGAAAAGGGAGCATAAAAGACTATATGATTTTGTAGGGATAACGTTCTTTAGCATTGATATTTTGAAAGACTTGATTGTTTGTTGGGATGCCCAAGTATTAAATTCTTTTATGTCAAATGATAGACTATTGCTTTGAATCACTCGCCTCTTAATATTCATGCCATGATTAGATTACATGATCAAGATTATTGTAGGTAGCATTCCACATCAAAAATTATATTTTTTATCATTTGCATACGCGAGGACGAGCAGGAATTAAGCTTGGGGTTGCTGATACGTCTTCGTCGTATCTATAATTTTTGATTGTTACATGCAAATATTATACAACTTTCATATACTTTTGGCAACTTTTTATACTATTTTTGGGACTAACATATTGATCCAGTGTCTAGTGCGAGTTCCTGTTTGTTGCATGTTTTTTGTTTCCGTAGAATATCCATATCAAACGGAGTCCAAACGGGGTAAAAACAGACGGAGATTTTTTTTGGAATATATGTAAATTTCGGGAAGCGGAACCAACATGAGACGATGCTTGTAGGACCTTGATGATGCCCTTCTTTCGCTGCAATAAATGTAGTCGGGGCCATCATCGTCGCCGCAATCTACACCAACAACTTCACCGCCGTCATCACCAACTCTTCCCCCTCTATGGAGCGGTGTAACCCCTCTTCTACCCACTGTAATATCTACTTATACATGGTGCTCAACGCTATATATTATTTCCCAATGATGTATGGCTATCCTATGATGTTTGAGTAGATCCATTTTTTACTATGGGTTAATTGATGATCGTGATTGGTTTGAGTTGCATGTTTTATTATTGGTGCTGTCCTATGGTGTCGGGGGAAACTGTCCACCACGAGCACCTATGGGACCGGAGCCCCTTGTACGTTGCGGTAAGGGAGCGGAGGGAGCACAAAGAGCGGATCGAGGAGCACACGCGGGCAATTTACCCAGGTTCGGGCCGCGCGGACGCGTAAAACCCTACTCCTGCTTAGATTGTATTGAGTTCTTGGGCTCGGGAGCTTGAAGAACTAGCTACACCGAGCAAGAGAGATGTCTAGGTTCCGAACCATTTCTACGTTGTGCATGGGCCTCCTTTTATAGCTCAAGGGGTCACCGACAGGTGTCAACGTAGAGGAGGGTAAAAATGTAACTTTGGTGGTAGTTGTAACAGTGCGGGAACAGTGCATGAACAGTGGATGAACAGTGGTCTTCACCTAACCTTGACAGTGGGGGACAAGGGCCTTAAATGCCCGTCACCGTCGACCCCAAAAGCGCCCGTCCATGCGTCTCTGTTCGCCACGGTGGTAGCCTCGTCACCGTGGCGTGCCACCGTGTCCCCCAGGCTGCACAGCCACCCGCCACGCGTCCCTGGAAGGGCCCCAGTGCGACGCGTGGGCCGATGAGCTGGAGCGCGGGCACACAGCGCAGGCTTCCCTCGGCAAGCACCTTGCCGGGGTCTTGATCTTGCCGGGCCCGGAAGCTTGTCGCTCCCCGGGTCTTGCCGGGGCGCAGGGTGCGCCGAGGCATGTCTTCTGAGATGCAGTCTTCTGTTCTTCCTGGCAAGCTCCTCTTGCCAGGGTCTTGTGTTAATGAGATAATCTTGAGCCTGGTGTGGCCTTCCCGGCAAGCTCCACTTGCCGGGGCCTTGATCTCCTGACTTGTATACTTTGTTTTTGAATGGCTTTATAGGGACCAGGAAGGTTTCCGGCGAGCACGTGGTGAGCCCCGCCGCGGGAAGCTGCTACTGCCCGTGCACAAGTTGGGGTACTAAGGTACCCCTATCTTAGTACACCTGGCCCAACAGCGCTCGGCACCGTGTGTGGCCCACAGCACGCCGAATCCCCTTCCGCATCCGCCGCGCCCCTCCCTAACGGTACGCGTTGATTGCGGCGTCGTGGGAGAGATCGTGGCCTCGTTCTTTAATGGGAAATGCGGAGCGTCCCCCACTTCCCCCTTAAAAGCAGAGGAAGCAGGGGTAGTTTCCCTCCTTCGCTTTCATTGCGTCTTCAACCTCTAGAAATCCTCCGCTGCTCCGCGCCTCCACCCCTCCTCCGCCGTCTTCTGCATCTGCAGCGCCGTCGAGCTCCTCGCCCCTTCCCTCGCCTCCTCCGCCATGGCTCCGAAGAGCGAGAAGGCGAAAGCGGAGAAGACCAAGAGGGAGAAGTCCGAGCAGGCGGCAAAGCTTGCCGCCCTGCGGAAGAGGAATGTGGTCTTCGCGACGCGGCTCAGCGCGAGGGAGCTGTGGAACAAGTACTACCTCTTCTGGTCCGGGGAGACCAAAGCTCATCCCCGCACCAGAACCTACCCCGCCGTCGCCAGAGATCTGTTTCCCGGCGGGTATTTCTTCTTTGCAGTCTTCTTCCATTGTGGATTGTGCCCTCCGTACTCGGAGTTTTTCTGTGATATTATGAACACATACGGCCTCCACCTCCTAGACTTCACCCCCAACGCCATCCTTACGATGGCGGTTTTCGCACATCTGTGCGAAAACTATGTGGGGATCCATCCAAACGTAGCGCTTTTTCGCCATTTCTTTATGCCCAGAGTAGAGGCAAGCGCTCCCCTCTCCGGCGGTATCTCCTGGATCTTCCGGTTGAATAAGAAGGACTCATATCTGAAAGGAGAACTCCGCGGAAAGTGGGAAGAATGGCGCGCAGATTGGTGTTGGGTAGTGGAGGACCAGCCGGAGCCTTTTACTGCGCCGCGCACAACAGCCATAGTGCGCGGCAGAGACTGGAGCGAGTTGGCCCCGGAGGACGGCAAGCTCAACATCGCCCTCATCAGGATACTTCGTCTCCGGGTAGCCAAATTGACCATTGGAGAAGTAGGGGTAGATTTCCTCCGCCGCCGCATTGCCCCTTTACAGGAGAGGAAAAGGCCAGCATGGGAATTTGGCAATGCGGCGGATATTATGAGGCTGCGCCCGGGATTGAACTTCAACTTCACGGCTTTAGAGCTGAAGGGGATGGTCCGGGAGCTCTTCAAGCACGACCCGGCCCATCCGGAGTGGTTTAGATCTCCCCGGGGAGTGGTGCCGCTATGCAACAGCACTGCCCGGGACTCCTTGCGCGCGATGATGCCCGCGTGTGACTCCCACGGCGTCGACCCCACCTGGATAGAGCATCCGCCGGACGCGATTCTGAGTTTCTTCGACAACTTGGTCGAGGTGCCGAAGAACACCGAGGAGAACAAGGGTCTCACCCGGGCCACCACGGAGCGGGATATCGCTTATATTGCTTCCCGGATGGAAGAAGCCGCCGCAGCTGCAGCGGCAGGAGATTTCGGATTCACCGTCGACGATGCAGAGGCTGCGGATGCGTCGTGCAAAGCAGAGGAGGCAGAGATCCGCAGGCTGCTTAAGCTTCCGCCAGACGAGCTTGCCGGGGTTCCTTCCCTGAGGCATGCCGGGATTCCCGGGGTTGTGAGCGAGGCCGCCGCAGGAGGCGAGGTTGCCGGAGGGAGCAGAGGTGCCGGAGGGAGCGGAGCCGCCAGAGGGAGCGGGGCCGCAGGACATGGAGCTAGATCCAGCGGGCCCGCCGGGGAGGAGGAGGACGTCGAGGCTGATGAAGACACCGGTGGATCCCTGGGGCTTGACGACGACGCCTCCTCGTCTTCGGAGAACTCCCCACCTCCGGCAAGTCCTAAGCAAGCACCGCTGAAGCGCCTCCGCAAGGCGGCTACAGCGACGAGGACGCAGGCGCCCCGACAGCAGCCTGCTCGCCGGGCGGCGCGCGCCACCAGAGCGAGCCAAGCCGCGACGGAGGCGCCCCGCGCACCAGCGCCAAGCGGAGGAGGATCCTCCCGGAGCGAAGCGGCCGCTCCGCCTGCTCCTCGGGCCTCAACGCCAACGGAGGCTGGGTCTTCGCAGCCCCCAGCCCCGGAGACCGCCAAGCGCCCGAGGGAGCCTTCTCCTCCTGCTCCTCGCGCGGGAGCAACTCAGGTGGAGTTCGATTTCTCCGCCCTCAGCTCCGACGACGACGAGGAAGAGGAGTAAGTATTTGTAATTTGTAACTTCCTCGATTCTGTCTTGATTCTTTCTCTGACGATTCTGATCTTGTCCTTGCGTTGCTTGTAGGACCTTGACCCAGCGGCTGGCGAAGAGAGCCAAGATCCCCGTGGTTGAGGTCGAAGACGACTCGCCCGTCGCGGCGACAGGGGACGCACCGGCGACGAACTTGCCGGATCAACCCGCCGCTCCGAGGAGCAGCTCCCAGCGCAGCCCCCGGCGTACGTCTGGGTTTTGGATTTTTTTTGTTCGTCGGGCGTGCTTGAGGTTTCAGCTTGTACTAACGTCTTGTTGTCTTGTTTGTCTTGTGCAGAAGTGGAGCCGCAGCCGCAGGAGCGCCCGGAGACCGCCCCCGACGAGCCACAGGTTCCACCCTCCCCGCCAAGGGCGAGCTCCCCGGCGAGGGAGAGCGCTCCGCCAAGGACGGGCACCCCGCCGAGGGCGGGCACCCCGCCAAGGGTGAGCAGCCCGACAAGGGTGGCCACCCCGCCAAGGGAAGGCGCGGGCGGCCCTCCGCCAGCAGGGGCCACCGCTCCACCGCCAAGGGAGGGCTCCCCGGCGAGGGAGCCTGTCGTCGAAGAAGTCCGCGAAGGTGAGTCTTGTAGCTTCTTCTTCTTGGACTTGTCTTTTTGGATATTTGCTTGATCTTTTCTTTTCTTTTTCTTCTGTTAGATCCTCCTCCCCCGGAGCGGATGGAGACGGAGATCACCGTCGAGGAGGAGGCGCACGGCGGCAACGGCAACGCCACTACCACTGAGGGCATGGCTGGAGCCGACGAGCCCGCTGCTGAGGAGACCGCCCCGGCCGCAGACGCCGCAGCTGGGGAGGGGGACGGCGACCACACTGCTGGCCCGGAGGCTGCAGGAGCGTCAAGCGCTGCACCGGCCGCCGACCCCTCCGCCGCCAAGGAGCAGCCGGGCGTTTATCTTGAGGCCCCCGATGGGGTCTTCATACAAGTCCCGTGGGGGTCTTCGTCGCGAGCCCCCGTGGAGGGAGAGACCTTTGATGGAGAGGTCCTCGCCTCCGCGGGCTTGAAGATTGTTGAAGCGCCTGGCGGGAGCGACGAGCCCGAAGAGGAGAAACTTCTTCGCCAGCTCCTGGCACTTTACCGGGCCAGGCAGGCGAAACTGGAGTCCCGGGAAGCCCTCACCGCCAAGGCTGGAGCAGACTTGGAGAAGCGCGCCGCGGAGCTCCGCGCCGCCAACCAGGCGGCCCTCCGCGACCTGGCGGAGGAGCGTGAAAGGCTTGCCGGAGAGCAGCAAGAGTTCCTCCTGGAGAAGGCTGAGGCCGAGGAGCAGCAGCGACTGGTTGGTGAAGAGCTGTCCCGGCGAGAAGGAGCGCTCAACCAGCGGAAAGTCGTCCTCGACGCCCACGAGGACGACCTCACCGCCCGGGAGCAGGCCCTTGGCGGGGCCCTAAAGGAGGCGAAAGCTGCCGCCGCCACCGCGGAAACCGCCAAGAAGGATCTTGAGGTCAAGGTGGCGCAGCTGGAGCAGTACCTGAAGGCGAGTGCGGACAGAATCACCGCGCTCAACGTGGAGCAGGAAAAAGACGCCCACACCAACTCTGACCTTCAGGTACGTCTCTCCAAGAAGGGCGACGAGCTCAAAGCCGCCAAGGATTCAATTGCTGACTTGGAGTTGAAGGTCTCCACCTTGACCGATTCACTTGACGCTGCCCGGGACCGCGAAACGAAGCTGAAGGACGAGCTCCGCAAGGAACGAGGCCTGGTGGAGAGCGCCGCCACCTCAGCGAACAACTTCAGCCGGGCGGTGGAACAATGGACTGACGACTTGGTCGCTTCTGCTGCTAGCATCGACAAGGAGCTGATGGCGCTGAGGGTGGAGCACCTCGTGTACTCTCCGGACCAGAATCTCCCCCACAGCGCCAAGTTAAGTCTTTTCTTCAGAGGGATCGCGCCGGCGCTTGCACGGCTGCAGGAGAAGCTCCCCGCACAGCTGGCCGAGGAGTCGCGTCAGCTCTGCGCGGGTACCTTGGAGCGCGTCTTGACGAAGATCGTCTACCGCAACCCTGGCATCAATCTTGTGAACGTCCTCCGCAGCTTGCCGGACGATGCAGATCTGGAGGCGCTGAAGGCGCAGGTCGCCCACATCGTCGCCAAGGTGAACAAGATCTCCAGGCGTGAAGGCGACCGCGTAGATTAGGCCTCTTTCTTTCCATTTCCTTTGCTGCTGCAAAGTGTGCCATGAACATGAATCTATTAGTCATTGCGACAAGTTATCTCTGTAATATATCATCTTATTTTGACTAATCATTGCAGTGTTATCTCCCTTGCCTTGGTCCTTTACTTTGTATGCTTTTTACCCTACGCTCTTAGGGAACTTGCCGGCAAGGGACCCTTGCCGCGAGCGCTGAGTGCTGGACTCTGAGCAGCCTGCTGGCAAAGGCCTTACCGGCAAGTAACCTTGCCGCAGCTAGTCGCAACGCACTTAGCTTGCTGAGCGAACTCGAAAACGAAGCAAGGGCGCGACACTTGTCGCAGCTCACTTAAGTCGTTGAGCGTACTCGAAAACAAAGTAAGGGTGCGGCTAGCCACGTGTAGGTTCCTCCGCGCACAGGTTTACCATACAAAGTGTGGTTGTTCAAGGAAGATAACTAAAATTTAAAAATTTGAACTGCTCAAATTCTGGTAACTTACCTTTTATAATCTGTCTGTTCTCCGGTAAGCTTCTCTTTCTTGAACAAAACTTGGTTCATCCTCCACCTCCTTCCCCCCCGGCAAACTTGTGCGCGAGGAACATTCCTTCTGCTTAAGAGGGAAAGAAAAAGAAGAGGGAAAACAAGTATAGGGCCTCTCGGCGTGCTAATGCTTACCGGGTTTGTGTGTTGCACAAGATGCCAAACAATGCATGCAAATAACGAAGAAAAGCATGGAAGCGGCAAATAGTGCGAAACACAAAAGCTTTACTGATGCACGGGATCTGCGCCCGGCTTTGTACAAAGGTTTACATGCGACAGCGGCAATACTCGTACAAAAGGTGGTTGCCGGAGCGGATCACGGCAACCGCGCCTTATGGGTGAAACTTGCGAAGATGCTCTATGTTCCAGGAATTGCTCACCGGTAAGCCTTCTTCGGTCTCAAGGCGGACAGCGCCGGGCCTTGTGACTTGTCTCACCCGATAAGGGCCTTCCCACTTCGGCGTCAACTTGTTGGAATTCTTGGCGGACTGAACACGCCGAAGAACAAGGTCGCCTTCCTCGAGACTCCTGGCCTTAACCTTGCGGCTATGATAGCGACGCAAGGCCTGCTGGTATCGAGCAGCTCGTACAGCAGCCTGGAGACGTTCCTCCTCAAGGAGCAATGCATCATCTTGTCGCAGTTGCTCTTGCTCGAGCTCATCATAAGCGAGCACTCGAGGAGATCCGTATACGAGTTCCGTGGGGAGAACTGCCTCTGCCCCATAGACGAGGGCAAAGGGTGTCTATCCGGTGGCTCGACTTGGTGTCGTTCTGATTGACCAAAGAGCCGCCGGCAACTCCTCTATCCAGTTTCTTCCGCACTTACGCAGCCTGTCGAAGGTTCTTGTCTTGAGTCTGCGCAACACTTCAGCATTGGCCCTCTCCGCTTGACCATTGCTCCTCGGGTGAGCAACAGAAGCGAAGCAGACCTTGGCGCCAAGGTCTTGGATGTACTGCATGAAGGTGCGACTAGTAAATTGTGTACCGTTGTCGGTGATGATCCTGTTAGGGATCCCGAAACGGCAAACAATTGACCTGAAGAACCTGACTGCTGACTGTGCTGTCACCTTTCTCACTGGTTCCACTTCTGGCCACTTTGTAAACTTGTCGATTGCAACGTACAAGTATTCAAAGCCCCCGACAACACGGGGAAAGGGGCCGAGGATATCGAGCCCCCAGACCGAGAAGGGCCAGGACAAAGGGATCGTCTGGAGAGCTTGAGCTGGCTGATGAATTTGCTTTGCATGGAACTGGCACGCTTCACACTTGGTTACTTGTGCAGTTGCATCTTGGAGGGCTTCTTGCCAAAAGAACCCTTGCCGGAACGCCTTCCCGGCAAGTGCCCTTGCGCCAATGTGGTGGCCACATATGCCTCCATGTATTTCTGCCAACAGCTTCTGTCCATCTTCTCTGGAACTGCACTTCAACCTGACACCATTGAATCTCCTTCTGTACAGTTCGTTGTCCACAAAATGGTACATACATGACTGCCTGGTTATTTTCTCTATCTCCTCTGGGTCGTCGGGAAGTTCTCCAGTTTACAGAAAACGGACGATCTGCTGTGCCCATGCGGGAGCCCGAGGCTCAACGGCAAGGACTAAAGGCGTGAGGGCCGCTGCGGGAACCTCAGCTTCTACGGCAAGAACCTCTGGCTCTGCCGGAGCTGATGGTTCCCCGGCAAGCCTGCCGGGGCAAGGCTTGTCGGGAACGCTTGCTTCAACTGTACAGATCCTTGGATCTGCAGGAGCAAGCTGTTCCTCAGCGTTCTTGTTGTTGATCTTGGGGACCTTGGCGGCGGCTTCGGGAAGATCCGCCGGCAAGTAGTCGCCGGAGACCAACTTTCTCTTCTTGTTCTGCCCAATTGATGTTGTAACGGATGGCTGAGTTAGCTTGAGCAGGAAGGTCCCTGGTTCCACAGGTAACTTCATTGCAGCACACTTTGAGAGGCCATCTGCAATATCATTCTGAGCTCTTGGGACATGCTCCATTTGTAGACCTTCAAAGTGCTCTTCAAGCTTCCTCACTTCATCAACATAAGCTTCCATCAAAGGGCTCTGGTAACTCTTGTTCACTTGTCGGACCACCAGCTGTGAATCTCCCCGCACAATTAACTTCTTGATCCCAAGTTCGGCTGCAATTCTGAGGCCGGCAAGCAAGCCTTCATACTCAGCAGTATTGTTTGTCGCTTGTTCCTTGGGAAAGTGCATCTGGATAACATACTTGAGGTGCTCTCCGGTGGGTGCTATGAGTACCACGCCGGCACCGGCGCCTTGCAGCGAGAAGGCACCATCAAAGTACATCACCCATTCGCTGCTTGCTTCTTGTACGGGGGCGCTTGTCTCTGGAACTTCTTCATCTGGCGTTGGGGTCCATTCAGCTATGAATTCTGCCAAAGCTCTGCTTTGTATGGTTGAAGTACTCTCAAACTTGAGACCAAAGCTTGACAGCTCCAGTGCCCACTCGACGATCCTTCCTGTTGCTTCTGGGTTCTGCAATATCCTCTTCAACGGAAAGCGAGTGACCACTGTTATCTCATGTGCTTGGAAGTAATGGCGCAGCTTTCTCGAGGCCATGAGGAGACCGAAAAGCAATTTCTGCACTCCGGAGTATCTTGATCTAGCCCCCTGCAAGAGGGAACTCACAAAATACACCGGGCGCTGCACCATCTTCCTTCGCACTTCTCCTTGCTCCTACGCAGAGTTGTCCTTGTCGGGGTCAGAGCTTGCCGGAGCAGCCCCCTGCTTGTCGCTGGACTCGCTTGCCGGAGGTGTGGGCTCTTCCTCTGCCTCCCTTTCTGCTACCAACGCAGCACTAACCACTTGATTGGTTGTCGCTAAGTACAGCAGCAACTTCTCTTGTGGCCTAGGTGCGACAAGTATTGGAGTGGAGGACAGGTATCCTTTCAAATCCTGCAGCGCTGCCTCCGCTTCCGGAGTCCATTTCATAGGACCTGCCTTCTTCAAGATTTTGAAGAAAGGCAGGGCGCGTTCTGCAGACTTTGAAATGAACCTACTGAGGGCAGCCACACAACCAGCAAGTCTCCTAACGTCCTTGACGCGCTTCGGGGCTTCGATCTGCTCGATGGCTTTTATCTTGTCGGGATTGGCTTCAATCCCCCTCTGGGACACAAAGAACCCGAGAATCTTGCCGGAGGGGACTCCGAAGACGCACTTCTCGGGGTTCAACTTGAGCTGGATCTTGCGCAGATTTGCAAATGTTTCTTCCAAGTCTTGGATCAGGGTATCTTTGCTCTTGCTCTTGACCACTATGTCATCCATGTAAGCTTCTACATTTCTGTGGATTTGTGGCTCAAAAGCAGTGTGCACCACCCTTGCAAATGTTGAGCCTGCATTCTTCAATCCAATGGGCATGCGTATGAAGCAATATGTGCCACATGGAGTAATGAATGCAGTCTTCTCTTTGTCTTCCTTGGCCATGAAAATCTGGTGGTAGCCTGAGTATGCATCAAGGAAGGAAAGCAGCTCACATCCAGCGGTGGAGTCAACAATCTGGTCAATGCGCGGCAAGGGAAATGGATCCTTGGGACATGCTTTATTCACATCAGTGAAGTCTATACACAGTCTCCACTTCCCGTTGGCCTTACGCACGACAACCGGATTTGCTAACCACGTTGGATGGATCACGCCTCTAACTAGGCCCGCTGCTTCCAACTTCTTGATTTCTTCGGCGATGAATTCTTGGCGCTCCACGGCTTGCTTCCTGACCTTTTGCTTGACGGGCCGCGCATGAGGACAAACAGCAAGCTTGTGCTCAGATGGTTGCCATGCAAACACATCGACATTCGCCCGCAGGAAGGCAACGAGCGCGCTTTCCTATTTGTTGTCAAGTGTAGCACTGATGGTGAAGGTACCAGCAGTGCCGTCCTCCTTGGCGGACACCTTCTTGGTTGCCGGTGGAGCGGCCATCCCCTTCTTGCACTTGCCGGTGGAGCTCGATGGAACATCCTCGACGGCAGCGCAGCACTCCGAAGAGGTGCGTTTGCCGGAGTGGGCCCCAGAGCACTTGCCGGACTTGGTCTTGGTCTTCTTCCCCCCGGGAGCTTCAGCGGCAAGTGTGTTGCTCTCCGCCGCAGCTGCTACATCCCGGTATATCTTGTCGGCGCAGATAAGCGCGTC
>LR738715.1:357596273-357633608 GCA_902687465.1 Secale cereale | reverse complement strand
GTTGGATGGATCACGCCTCTAACTAGGCCCGCTGCTTCCAACTTCTTGATTTCTTCGGCGATGAATTCTTGGCGCTCCACGGCTTGCTTCCTGACCTTTTGCTTGACGGGCCGCGCATGAGGACAAACAGCAAGCTTGTGCTCAGATGGTTGCCATGCAAACACATCGACATTCGCCCGCAGGAAGGCAACAAGCGCGCTTTCCTATTTGTTGTCAAGTGTAGCACTGATGGTGAAGGTACCAGCAGTGCCGTCCTCCTTGGCGGACACCTTCTTGGTTGCCGGTGGAGCGGCCATCCCCTTCTTGCACTTGCCTGTGGAGCTCGATGGAACATCCTCGACGGCAGCGCAGCACTCCGAAGAGGTGCGTTTGCCGGAGTGGGCCCCAGAGCACTTGCCGGACTTGGTCTTGGTCTTCTTCCCCCCGGGAGCTTCAGCGGCAAGTGTGTTGCTCTCCGCCGCAGCTGCTACATCCCGGTATATCTTGTCGGCGCAGATAAGCGCGTCCTTCTTGTCGCCAGGGACAGAGATGACGCTTATCGGCCCCGGCATCTTGAGTACATTGTAGGCGTAATGGGAAGCTGCCATGAGCTTGGCGAGGGCAGGACGTCCAAGTATCCCATTGTATGGCAATGGGATATCGGCAACATCGAAGTTATTCTCTCCGTCCTGAAGTTAAGCTCCCCGCCAAAGGTCACTGGCAGAGTAATCTTCCCCTTCGGCTTGCTCCTTCCCTGGTTTATTCCTTGGAATGAACCGGTCTCTTCGAGCTCGCCGTCTGGGATCTGGAGTTTCTTGATCACAGCTGAGGAGATCAAGTTCAGGCCGGCCCCGCCGTCAACCAACATTTTGGTGACCTTGAGGTTGCGGATGGTGGGTGAGACCAACATCGGCAAGCACCCGACCGCAGTGGTGCGGTCAGGGTGATCCTCAAGATCAAAAATGATGGGCGTGCTGGACCACTTCAGGAGCCTGCGTGACTCGACGGGCGGCTCTGCTGCGTTTACTTCCCGCACCCACTGCTTGAGTTGGCGGTGGGAAGCGTGCAGAGAGGCGCCTCCGTCGACACACAGAACTTCTGTGGCCTTCTGGAACTCCTGCTCGCTGTTATCACCTTCCTCCATGTCGTCGTCGTCGTCTTCTTCCTCATCCTTGTCGCGGCCCCGGGGAGGTCGATCACCTTGCCGCTGCTTGGCCTTGCCGCGGCGTCCTCCCCGGCCGTTGAACGGCCGCTTCTTGCTTGGCTCTCCTCCGCCACATTGGGCCTTCTCCTTGTCGCGACGCTCGTACTCAGCCTTCTGCTGCTCTACGAGGTACTCGACTCGCTTGCAGTTGGAAAGGTCGTGGCCCTTGGTGCGGTGGATCTTGCAATATTGCTTGTCGGAGCCGTCCTGCTTGTCGGCTGCCGCCACAGGGGCAGGCTCCTTGCCGGAGCCGCCAACCTGTGCCTTCTGGGCGGGAGCCTCCTTGCCGGATTGCTCGACGACTAGCACTTCCTTGCTCTTCTTCTTTCTATTGTTCCGCCGCCGGCTCTTCTTTGCCGTGGCGGCATCCTCGCTGTCGCTTCCCCCTGCGCCAGCATCCTCCCCGGGGAGTCTCCTCCCCTCTTCGGCGCGCGCGCACTTGTCGGCCAGAGCGTAGAGCTCGCTAACATCCCGTATCTTGGTCATGGCCATCTCTTCCCGCATGCGACGGTTACGCACGTTCTGGTGGAACGCGCTGATAACCGCGGCGGGGTGGACGTCAGGGATATTGTGCTGCACGCGGCTGAACCGTTGAATGTACTTGCGCAGGGGTTCTCCTTCCTTCTGGGCCAAGATGTGGAGATCACTCTCCTGGCCGTGGGGTTTGTGGCCGCCCGTGAAGGCGCCAACAAACTGGTGGCACAAATCTGCCCACGAAGAAATAGATCCTTCCAGCAAGTGCATAAGCCAAGAGCGAACGTTTGGCTTAAGCACCAGCGGGAAGTAGTTGGCTAATATCTTCTCGTCGCGCCCCCCGGCAGCCTGCACCGCGATGGTGTAGATGCTGAGGAACTCCGAGGGGTGCGTCTTACCGTCGTACTTCTCGGGTACGTCGGGCTTGAAGTTTTTCATGCTGGGCCACTGGACGCGCCGCAGCTCACGGGTGAACGCAGGGCAACCTGTCGCGTACGGCAAGTCGCCTGGCTCACCGGGCGCGTGCGTGTCGACAGCGGTCCCAGCGCGCTAGTCCGATTGTCGCCGGGCTTCTCGTCGGCGCTCGATTGTCGTCCGAGCGTCTTCTTGCCGCCGATCGTCAAGGACTTGGCGCTGGTCCCGACGAGCCCGCGGATCCGACGACGCCGTGGAGTCGTCGTCGACGTTGATCCGGCGGGGAGGCGTCTTCTGCTTCCGCGGCGGGGAGTGCACGGTGGTCGCACCCCCGGCGGTCTTATCGCCGTCGGCCTTCGCCTGGTCGACTTGCCGTGGCCGCGATGTCGCCGGCTGCTGCGGCGTGTCGTTGTTGGCGAAGGCGGTGAGGCTTTGAATCGTCGCCCTCCAGTCCTCGGCCTTGTCTGCCGCTGGAGGGAAGTCGAGAAGCAGTTGCGCTCTTGCGAGAGCTTCTGCTGGAGAGGAGGGGAGCGGTGGTGAGCGGTGCGAGGAGCGAGATATGCTCGGACTTCTAACAGGGTTAGAAGGAGCAGTTTCCCGCCCCGGCGACCGCGCCTTGCTCGTGCCAGGACGATGGCCTTGAGCATCCCGCGAGCCTCCGGCTTGTCCTTGGCCCAGCAAGCGGATGGTACCTCCTGTACCACGGCGCTGCTACCTTTCCTCTATCCCCGCCTTGGTTGCACCCAGGACACAAGAGTCATTGCTGCTATACTTGGCGGCGACCAACCAAGTGGTTAGTGAAGCTCAAGTGGTGCAGCAAGAGGTAGACGTCACGACAGCCACTACAGCGGCTCCCTCTAGAAAGGACAATGAACCCATCTGGGCAGGTTCAGAGGCAGTTCACGACAAGGAAGAGCAGGGCAGTGGAGGTAGCTCCATGGTCACGGCAAGGAAGAGAGTGGTGCAGCGCCCAGTATACTTCGTCAGCACCTTATTGCAGGGGACTAGGTCGAGGTACTCTGGGGTCCACAAGTTGATCTTTGGCCTCATGATGGCCTCAAGGAAACTGCGCCACTACTTCCAAGCCCATGAGATCATAGTTGTCACCCACTTCCCTTTGCAACATATACTACAGAACCCTAAGGCCACTGGCAGAATTTTGGAATGGCCTTTGGAGTTATTCAGCTTTGGTTTGAAGTTTGAGAGCACATCAACTATTCACAGCATAGCACTAGCCCAATTCATTGTAGAATGGACACCTACCCCTGACGAAGAAGTATTGGAAATAGTGATCCCCGACAAGGAAGCGCCCCAAGAATGGGTCATGTACTTTGACGGTGCCTTCTCCCTCCAGGGTGGAGGGGCTGGCGTGCTTCTCGTTGTAGGTACTAGGGAACACCTCAAGTACGTCGTCCAAATGCATTTCCCACGAGATGAGGCCACCAACAAAACTACACATTATGAGGGGCTCCTTGCCGGGTCCAGAATTGCCACAGAACTGGGAATCAATAAGCTGATCATTCATGGAGATTCATAGCTCATGGTGAGACAAGTGAACAAAGATTATCAGAGCTCGTTGATGGAAGCATGCATCGAGGACGTGAGGAATTTGGAGGAGCGCTTTGATGGGTTACAAATAGAGCATGTACCTTGTACGGAAAACAACATAGTTGATCACCTGTCAAAGTGCGATGCGCAAAAACTGCCAGTGGAACTGGGGAATTTTGTTCTCCATCTGACTCAACGTACCGTATCTCTAGCAACAATGGCCAGAAAGAGAAGGAAATTGGACTTGGTCAAGCCTCCCCCGACAGAGTTTTTAAACCCCTGGCAGGGGCTTGTCGGGAACAACTCCCCTTTGATCGGAAAGCCGCACCCTCCTGCCAAACTTTCAACATCTGTGGTTGAGGGGTGAGCTTCCAGGAATGAGGAGGTGCCGCTGATCCACGTTGTTGAGCCACAGGCTCCACCTTGGGCACGACACATTGTCCATTTCCTCCAAACAGGAGAACTTCCCAAAAGGCAAGATGAAGCTGAAAGAGTAGACCGGAGGGTCAGTATGTATCAGTTTGTTGATAACACGCTATACAGAAGGAGGCCAAACACTATGAAATTTTAGTGCATTTGCAGGGAAGAAGGAAAGGAACTGATGGCAGAAACACGCAAGGGTGTGTGCGGCTCCAACATTGGATCATAGGCTCTTGTTGGGAAGGTTTTCCACCAAGGATTCTATTGGCCCACCGCCCTCCAAGATGCAATTGAGCTAGTCACCAGATGTGAAGCCTGCCAGTTCCATTCTAAGAATATCCATCAGCCTGCCCAAGCTCTTCAGACGATCCTTTTGTCGTGGCCATTTTCGGTCTGGGGGCTCGATATCTTGGGCCCTTTCCTCGTGCTGCCAAGGGATTTGAATTCTTGTTAATCGCAATCGACAAGTTTACAAAGTGGACGGAAGTGGAGCGAGTGAGAAAGGTGATCGCCCAGTCAGCTATGAAGTTCTTGAAAGGATCGGTATGCCGCTTCGGAGTTCCTGCCCGGATCATCACTGATAATGGCACCCAATTCACGAGATGCGCCTTCATGCAATATGTTCATGCCCTTGGAAGCAACGTTTCATTTCCATCAGTGGCTCACCCAAGGAGCAATGCACAAGCTGAGAGGGCGCACACTGAAGTGCTGCGTGGCCTCAAGACAAGAACATTCAATACATTGCAGAAGTGTGGCAGGCGATGGATCGACGAGCTGCCGGTGGATTTCTGGTCCCTCTATATGACACCAAATCGAGCCACAGGACAGACCCCCTTCTCCCTTGTCTATGGGGCAGAACCAGTTATCCCCACGGAACACATTTACGGGTCTCCTTGAGTGCTTGCCTACGATCTAGTAGCGCAATAACAACACCGGCACGATGCTATGCTACTCGAGGAGAACCGTTGTTGGGCTGCTACACATGCTGCACGCTACCAGCAAGCCCTGCGTCTCTATCACAGTCGCAGGGTTAACGCTCGGAGTCTTGAGGAAGGTGACCTTGTCCTTAGGTGCGTTCAGTCTGCTAAGGGTACATACAAGTTGACGCCAAAGTGGGAAGGCCCTTATCGGGTAGTACGAGTCACCAAACCCGACGCATTCCGTCTGGAGATCGGAGATGGCATTCAATTGCAAACCCATGGAATATTGAGCATCTTCGTAAGTTCTACCCGTAAGGCGTAGCTGTCGGGCCCTGCCCGGAAGCCACCCTTTTGTACAAGATTTGCCTCACCTGCATGTAACCCTTTGTACAAAGCCAGGGGCATACCTTGAGCAACATAAAGTTAAACGAAGCGTTGGGGTGCCCCCGAAGAATATTGCATGCATGCATAAGCATATCATGAGCATTACATATTTATGTAGGTAAGATCATGCATAGCATTGTTTTCATCTGCATACAACTGTAGGATTCTTGTCGTGGACTTGGTCCCGAAGAGAAGAAATGAAGACAAGACTGCATAGTGATCCCCGGCAAGCCAAATAGATAAGTTCTCTTCTTATCCATACATGTTCTATAAAATAAAGACTTGTGCATATGAAAACCTCATCACTCCTGAAACTTAGGTGCTCCCATCCTTTAGCTTGAACGATTGCTTTGGTTAGTATGGTCACAGTTTCCATTGACGTAAATGAGTTCGCGGGGGGCTGGTCCCCCTTTATGGATTTATGCCCGGTAGGCCTAGCCCCGCGGCAACAAACTGAGGGTACTGACAAGATTGCCTTCCGGGGAAAACTTGTTTACTTGAGCATATAGAGGTATCCCACCTCTGCATGGATACCATACATGCACAAGTCCCCAGCAAGGCTCGCATCTTTCATTAATATGTTGATCAGCAAGTACAAATTTTACATAACACAAGCATGGATAAAGAAGATTACATAATTTAGACTAAAGTTCGGCAGTCACATGCACATTTTAACATGAAGAAAGATGAGTGCCCCTTGACGCCTTCACTCTATCTTTTCCCCCAATAGGGATTGTAAGGACGGAGTGAAAGGAATGGGGAGAGGACTGTTTGAGATTCGGCGCCTCCTCAGGATCTGAAGGGCACCGCTCCCGAGCTGGGGAGAGGAAACCAGAGGGTGAGTACAGATGGTGATGCCGCTGAAGACCAGCCAGGGAAAGTAGCACCACCTGCAATTGCATCGCGTCGGAGGAGTCATCCCTGCTCTTGGCGCGTCGTGGGTTTCTGCCACCCTCTTCATGGCTATCGTTCAAGGGAGCGTGCCCACCATGGCTCGAGCCCTCGTCGCGACATCCATGGCGACAGCCAGGTACTACAGGGGGCACAAAGAACATGGTCGTCTCCACCATTCCGAACCTAGAAGAGTACCTCTCTCCATAGAAGCATGTGCAAGTCCGCCACCGCCAATGGCGAGCCACCCCCGGGCCTCCTGCATACGACAAGCGGCCATCCTCGCCGTCTCCATTCGCCATCAAGGATAGAGAAAGAACAGGTCACGGCTACCGCGCTCCTTGACCATTTTAGACTCCGACACCATGCCACCTGCGTGGCCCCTCGCCGAGATTGGAAGTGTGCGGCCCGGCAGCAAACATACCAGAGCCACCGCCTCCGGCGCTACCACCACGCCGCCTGCGCATCCATCTGAAGCCTCTCCTGCCCATGCCAAACACAAGACTCACTCCCCGGGCGTCGACACGAGCATTTAACTTCGCCAACTCCATGTTGAAGCCTGGGGGCTAGCCCCAGCCCTCGCCTCTCGACCTGTAGAAGGAAAGACAAAGAGTAGGGGGAAAGGGTGCATGGATGAGCGCTCCCGCTCTTTTCCCCCTCTTTTATAAGCAAGATTGGCTGGGGCTGGCCCTTCGATGGATGACCACCGTCCCGTTACGCCAACCTAAGGAGGCCAGGTCTGTGCCATGTCACTCTCCCCCGCATCATACGCCTCCGGTACCTACCCGCGCAACGCATGCAGCGTACGTGGCGGGGGGAATAAGTCCAGTGGGAAGAGTAAATACACAGTTCCCTGTGTGTTAAAGTCATTCACGGGCCATTACAAAGGTGTCCCCACTGCGGTTGGCGTTACTTGACACACGGGGGACGCGGAGATTCATTCAATCAAAGAAGCAAGGAAGATGTCGAGACAGCATCAAAGCCACTTCATGTGTACCTGTTGGAGCCTACCCCGATGATGCCCAGCGGCGCGTTTGTGCCAGGCTCGGGGGCTTCTGTCGGTGCAACAGACCCAGGTGTATGTTGCCCTGACTGTACACAGGCACGGAAGCAAGAACACAGCGACCACATCAAGCAGAAGAGATAGCTCTTTGAGAAATCAAGGGGCGGATCAAGAGGACCAAGTCCATAAGAAGGAACAAGAGCTCACTAAGGAAAAAAATTGCTGGGCAGGCAAGCACAGCGAGGACGAGGTACCCTACAGACAAGTCCCAAGGGCATCCTGGTAAGCCTGCCGGGGATGCGGAGGGTGGATTTTCCCCAACAAGGCTCCACCGCACCACCTCACAGAGACCCAAGTCGCCAATCAGTGCGGTGTCAAGCCCTCAAGTGGCTAAGTGGCCGTAATTCGGTACGTGGCAGCCATTTCCAGAGAAATAACTGACAGGTGACACCCATCCAGCAACGTGTCATGCAGGTAGGCGAGGAGGTGGCAGAATCGTCCCGGCAGGTCTTGCCGGGCTATGCTCCGATGTGACACTAAGTGGCACATTTAATGTGTCTTATCGTGTCTATAGAGTTAGGTATTATAGCACTGTGTTGCTATCTAATCAGCACACGATGACTGATTTTCCATTGTGGTAACTGATACGTCTCCGTCGTATCTATAATTTTTGATTGTTCCATGCCAATATTCTACAATTTTCATATACTTTTGGCAAGTTTTTATATTATTTTTTGCGACTAACATATTGATTCAGTGCCCAGTGCCAGTTCCTATTTGTTGCATGTTTTTTGTATCACGGAATATCCATATGAAATGGAGTCCAAACAGAATAAAAATGGATGGAGATTTTTTTGGAATATATGTGAATTTTGGGAAGCGGAACCAACATGAGACGATGCCCGAGTGGGCCACGAGGCAGGGGGCGAGCCCACCAGGGGCAGGCGCGCCCTGGGCCCTCGTGGCCATACCGTAAGGAGGATGATGCCCTTCTTTTGCCGCAAGAAATCTAATATCCGGATAAAAATCGTGTCAAAAAATCAACCCAATCGGAGTTATGGATCTCCGGGAATATAAGAAACGATGAAGGGCCAGAATCTGGTAATGCAGAAACAAAGAGAGACAGAGAGACAGATCCAATCGCGAAGGGGCTCTCGCCCCTCCTCAGTCATGGAGGCCATGGACCATAGGGGAAACCCTTCTCCCATCTAGGGAGAAGGTCAAGGAAGAAGAAGAAGGAGGGGGCTCTCTCCCCCTCGCTTCCGGTGGCACCGGAGCACCACCGGGGCCATCATCGTGTGACGGCGATCTACACCAATACCTTTGTCATCTTCACCAACATCTCCATCACCTTCCCCCATCTATCTACAGCGGTCCACTCTCCCGCAACCCATTGTACCCTCTAATTGAACATGGTGCTTTATGCTTCATATTATTATCCAATGATGTGTTGCCATCCTATGATGTCTGAGTAGATTATCGTTGTCCTATCGGTGATTGGTAAATTGCTATGATTGATTTAATTTGCTTGTGGTTATGTTGATGTCCTTTGGTGCCCATCATATGAGCACGCGCGTGGATCACACCATAGGGCTAGTTGTATGTTGATAGGACTACGTATTGGAGGGTAAGGGTGACAGAAGCTTCAACCTAGCGTAGAAATTGATGCATACGGGATTGAAGGGGGACCAATATATCTTAATGCTATGGTTGGATTTTACCTTAATGAACATTAGTAGTTGCGGATGCTTGCTAATAGTTCCAGTCATAAGTGCATAGAATTCCATGTAAGGGATGACATGCTAGCAATGGCCTCTCCCACATAAAACTTGCTATCGGTCTAGTAACGTAGTCAATTGCTTAGGGGCAATTTCGCAACTCCTACCACCACTTTTCCATGCTCGCTATATTAACTTTATTGTTTATTTATCTTAACAGCCCCTAGTTTTATTTACGTGTTCTTTATATTCTTGCAAACCTATCCCACAAAAACTACAAACTACTTCTAGTTTCATACTTGTTCTAGGTAAAGTAAACGTCAAGCGTGTGTAGTGTTGTATCGGTGGTCGATAGAACTTGAGGGAATATTTGTTCTACCTTTAGCTCCTTGTTGGGTTCGACACTCTAACTTATCGAAAGAGGCTAGAACGGATCCCCTACACTTGTGGGTTATCAGTAACCCCTTCAGCTATAAAAGTAGGACTGTGGCGACCGTAGAAAGGATCTGGATTCCAGACCATTGGACACCCCTACGCGCGTAGTTGCTGTAGACCCCAGGCCACCTTGTCGGGCAAGAGCACTGCGTCTCCACTACAGTCCACCCCATAAATCCACCAAAGTAGGAGTAACGTCTTATGCCTCATGGCGGCCCAAACCTGGGTAAAAATTGCATGTGTCATCGCTGTCGCGCTGCCCCGCACCCTCCGCTCTTTGTGCAACGTGCCCTTCCCCTTGCCGAACCAAAAGGGGTCGATGGTCCCATAGGTGGCCATGTTTTCCCACGACAATGGGGATATGCACATCCCCAACAACAAGTATTTCATATTTCTTTTTGACAGTAGGTAGAGGGATGTGGAAACTCCAAATAGCAAGTGTTAGAGAATTTTCAGTAACATCAATACCATTCACTCGGAATTGTTTCTTCGGAAAGTGCATCGTGTGCTCATTACCATTGATATGAAACAAGACCTTGCTCTTATTACAATCAATTACAACCCCCGCAGTGTTTAAAAAGGGTCTACCAATAATAATTGACATATTGTCGTACTCGGGTATCTCAAGTATAACAAAGTCAATTAAAATAGTAACATTGGCAACAACAACAGGCACATACTCACAAATACCAATAGGTATAGCAGTTGATTTGTCAGCCATTTGCAAAGATATCTCGGTAGGTGTGAGCTTGTTCAAATCAAGTCTTTTATATAAAGAGAAAGGCATAACACTAACACCAGCTCCCAAATCACATAATGTAGTTTTCACTTTTTTTATGGAGCAAGGTATAGTTGGTATTCCAGGATCTCCAAGTTTTTTAGGAACTCCGGCGTTAAAAGAATAATTAGCAAGCATGGTGGAGATTTCAGCTTCTGGTATTTCCCTTTTATTAGTGATGATGTCTTTCATATACTTTGCATAAGGAGCCATCCTCAAGATACCCGTCAAGCGGGTACGCAAGAAAACTCGCCTTAGCATTTCAGCAGAGCGTTCAAATTCTTCATCATCTTTCTTCTTAGTTGATTTAGGTGGAAAGGGCATGGGTTTTTGTAGCCATGGTTCTATTTCCTTTCCATGTTTTCTAGGAACAAAGTCTTTTATCATATCTTTTATTTTTTGGTATGTATAATCAAGATCAACATCAGGTTCTATCTCAACATCATTATCTTGTTATTTATCATTGTCTGGTTGGGTATCTTCATGAACATCATCATTATTCTTTTCATTAGCACTTGGTGAATGTTCATTACCGGATTGAGTTTCAGCATCAGAGATAGAGACATCATTACTGTTTTCAGGAGGTTTCTCAGGTTCACTAGAGGTGTGCAAAGTCCTATCATTTTTATTTTTATTTTTATTTTTCTTTCTAGGAGGACTAGGTGCACTAGTGCTAAGTCTTTGTGCATCTTGTTCAATTCACTTAGGGTGTCCCTCGGGATAGAGTGGTTCCTGTGTCATTTTACCTACTCTAGTTGCTACTCTAACAGCAAAATCAGTCATATTATTATTCATTTCATTTAGCAATTTTTTCTGAGATTTAGCAGCTTGTTCTAACTGAGTTTGAACCATAGAAGCATGTTTTCCCACACCCCTGAGATCATTAGAGATTCTAAATAACAAGTCACTCAAGCGAGCAATCATGTCAGAGTTGTATTTCAATTGTTTCATGAAATTGGCATTGAAGTGATCTTGTTTTCTAATATAATTTTCAAACTCATAAAGACATTAACTAGGATGTTTATTGTAAGGGATATCACTTTCATCAAATTTCATTAAAGAATTTACCTCTACCACCTTGGGTGGTGGTATGTCAAGTCCATGTATCTCTTTAGTAGGTGGTAAATTCCTGACATCCTCTGCTGTAATGCATTTTTCCTTAATACTTTTCTTTGCTTCTTGCATGTCTTTGGGACTAAGATATAAGATACCCCTCTTCTTCGGAGTGGGTTTAGGCGATGGTTCAGGAAGGGTCCAATCATCATATTTTTTAATATGTTATTTAATAATTCCTCGACTTGTTCAACAGTCCTTTCCCAGAAAACACAACCAGGACAACTATCTAGGAAATCCCTAGAAGCATCAGTTAGTCAATTATAGAAAATATCAGGTATTTCATTTGTCTTAAGTGGATGATCACGCAAATCATTAAAAAATTGGAGAAGCCTCCCCCAAGATTGTGGGAGACTCTCTTCTTCAATTTGCACAAAGTTAAATATTTCCTACAAGGCAGCTTGTTTCTTATGAGCAGGGAAATATTTTTCAGAGAGGTAGTAAATCATATCCTGGGGACTACGCACACCACCAGGAGTAAGAGTGTTGTACCATGCTTTAGCATCACCCGTTAATGAGAACGGAAACAACTTAAGGATATAATAAAAGGGAGTTTTCTCATCATGAGGAAACAGGGTGGCTATATCATTCATTTTAGTAAGATGCTACAGTTTTAGTTTCATAGCCATGGAAAGGATCGGATTCTACCAAAGTAATTAACTTTGGCTCGACAGAGAATTCGTAATCCTTATCAGCACAGATGGGTGAAGTAGCAAACAAGGATCACATTTCATTCTAGCATTCAAATATGTCTCTTTCAGTATGCATAATAGTTTCTTAAGATCATCTCTATCATTGCAAGCAAGGAAGTCTCTAGTTGTCTCTTCATCTTTAACTTAACCTTTTGGTACGTATGGCTACTCATATCTAGGATGGCTAGATTTAATAGGTGTTTCAAAATTTTCAGTTTCAAGTACTTCATCAACTTCAGCATTCTCTATATCAGTAAGTCTAGCAAGTTGTTCATCAAGTAGTTCACCCAATGGCACAGTCTTATCAAGCAAGGCACTAGCATCATCATAAGAATCATTCATAGCAGAAGTAGCATCATCAATAACTTGCGACATATCAGGATTAATAATAGAGTGTAGTGTAGCAAGCTTACTTATAACTGAAGGAGAATCAAGTGCAGAGTGTGATGGCAATTCCTTACCTCCCCTCGTAGTTGATGGAAAGATCTTAGTTCTATCGTCCTTTAGATTCTTCATAGTGAAAAATAGATAATAATCCCAAGTGACTCAACAAATATAGCTATGCTCCTCGGCAATGGCTCCAGAAAAAGGTCTGGATAACCCATAAGTATAGGGGATCGCAACAGTTTTCGAGGGTAGAGTATTCATACCAAATTTATAGATTCGACACAAGGGGGCCAAAGAATATTTGCAAGTAATAGCAACTGAGTTGTCAATTCAGCCACACCTGGAGATTAATTATCTATAGAAAAGTGATCAGTGGCACATTAGTGTGACAGCTTTGATAGTAGCGGTAGGAGCAATAGTAACGGTAGCAGTGATAGCAGTGATTTTGTAGTAGTAGCAAGAGTAACAGTAGCAGTAGTAACTTAGCAAGATCAACATGTAGGAAATTCATAGGCATTGGATCGGCAATTTGTTCGATGATATTCATCATGTAACAGTCACAACCTAGGGTGATACAAAACTAGCTCCATTTCATAAATGTAATGTAGGCATGCATTTCGTAGATAGTCATATGTGCTTATGGAAAGAACTTGTGTGACATCTTTTGTCCTACCCTCCCCTGGCAGCGGAGTCCATAAGGATACTAAGGGATATTAAGGCCTCCTATTAATAGAGTACATGAAAAAAGCATCAGCACATAGTGAATACATGAACTCCTCAAACTACGGCCATCACCAGAAAGAATCATGCATGTTATCACTACTGGGTTTACGGATCACAACACATATTGATCATGAGGAAACAGGGTGGCTATATCACTTGCAATATCGTATCTAGAACATACAGTGATAACATAAACGGTTTAGATCTGAAATCATGGCACCCGGGCCCAAAGTGTCAAGCATTAAGCATAGCAAAGTCATAAGAACATCAATCTCAAAACATGGTGGATACTAGGGATCAGGCCATAACAAAACTAACTCGATTACATGATGAATCTCATCCAACTCCTCACCGACCAGCGAGCCTATGAAGGAATTACTCACTCCCGATGGAGAGCATCATGGAATTGGCGATGGAGGAGGGTTGGTGATGACCAAGACCGAAGATTCCCCTCTCCGGAGCCCCAAACAGACTCCAGATCTTGCCTCCTGATGAAGAACAGGAGGTGGCGGCGGCTCCGTATAGCGAAACGAGATAATTCTTCCTCTCTGATTTTTTTCTGGATAAATAGGATTTTATAGCATCGGAGATAGGGTCAGCGGGGCCACCACGTGGGGGCAACACACCTGGGCGCGCCAGGAGGGGTGGCGCGCCCTGGTGGATTGTGCCCACCCAGGTGCCCCCCCTCCGGTGGTTCTTGGCTCCAGAAATTCTCTTCTATTATATATAAAATCCTCGCAAAGTTTTGTTCCAATCCGAGAACCTTTATTTCTGCACAAAAACAACACCATGGTAGTTTTGTTGAAAATAGCGTCAGTTCGGTTTAGTTTCATTCAAATCATGCAAATTAGAGTCCAAAACAAGAGGAAAAGCGTCAGGAAAAGTAGATACGATGGAGACGTATCATTTACGCTTCATACCTCGCTAATGTAATGAATTGTTACTTGTTCCTGAGAATTCCTATGATATTATTTATTGTTGTTATAATAATGATCATGTGCTTCTATGTCCATATTTTGTTTTTATGGACACCTCTCTCTCTCTCTCTAAACATGTGGATATGATTCTCGATGCCGGTTTTCGCTTGAGGACAAGCGAGGTCTAAGCTTGGGGAGTTGATACATCCATTTTGCATCATGTTTTCTTACTATATTTCTTAGTTTTTTATTCATTATAACACTTTGGGGAGTAATTCTAATTCCTTTTCTCTCATAATTTGCAAGGTTTACACAAAGAGGGGGAATACCGGCAGCTGGAATACTAGACCCGAAAAAAACTACGTTGGAGATACCTATTATGCACATCTCCAAATGGGCTGGAAATTTACGGAGAATTGTTTTGGTATACATAATAAATATTGGAGAGAAGAACCAGCGGAGGGGGAACCAATGTGCCCATGAGGCACCAGGGCGCGCCACCCCCTCCAGGCGCGCCCTGGTGGGTAGTGGGGGCCCAGGCCCACTTCGAGCGACTATCTTCTGGTATATAATCACATTTTCCCTAGAAAAAATCAGGAGATGACTTTCGGGGCGGAGCGCCACCATCTCGAGGCGGAACTTGGGCAGGAGCACTTTTGCTCTCTGGCGGAGCGATTCCGTCAGGGATACTTCCCTCCGGGAGGGGGAAATCGAAGCCACCAGCATCACCAACAACCCTCTCATCGTGGGAGGATCAATCTCCATCAACATCTTCACTAGCACCATCTCATCTCAAACCCTAGTTCATATCTTGTATTCAATATTTGTATCAAAAGCTCAGATTGGTAGCTGTGGGTTGCTAGTAGTGTTGATTACATCTTGTAGTTGATGCTAGTTGGTTTATTTGGTGGAAGATAATATGTTCAGATCCATTAAGCTATTTAGTATCCCTCTAATCTTGAACATGCATATGCTTTGTGAGTATTTACTTTGGTTCTTGAGGACATGGGAGAAGTCTTGTCATAAGTAATCATGTGAATTTGATATTTGTTTGATATTTTGATGATATGTATGTTGTGATTCCCTTAGTGGTGTCGTGTGAACGTCGGCTACATGACACTTCACCATCTTTGGGCCTAAGAGAACTCATTGTGGAGTAGTTATTAGATGATGGGTTGCTGGAACGATAGAAGCTTAAACCCTAGTTTATCGCTATTTCGTAAGGGGGTGATTTGGATCCATATACTTAATGCTATGGTTAGATATTATCTTAATCCTTCTTTCGTAGTTGCGGATGCTTGCGAAGGTGGGTAACCATAAGTGGGAGGCATGTTCAAGTAAGAACAACACCCAAGCACCGATCCACCAACATATCAACTTATCAAAGTAACAAACGCAAATCAAACAAACATGATGAAAGTGACTAGATGAAATTCCCGTGTCTGGGTATGACAATCTATGGGACCGGCGAGATCCCTTTGTGATTCGACTGTGGAGATCGATGAGCATAGAGAGTGAATCCAATAGTTCACATGCGAGGATTTCTTGGTTTTAAGCCATCGTGGAGGTGCAAAAACCTTGCTCATGTGTGACACCCCGAGACCGGTGCACCAGGTGTCAGCCAGTTATTCGTCGCCGTTGCCATGTCATCTGCTTGCGTGTTGCATTTTGCCATGTCATCATGTGTGTTGCATCAGCATGTTTTCAAAACTTGCATCCGTCCGAGCCCGCCCGTCCTCTTCGTTGTTCGTTCTGAGCCAGACACACTTGCACGCGCCCGCGGCACCTCCGGATATTTATTTTGCGAGTGGCCGGAAAATGTTCTCGGAATGGGATGAAACATGGCGTGTGGTCTTATTATAGCATATGTAGACCGCCTGTCAAGTTTCTTCGTGTTTGGAGTTCGTTTGATAGCCCAACGGTTAACCGTGTTAACCGCCGGAAGCCTTCTCTCTTTTGGCCCAGCACCCCTCTCCAACAGCCCCCAAGCCCATTCTAACACCCTCCATGCTCTTGGCCGTTCGATCACGATCGCGTGGCCGTGAACCGCTCCTCATTTGGACACTCCTAGCTCCCTCTACCTATATATATGTGTCTCCCCCCGAATTTTCGCAGATGAACCCTAGCCCCGCTCCTCTAGCGCCGCCGCAGATGTCCATCCGTGCCGGACATGTCCGCCGGACACCTCATCCCGGCCAATCACGTGCAGCCATGTCACCCCGCAGCGCTCCTCTCCAATCGCCGTCCGCCACCTCACCCTCTCTCTCCTCCACCCCGCGCCCACATCCCCGCTGGGCCCGCGAGCCCATCTCCGGCCCGCGCCTCCACCGCCCCGCCCACCAGCGTCGCCGTCCCGCTCGCCTCCGGCCGGCGAGCCGCCGCCCGCCGGACATTCACCGCCGGTCTGCTCCAGATCCGCCGGCGGCCACCTGCGATCCGGCCACCTCGAGCGCCGCCGTCGCTTGGAATCGGCCTGATCCGGCAAGCCGCCGCCGGATTCCGCCTCGGCTCCCTCCTCGGCGTCCTTCCCTTGCCGCGTCGTCGCCGGACTCCCAAGCCACCGCCGCCACCATGGCTTGGGACCGAGCGGTGACCTCGCCCTGTTCGCCTCGCTCCTCTGCCCCGTCCTGCGCGCAAGGCCCAGCCGCGCCCCGCGTGGACCTCCAACCGGCCTGCCTCCCTCCGACCCGGCACTGCCTCCACCTCCCTAAGGCCCAGCGCCACCGGCCCAGCTTGCCTCCGTGTGGGCCTGGCCTCCCTGCGGCCCATCCCCTCGGCCTCCCAGGCCTAGCACCAGGCGGCCCGCCTCAGCCGGCCCGACCTCCTCCGCAATGGGCCAAGCCCATGGTGAGAGCCCCTTCTAACCATCGCCCAGTGCACCATATAATAATCCTGCGCCCGTTGTTTTTTTTTCCAACGCTAAAAAAACTGCTAAGTCCTTTTTCTGTCAATATTTTGTTGCATGTTTGCATGGCTGTAAATATTTGTGTGTATGTACAAATTGAGTGAATAATATGTCAAAATGATCGCGGTGATGTGCTCTACACTTTGTTCCTTTGTGCCATGCTTGTTTGACTTCATCTTGATGCCTTAATCATCGTGACAAGAGTGCTACTTGTTATAAACTGTTGTTACTTGTTAATTTGATGCCATGTTTGAGATATGATAACTTGGTGCATGTTTATCCAAATGAAGCATATGATATGTCAAAATGTCCATTATGAAGTGCTCTACATGTTGGTTGCTGTAGCATTCATATTAGGTGCCATATTGCCATGTTTATCTCTGTTGCAAAAGTGCATGTGGCTGTTAAGTGCTGAAACTTGTTATGAGATGCTGTTTTCACTTGCTCATTGCTATTGGTGTTTTTGTCTTCATGCCACATGTACTTATGTTTTAGAAGCACAATCATATGGTCTTTGCTATGGTGCAATTCATTTTTCATGATATGCCTTGAGGTGACATAAACAAGCTTGTAAACATGCCATGTTGTTGTTGCTGTTTTATACTTAGTGACAAAACTGCTAAGTCTGGAATATGTTATAACCTGATGCTATGTTTGCTTGATGCCCCACTCAAATCCATGCTTGTTTTGGAATGGCCAATGATCATGTCTTGTTGTCCATGTTATTGTCTATCCATTCATGCCCTAACTTGCTCATATGGCCTGCTGTAGCTTATTTATTTCTTGCTCTCAAGTTGCTATAAATTATACCTGTCAGGTTTTTATGAGCATGATCAATTTGGTGTAGCTTGTTGCTATTGATCCACGCCTCCTATGGAGTTGCTCCAATGGAGTTGTTTGATGTAGAATATGTCTACTACATGTCCATGATCATTATATACTTAGTGGAGTTGATATGCATGTTGTTTTTTGCCTCCGAAGGCAGCATCGTGATGATGTTTTTGCCTTCCTAGATTTTGACTGTCTGGATAGTTTTATTGCAACTTGCCATGCTTGGTTAATTGTGTTCCAGCAAGCTTTTGGGTGTGTTCTAAATTCATGCATGTTAAGTATCATGTCTACTTCACATCCATGCCTCTTGTTAACATGTTTGAGTGTTGTATCATATATTTATCTTGCTCCAAAGTTGCTATGTGGTTGTTAACTTCAGCTTTGCATTGTAACTTGTTTTGCTCGTATCTCTTAGCCCGTTGCTCCGTTTTGAGTGTGTCCTATATGAAACTTGTGTGATTTTGCATGTAGAATCATAATATCATGTTGTTTACCTATTTGGAGTGTGTTTGCTTGATGTTTGGGTGCATCTTGCACCGTTGCCATGCTTGTCTTGTTTTGCTCATATCTTCTAGGCCGTAGCTCCGAATTAAACAAACTTTATATGAAACTTGACTAGAATTTCGTGTAGATCATCATGGTGCATGTTAAATTGCTGTTTAACAACTCTAACTTAAGGTTTGTTCAGATCTGGACTAATTTCAAATTATGCATATGAGGGCTTACCGTATTTGTTATATGTTGATTCCGGCCTCATTTAAACTTATTGTTTGGTGTTGTTCTTGTGTGCTTCATCCATTGCCATGTTGTGCATCATATATAGATTTGTCTTGCATCATACTTGGTTGAGCATATTTTCATATTCTTATGTTGTGCGTTTACCGTTTTGCTTGCTTCTTCTCATTAGTGCTTGTTCCGTTGCGATCGTGAGGATTCGTTCGACTTCACGTGGTTCATCTTCAAGGCTTCTTCTTCGTCTTCTTTATGGACTCTTTCTCCTTCGTTGCGGGATCTCAGGCAAGATGACCATCACCTTGGATACCTTTACTATCATTGTCATGCTTAGTTTTCTCGATGATATCGTTACATGTCGCGCTACCCATCATTTATTGTCAGCCCCTCTCCTTGTTGCCATGAAACCTCTAACCTTTGAAACCTTCCCAGCAAAACCATTGTTTGGCTATGTTACCCGCTTGCTCAGCCCCTCTTATAGCATTGTTAGTTGCAAGTGAAGATGAAGATCGTTCCATGTCGGAACTTGTTGTTGGAATATCACAATATCTATTATTTATATTAACACACCTATATAATGGGCATGGGTGGAAGGCTTGGCCTTTTGCTCGGTGTTTTGTTCCACTCATGCCACCTTAGGAGCCGATAAACAGGCATTATGTTCCTTGATTTTGCGTTCCTTACACAGTTGGGTATATGGGGACCCCTTGACAGTTCGTCTTTGAATAAAACTCCTCCAGCAAGGCCCAACATTGGTTTTAATTTGCCTCATAATAACAACTTAATTAATTAATTAAATTTGCATAGGGGTTCGCGCCCTCGGGGATTCTTTACATAGCAGGGGGGCAGTGCTGATGATGTTGGTCCCAAATAGAGCAGCTTGCGGCGCCGCCCCTTGGAAACTTGGGGTATCTGGTCGCTGTAACCATAGCTTATCCGGACGTGGCCTGAGACGAGATACGTGCAGCTACTATCAGGGTGTCGGCACGCCGGGAGGTCTTGTTGGACTTGTTTCACCATTGTCGAAATGTCTTGTGCACCGGGATTCCGAGCCTGATCGGATTGTCCCTAAGATAAGGGGTGATAATATTATTATTACTTCTGCTGATCGTGAGAGCTTGTGATGGGCTAAGTTGGGACACCCCTGCAGGGTTATGATCTTTCGAAATCCGTGCCCGCGGTTATGTGGCAGATTGGAATTTGTTAATTTCCGGTTGTAGAAAACTTGACAGAGGATCCGAAGTAAAACACACAACTGTGTGAGTAACCGTGACTGTCTCTTTTCATGTTGAGAAGAGAACACGGTGGGGTTATGTTTGACTCGTAGGTAGTTCAGGATCTTTAGCGATCACTACTAGTTGCGACCGTTTCATAGATGCTCATCTTATTCTTGTACTCATAAGTTAGCCACCATATTTTGCTTAGCCGCTGCTGCAACCTCACCACTTTACCTCTTCCTACCCATTAAGCTTTGCTAGTCTTGTTACCCATGGTTATGGGATTGTTGAGTCCTCGTGGCTCACAGATACTACAACACCAGTTGCAGGTGCAGGTTTCCAATGACTTGACGTGAGAGCGATGTCGTTGTGTTGGAGTTATTTCTTCTTCTTCAGTCTTGGGTTAGGTTCCGGGTCGGCAGCCTGGGATAGCAGATGGATGTCGTGTGCTTTTCATGTTTGCATCCGTAGTCGGATGCCTGGTATTGTTGTTGTTGTATTCATGTGACTTGTATGTATTGTTGTATCCCCCATGTATGTATGTAATGGTACGATGTAATGATATCCATCTTGCTAAGCGCCCGAAATGCGGTTGTGCCGCAATCACGTAAGTGTCGCGTGATCGGGATAGAATCGCATCTTGGGCCTGACATCATGTCTATGGGTGGTTTGACTTGGGGCTCAAGTTACAAGCGCAGCTTGCCAAAAAAGTGTGAGGAGGGTGCAACTACTGTGTAAGTGTGAGCCGGGCGTCGACCTGTGACAAGGTAGCCATGGGCCTCCTTTTATAGAAGAAAAGGGGTCACCACAATGGCAACATGGTTATTACATCTTATGAATAGCGTCCTTAATGCTATCGAACCTCATCCTACCGAACTAGGACAAGGGCCTTTCATGCGCCTTGAACTGATAGCAATCCTTTGGCTAAAGGTGTCTCTCCTACCGTCCGATCGGCGTGGATGAGCGTTCCTTATTGACACGTCTACTAGATGGGTGTCAATAAAGTTTGCTTGCATGCGACATGTTGACATGCATCCTGACGATCCTTCCCAGGCCGTACGTCTTCTCAAGACCTAATCTTTCCAAGCCATTGATGACCCACAAGTATAGGGATCGCAATAGTTTTCGAGGGTAGAGTATTCAACCCAAATTTATTGATTCCACACAAGGGGAGCCAAAGAATATTCACGAGTATTAGCAGTTGAGTTATAAATTCAAACACACCTGAAAGACTTAATATCTGCAGCCAAGTATTTAGTAGCCAAGTAATATGGAAGTAAAAGTAACGGTGGCAAAAGTAACAGTTGCAGTTTTGTAGTGATTCTAACAGCAGTAGCAACAAAAGTAACTTCGCAAAGATCAATATGAAACGGATTCATAGGCAATGGATCGGTGATGATATATGGCGGGTGCTTTCATCATGTAGAAGATAAAACCTAGGGCAATGGCAAACTAGCTCCAATTCATCAATATAATGTAGGCATGTATTCCGTATATAGTAACATGTGCTTATGGAAAAGAACTTGCATGACATCTTTTACCCTACCCTCTCGTGGCAGCGGGGTCCTAATGTAAACTAAGGTATATAAAGGCCTCCTTTTAATAGAGAACCGGAACAAAGCATTGGCACTTAGTGAATACATGAACTCCTCAAACTACTATAATCACCGGAAAGAATCCCAATTATTGTCACCATGGGGTATGCGGATCATAACACGTAATAGGTGTCTACAACTTGCAATATCGGATCAAGAACACATGTATATTCATGAAAACATAACAGGTTTAGATCTGAAATCATGGCTCTCGGGCCCTAGTGACAAGCATTAAGCATAGCAAAGTCATAGCAACATCAATCTCAGAACATAGTGGATACTAGGCATCAAGCCCTAAGAAAACTAACTCGATTACATGATAATTCTCATCCAACCCATCACCGCCCGAAAATCCTACGATGGAATTACTCACGCACGGTGGTGAGCATCATCAAATTGGTGTGGAGGAAGGTTGATGATGCCGACGGCGACGGATTCCACTCTCTAAAGCCCCCCCCCCCCCCCCCCCCCCCCCCCGACTCCAGATCAGCCCTCCCGATGAAGAACGGGAGGTGGCGGTAGCTCCGTATCGTAAAACGCGATGAATCCTTCTCCTCCATTTTTGTCTCCATGAAAGTGAATATATATATATAGTTGGATTTAGGATCGGAGCAGCACCAGGAGGCCCACAACACTACAAAAAACCACTTCCGTGATAATACGTGTTTGCCAGAGTACGTCACGATTTCTGTCATGCATGTACATCCATGACGATTTTATGACAGAATCAATATAGTCATACTTGTGTTGTCGTATAAGTGTTCCATGACAATGCCAAAATTATCATCATGGAAGTGTTCACTTCCATGGCGATAAATAGTGCGTCATGGAAGTGCTTTCGTCAAGGGTAACCGACACGTGGCATCCACTGTAATAGCACGCCATTAACCCTATCGGGTCCGGTTTTGGATCCGATAACCCGTTAAAAGCCAGGACCAATGGGGATTCTCCACATGTAAAATTCTCATTGGCTGAACGAACCACGTGTCAGCCCAATGTGCAGACAGATGTCAACTAACCAATAGACAGGAGGCGCCAATGATATGTCAACACGTGGCACGGCCCAACAAGGGCCCATTTAGGTAAAAAGGCCGGCATGTTTGACTTGGTCAAAGGATAATGGGCCGGCCCATCGAAAGCCTGCTGCTACTTCTTGAGCTTGCGTTGTATTCCCTCGAAGATGAAAGGGTGATGTAGCACAGTAGCGTAAGTATTTCCCTCAGTATTTGAGAACCAAGGTATCAATCCAGTAGGAGACCACGCGTGAGTCCCTCGCACCTGCACATACAAATCAGAACTTCGCAGCCAACGCGATAAGGGGTTTTCAATCCCTTTACGATCACTTACGAAAGTGAGATCTGATAGATAGGATAGTATGATATATTTGGTATTTTTTTATATAAGAACAGAAAGTAAATAAAGCAAAGTGAAGTAGATTAGAGATTAATATGTTGAGAATAGACCCGGGGGCCATAGGTTTCACTAGTGGCTTCTCTCATGATAGCAGGATTATACGGTGGGTGAACAAATTACTGTCGAGCAATTGATAGAAAAGCGCATAGTTATGAGAATATCTAGGCATGATCATTATATATAGGCATCACGTCCGTGACAAGTAGACCGAAACGATTCTGCATCTACTACTATTACTCCACACATCGACCGCTATCCAGCATGCATCTAGAGTATTAAGTTCATAAGAACAGAGTAATGCTTTAAGCAAGATGACATGATGTAGAGTGATAAACTCAAGCAATATGATATAAACCCCATCTTTTTATCCTCGATGGCAACAATACAATACGTGCCTTGCTGCCCCTGCTATCACTAGGAAAGGACACCACAAGATTGAACCCAAAGCCAAGCACTTCTCCCATTGCAAGAACTATAGATCTAATAGGCCAAACCAAACCGATAATTCGAAGACACTTGCAAGGATATTATAATCATACATAAAAGAATTCAGAAAAGAACCAAATATTTCTCATACATAATCTTGATCATAAACCCACAATTCATCGGATCTCGACACCGCAAAAAGATTACATCGAATAGATCTCCTCGAAGACCGAGGAGAACTTGGTATTGAGATCCAAAATGAGAGAAGAAGCTATCTCGCTAATAACTATGGACCCAAAGGTTTGTGCTAAACTACTCACAACTCATGGTGAGGCAATGGTGTTGATGTAGAAGCACTCCATGGTAGATCCCCCCCTTAGGTGGAGCTTCGGAACAGGCCCCAAGATGGGACCTCACAGAAACGGAAGGTTGCGGCAGTGGACTTAGGGTTTTCTCTGTTGCCTCGATGTTTTCAGTGTATATGGATATATATATATATATATATATATATATATATATATATATAGGAGGAAGGAGGGCATCGGGGGAGCCAGAGGGGGCCCACGAGGGTGGGGGCGCGCCCTGTAGGAGGGGGCACGCCCTGGACCCTTGTGGCTGCCTCCTTTGTTCCCTCGTGTGTACTCCATGTCTTCTGTGTTGATATCGTTCCAAAAATAACTCTCCCGAAGGTTTCAATCCGTTTGGACCCCGTTTGATATTCCTTTTCTGCGAAACCCTGAAATAGGAAAAAAAAACAGCAATCTGCACTGGGCCTTGGGTTAGTAGGTTAGTCCCAAAAATAATATAAAAGTGTATAATAAAGCCCATTAAACATCCAAAACATAATATATAATAGCATGGAATAATCAAAAATTATAGATACGTTGGAGACGTATCAAGCATCCCCAAGCTTAATTCCTGCTCGTCCTCGAGTAGGTAAATGATAAAAACAGAACTTTTTATGTGGAATGCTAACCAACATAATTTTCAATGTAATTTCTTTATTGTGGCATTAATGTTCAGATTCGAAAGATTCAAGACAAAAGTCTGCATTGACACAAGAATAATAATACTTCAAGCATACTAACAAAGCAATCATGTCTTCTCAAAATAACATGGCCAAAGAAAGTTGTCCCTACAAAATCATATAGTCTTGCTATGCTCCCTCTTCATCACACAAAATATTCATATCATGTACAACCCCGGTTTCAGTCCAGCAATTGTTTTCATACTCAAATTTTCAAACCTTTCAACTTCCACGCAATACATGAGCGTGAGCCATGGATATAGCACTATAGGTGGCATAGAGTGGTGGTTGTGGAGAAGCCAAAAAAGCGGAAGATAGTCTCACATCGACTAGGCGTATCAATGGGCTATGGAGATGGCCATCAATAGATATCAATATGAGTGAGTAGGGATTGCCATGCAACGGATGCACTAGAGCTTTAAGTGTATGAAAGCTCATCAAAAGAAACTAAGTGGGTGTGCATCCAACTTTCTTGCTCATGAAGACCTAGGGCATTTGAGGAAGCTCATCGTTGGAATATACAAGCCAAGTTCTATAATGAAAATTCCCACTAGTATATGAAAGTGACAAAACAAGAGACTCTCTATCATGAATATCATGGTGCTACTTTGAAGCACAAGTGTGGAAAAGGATAGTAGCATTGTCCCTTCTCTCTTTTCTCTCATTTTTTTGAAGGGGCTTTCTCTTTTTTTAGCCCCTCTCTGTATTTTTTTGGGCCATCTCTTTTTTTTGGCCTTTCCTCACATGGGACAATGCTCTAATAAGATCATCACACTTTTATTGACTTGCAACTAGAAGATTACAAATCGATACTAAAACAAAGTATAACTCTATTTGAAAGCCTCCGACGGTGTACCGGGATGTGCATTGAATCAAGAGTGACATGTATGAATGAATTGTGAATGGTGTCCTTGCCACAAATACAATGTCAACTACATGATCATGCATGGCAATATGACAATATGAAGCGTGTCATATGAACGAAATGGTGGAAAGTTGCATGGCAATATATCTGGGAATGGCTATGGAAATGCCATGATAGGTAGGTATGGTGTATGTTTTGAGGAAGGTATATGGTGGGTGTATTGTACCGGCGAGAGTTGCGCGGTACAAGAGAGGCTAGCAATGGTGAAAGGGTGAGAGTGCGTATAATCCATGGACTCAACATTAGTCATAAAGGACTCATATACTTATTGCAAAAATTTACGAGTCATCAAAACAAAGTAATCAACGCATACTCCTAGGGGGAGGTTGGTAGGAGTTAACCATCGCGGACCCCCGATCTCCACACAAAGGATGACACTCAATAAATACCTCATGCTCTAACTTCGTCAAATAGCAGTTCACCATATGTGCATGCTACGGGAATCACAAACTTTAACACAAGTATTTCTCAAATTCATAATTACTCCACTAGCATGACTCTAATATCACCATCCTCATATCTCAAAACAATCATCAAGTATCAAACTTCTCATCATATTCAATGCACTTTGTATGAAAGTTTTTACTACATTCATCTTGGATGCCTATCATATTAGGACTAGTTTTATAACCAAAGCACATTACCATGCTATTCTAAAAGACTCTCAAAATAATATAAGTGAAGCATGAGAGATCAACAATTTCTACAAAATAAAACCACCACCATGCTCTAAAAGATATAAGCGAAGCACTAGAGCAAAACTATATAGCTCAAAAGATATAAGTGAAGCACATAGAGTATTCTAACAAAATTTAAAGCCTATTTATCTCTCTCAAAAGGTGTGTCCAGCAAGGATGATTGTGGCAAGTAAAAATCAAAGACTCAAATCATACATGACGCTCCAAGCAAAACAAATATCATGTGGTGAATAAAAATATAGTCCCGAGTATAGTTACCGATAGATGAAGACGAAAGAGGGGATGCCTTCCCGGGGCATCCCCAAGCTTAGGCTTTTGGTTGTCCTTGAATTTTACCTTGGGGTGCCTTGTGCATCCCCAAGCTTAGGCTCTTGCCACTCTTTGTTCCATAGTCCATCAAACCCATACTCAAAACTTGAAAACTTCACAACACAAAACTTAGCCAAAAATCTCGTGGGCTCCATTAGTATAAGAAAACAAACCAGCACTCTAAGGTACTGTAATGAACTCATTATTTGTTTATATTGGTTTTAAACCTAATGTATTCCAACTTTTCTATGATTCATATCCTCCAATACTACTCATAGATTCATAAAACTAAGCAAACAATACACGAAAAACAGAATCTATCAAAAACAGAACAGTCTATAGTAATCTGTAACTTTCGAATACTTCTGTAACTCCAAAAAAAATTAAATAAATTTGTAAACATGAGGAATTTGTCTATTAATCATCTGAAAAAAGAATCAACTAAATAGCACTCTCCAGTAAAATCTGGTAGCTAATCTCGTGAGCGCTAAAGTTTCTATTTTTTACAGCATGATCATATAAACTTCACACAAGTCTTCCCAAAGGTTCTACTTGGCACAAACACTAATTAAAACACAAAACTGCATCTAAATAGAAGCTAGATGAAATATTTATTCCTAAACAGCAGAAAAAACAAAGAAAATAAACTTAGGTTGCCTCCCAACAAGCGCTATCGTTTAACGCCCCTAGCTAGGCAAGATACAAAGATAGAGCAAGGTATTGCCATAATGATAAGATATATCGCGAAAACTCATGTCAAATTCCCTACGTTCACCAGCAAATTTTCTTTGTGGCAAGAAAAAGTAATCAAAAGGGATAAATTTAATAGGACAAAAGTCCCCCATATCAAGCTCAGGAGGTATAGGTTCCTCCTTTGGCCCTTTATATTGCACAACCAATTCAACATTATAAGCATTCTTTTGGCAAAAGGTCATGAGCCTTCGCTCAAGGGGAAAACCTAACCCCTCGTTTTGAATAGCAAAATCATCATTCAATTCAGAAATTCTATCAACCAAGACATCGGTAGGAACCTTTTTTCTAAGGTTTTCATTAAAAGAAACATGATCTGGAGATCGCAAACACATTATGTCTTCTTGATTGAATAAGATAGCCTCTATGGGAGGACGACCAGCATCTACTCCGTAACGAGTAAAGATTTCTTTGGCCTCTTTCATGATAAATCTGAACTCATGAGCCAAAAAGATAGTAGATGCACGCTTAACAAAAGAATGCTCAATATTGGAAAATTTCAGAAAGATTCTCCGAATGCAAGGATGCATATGGATAAATTGCCTTTCAATTTCAACTATAAGCATAGATATGGCATCCGCAAGGCTACTAGTTCTATGAAGAATAGATCCACCCATAGTGGGTAAAGCACCGGCACAAGTAAATAAGTCTTGAAGAACTCATTTTCCAATAATATTACCACTACCAACCCGGAACTTCTTAATATGTAAAGTGGTAGTTTCATCCGGAGGATCAACATAGACGTTGCCCTCAACATTACTACCCTTTTCGATAAAAACTTCCCCCATCTCAGACATGAGGGCAAGCGAACAGTAAACACACGGCAAAAACAAGGGCAAAAACGGCAAGGGTGAAGTGGGGGAGAGGAAAACGAGAGGCAAAAATGTAATGCGAAGGATAAGGGTTTGTGATAGGTACTTGGTATATGACTTTTGCGTAAGCCACCCCGGCAACGGCGCCAGAAATTCTTCTTGCTACTTCTCGAGCTTGCGTTGTATTCCCTCGAAGAGGAAAGGGTGATGCAGCACAGTAGCGTAAGTATTTCCCTCGGTTTTTGAGAACCAAGTTATCAATACGGTAGGAGACCACGCGCGAGTCCCTCGCACCTGCACAAACAAATAAGAACTTCGCAGCCAACGCGATAAGGCGTTGTCAATCCCTTTACGGCCACTTACGAAAGTGAGATATGATAGATAGGACAGTATGATATTTTTGGTATTTTGGGATATAAGAACAGAAAGTAAATAAAGCAAAGTAAAGTAGATTGGAGATTAATATGTTGAGAATAGACCCGGGGGCTATAGGTTTCACTAGTGGCTTCTCTCATGATAGCAGAATTCTACAATGGGTGAACAAATTATTGTCGAGCAATTGATAGAAAAGCGCATAGTTATGAGAATATCTAGGCATGATCATTATATATAGGCATCACATCCGTGACAAGTAGACCGAACCGATTCTGCATCTACTACTATTACTCCACACATCGACCGCTATCCAGCATGCATCTAGAGTATTATGTTCATAAAAACAGAGTAATGCTTTAAGCAAGATGACATGATGTAGAGGGATAAACTCAAGCAATATGATATAAACCCCATCTTTTTATCCTCGATGGCAACAATACAATATGTGCCTTGCTTCCCCTGCTATCACTTGGAAAGGACACCGCAAGATTGAACCTAAAGCCAAGCACTTCTCCCATTGCAAGAACTATAGATCTAGTAGGCCAAACCAAACCGATAATTTGAAGAGACTTGCAAGGATATTATAATCATACATAAAAGAATTCTTAAAAGAACCAAATATTTCTCGTAGATAATCTTGATCATAAACCCACAATTCATCGGATCTCGATAAACACACCGCAAAAATATTACATCGAATAGATCTCCTCGAAGACCGAGGAAAACTTGGTATTGAGATCCAAAAAGAGAGAAGAACCCATCTAGCTAATAACTATGGACCCGAAGGTCTGTGGTAAACTACTCACAACTCATGGTGAGGAAATGGTGTTGATGTAGAAGCACTCCGTGGTAGATCCCCCCTCTAGCGGAGCTCCAGAATAGGCCCCAAGATGGGATCTCACAGGAACAGAAGGTTGCAGCGGTGGAATTAGGATTTTCTATGTTGCCTCGATGTTTTCAGGGTATATGGATATATATAGGAGGAAGGAGGGCATCGGGGGAGCCAGAGGGGGCCCACGAGGGTGGGGGCACGCCCTGTAGGAGGGGGCGCGCCCTGGACCCTCGTGGCCACCTCCTTCGTTCCCTCGCGTGTACTACAAGTCTTCTGTGTTGATATCGTTCCAAAAATAACTCTCCCAAAGGTTTCATTCCGTTTGGACTCCGTTTGATATTCCTTTTCTGCGAAACCCTGAAATAGGAAAAAAAAACAGCAATATGCACTGGGCCTTGGGTTAGTAGGTTAGTCCCAAAAATAATATAAAGCCCATTAAACATCCAAAACATAATATATATATAATAGCATGGAACAATCAAAATTTATAGATACGTTGGTGACATATCACCTGCTAACGGCCTGCTCGCATATATCCCATTCAGGCCCAATAACTCACGGCCCATTATGGCCTTTCCTAATTTGGCCCACTAGCTTCATATGGGCCGTCCAATATGACTCCAGCCAGTTGTAACTTCCGGCCCATGTATGGCCCATGACGTCTTTCGGCCCATATGAGGCCCATTAACGGCCCGTAGTGAAACTGCCCCATAATGAACAGTGTGTCGCTTCATACCCATTAATGGCCCATTACTCCATTGGCCCGTTCCCAGCCCATGTTATCTTTCGGCCTTTTAAGGGCGCATTTATTCTTAGGCTGATTTGCAGCATTCTGTAGCTTACGGTCCGTTACTGGCCTTTTCCACTTGTGGGCCAAATTCAGCCCGTGGTTAAAGTCGGCCCGTTTGTGGCCCATTGACCTGTTGGGCCGTTTTCATAACGACCCGTTATGCATGTCGATGGAATTAAGCCCGTTATACTCATCGACCTTTTAAAGGCCTGTTATGGTCGGCCCATGAACAGACAGCTACCTCTCTAGCCCGTTTACGGCCCATAATGTGGTCTGTTGAGAGGCCAATCGATCATACGGCCCGTAGAAGCCCCATTGATTCTACGGCCTGTAGAAGGCCATGGTGACAACGGCCCGCATGTTTCCCATGGTTATTGTGGCCAAGATTTAAATAATAGGTTATGGAGGCCACTAGCAAACCACGGAAAAAGAATTGCATTGACTACAAGCAAACAAATAAACAAGACAACGAGGAAATAAATAAGAAAGCAACATACGCTAGGATATTACAGCTATTACACATATTACAACCACTAGGCATCAAAGTTCACCACCAGTGTAAATATGGGGAAGAAAGCAGCATATTACATACACTGTTATCAAAGTTGGCGACCAGTGCAAATAAACACCGCAGCAAAACAAGTCCAGAACTGAAACCACTTCACAAGAGCTCAAGAAACAATATCCTGGGTATCCACCATGCTGGCAAGAGGCTTAGCAAGCTTATTAGCTTTCTCTTGTTTGGCGCTTAAATCCTCTAGCACTTGTTGTTGCACCAGAAAGTATGCATATAAATTATGTAGAGACTTCCTCAGTCCTTCAGCTTCCTTTCACAGTACATCTGATTGATGTCTTTCAACTTGAAGTTGAGACTCAAGAAGCCGAACAGATTCAGGTAGCGAGTTCGAAGAGCTTGTGCCAGTAGTAGTGGCCAGTAACTCAAACACTACATCAAGGCACGACTTCGGGGTTGTCTCACTCTCCACAAAATAGTTTTTATTAGCTTTATTGGTGACCAACAGGGTTTTTATTAGCTTTATATGCAGAAGAAGAATTGTTCTCAGGTCAGGTTCCGTAGCTATGGTTCATACTCCTTTCTTCTAGCACCACTGTATTTACTCGTACCAACTAATTTCAAATTTGAAGGATGCAATTGACACTCCAATGGTGCAAAAGGTATCATTTAAACCTACTTCTTTAACTGGTTTGCTGTTGTAACTTGCTCTATATTGATTTTAGTTTCAATTAAATAAACACTTATGTTCTCATGGCATGCACATAACAAGTGTTATTAGTGTTGTGTAGTTTCCCACACCTATATTCTGTCTATGCTGCTTTGTCTTAAACATATATGATTTGAACTGTCTCTATCTTGATTTGGCAACATAAACTAGAATGATATAGACCATAAAGTGACCATACTATAAAGATATATGTTTATTTCATGATGTTATCCTGTCCACCTTACAACTGAACTGGTTTACCAAAATGAGTTTCATATACAACATGGTGAACCTGTGACGTGTCTGCTTATTCCTCTTATAGAATGCCGATAGAATATTGGAGAAGAACGCCCATGCGATGGTACAGAAAGTAATGCATATAAGGTTCAAGATAGCGAGACTATAATTTAAACAGGATAGTGAGAGGATGGCTAACTAAATAGGATAGAATGACATACTTCACAAAATGATGACTATGTAAAAGGATGACATGATATAACTATACGATGTGTCTATTAAAGTGGTTGGCATGACATAATTCACATACATGGATGGAAACATGATGGCATGATATAATTCACGGATAGAAATACATAATTCAAAATATGATGACTATGTAAACACGATGAGATGATATAACTATATTATTTATTTGTAAAATGGGTTGGCATGCCATAATTCATATACATGTTGTCTATGTAAACATCATGGCATGATATATTTCAAATATATGATTTATATACTAAGCAAGTGAGCAGAGGGCAATCGCATATATGATGTCTCAACTAAGCAAATGGCACAATATTGTGTATATGATGTAAAAACTAAGCATTGCAAGACAACATATGCATGATATGAGTAATATAACCCTGCCAAGTTTGAGCATACACCTCAGGGGGGGAATAGGACTGGTCATCTGTCTCTGAATCCTCCTCTAAGGAGCTATCTATAACCAGCAAGATATCCGCTTTAGCAGGCAGCATTGCCTGCTCTGAGGGCCTTGTTTTCACTCCAGATTTTTGCATCACCAATTCGAATGTCTGATGCACAGGAAGATTAGTTGAATATAAACATTGTCGGCAAATGGAATATGTAATACAAAAAAGGATGGCATGATATAATTCACATATATGATGCTTGGCTAAACAGCACGGCATTGCATAATTCACATATATAATGCCTTGTGACAAGATAGCATTGCATAATTCACATATATAATGTCTTGCAACAAGATGGTATTGCATAATTCACATATATGGTAACTAGACACTAAACAGGTGGCATTCACACAAAGCATGTCTAAGCTAAGCAAATAACATGGCAATGCAAGACACCATATGCATGATATGAGCAATATAACCCTGTCAAGTTAGAGGATGCACCTCGGGGGGAATAGGACTGGTCATCTGTCTTTGAATCCTCCTTTGAGGAGCTATCCATAACTAGCAAGACATGCGCTTCGTCAGATAGCATTGTCTGCTCTGAAGACCTTGTTTTCACTCCAGATTTTTCCATGATCGTGTCGAATGGCTCATGCACAGGAAGAGTAATTGAATTTACTGACATTGTTGACAGATTTATTATGTAATAAAAAAGGATGGCATGATATAATTCACATATAAGACGACTGGCAAACCAGGATGGCATTACAAAATTCACATATATGAGGCCTGGATAAACAAGATGGCATTGCATGATTCACATCTATGATATAGAAACTAAACAGATGGCATTCACAAAATACATGTCTAAACTAAGCATATGGCATATTTTATGTGTAAAGTAAGCAATGCAAGGCACCATATGCATGATATGACTAACATCAGCATGCCAAGTTAGAGGAAAAGACCCGAGGGATTAAATAGGAGTGGTATGCTCCCTCTGAATCCCCCTCTGAATAGTTATCTTCCTCTTGATTACAGTCTGGAATGGGGGGAGGGGGTTGCTTTTGCGCCCACCATGGAGCGACATTTGCATGAAATTTTATTGTGATGCAAGGCTCTCTCTTTTGCTCTACACGTTCAGTACCATTGTGTACAATAATAGACATGCATAGGAATAAAACATAGTTAGATTACTTAAGGAGTGCATACTGTGGATAGACCCAAAACCAATGATAGTAGGTAGATAATAGGTTCAGTTAAAACATATAGATAATGGCTCCATTAATGTTTGTTTCCACCTAACATGAAACTCACAGTAGACACCCGAGATTAATCAGATAGTAGATAGACAATATTGATTGCTGCCCCAATATGTACCCCACAACCATTTAAAAACTCAAGTTTGAGCATTAGTTTGGACCTAACTCAGAGTCTAATCGGTGAACAGGATGATAAAGTAGCATGTCATCATGTTATAAGCGATGCATAGCGTAAGAAGACACGAAAGAGTGCGACCTCTCTTGCGGACCCGTGTAGTCCTCAAGGTCCTCTGCTCAATTAATGACACTAATACGGTTGTCGTGGCTGCCGGCAGCGGGGAAGAAGATCTGAGGCAGCGAAAGACAGTCTGGATGGCGGATCCCTGCTATGGTGAACCCTTCCGTCGTTGGAGCAACTGAGCTGGGGTGGACCACAGCGCAGTAGGAGCGGGACAAACCACACAAGGTTTTCTTTGACACATATTTGTAATAGAAGTAATTATGTAAGGGCTTATTTGAATTGGAGGATTGTAACAATGCAGGGATAGGAAATACACATGAATAGGATAGGAATGCACGTGCAAAACAGAGAATTTAAAAACACAAGATTTTTGTCAATTTGCGTGTTTGGTTCACAAGAATTGGAAGATCACAGGAATGCAAAGAAGCATGGTGAAATTACGTCAACCCACAAGAAAATGTATAGTTATAATGCTATTATGCTACTATCTCATAGTCTTGTGCTCCATGAATAGGAATTTGAAAAGGAGGCCTAGTGGATATTAAAATTCCTACGGTTTTTCTATCAAGGAGACACTAAAGGAACAAATCCTACAATTTTCCTTTGCTCCATTCCAATGAACCAAATGCATGAATAGTAGTACCACTGTTAACTTTCCAATTCCTATGTTTTTCCTCCATTTTTCCTTTCAAGAACTGGCGATTCTAGTAGGCAGGCTTGAATAGGAAAAAACCTACACTCGAATAATGTATTGTGCTACTTCTACTACTTTGGACCCTGGCCACTGCCCTACTAGCTCAACTCCCAGGCCCATCTAGAAATGCACAACTCAAACGCGCAGAAATAATGATGGCTTTCAAGAGAGTCCACCACGGATATCTAGGTTGCCTGGTACCTCATTGCTTGTTATATAGGAGAAATTAATTGTATTTCACATTACTACGTGTGCTTAGTGGACAATATATATAACATGTAGAGTAAAAAGTGATGCAGCAAGTGTACAACCTCTTTGGCGAAGCCATGTCGATCTCAGCATCATTGGGTTGGTCGCTGAGGATGCTGTGGCTGATGTGGCAGTCGGAGGAGGGGGAAAATATCATAGGCGCCTGGAGATGGAGCCAAGGGTACTGCTTGGTTGTGATGGAGGGTTTCGTCGTTGGAGCAGCTCCGGTGAGTTGTACGATGGAGAGGCTGAAGCAGGACAAGAGAGACAACGTTAACCTGAGTGGAATTCTAATAGCATCTCCAATAGATGATGTAAAATACACAACCACAGAGTGCTAGATGTAAAATACATCAGCCACTCATCTCTGAACTTAACTGTCGAAACAGAATTTAACTGTCGAAACTGAATTTAACTATCGAAACTGAATTTTACTGTCAAAATTGTTACTCTCGAAACTGAACGCACTAGTAGCAGAAAAGCAGTAGCAGGAGTAGCGCGTGTGAGAGCCGGGCAGCTGGTCGTGTAGCAGCATCTCGGGTAGTAGCTACAGGGGCTCGAGCGAGAGCAGGATCTGCTGCTCGTGCAGCAGCAGTGCGACGAAGACTAGAGCAGCAACAAGAGCAAGAGCAACAGCGCAATCAAGAGGAGAGCGAGAGCAACAGCGCAAGCAAGAGCAAGAGCAGACCAGGCAGGGGACCGCAGAGCAAGAGCAGAGCAGCAGCGCGAGCGAGAGCCAAAGCAGTAGCAGCTCCGACTGATGTGGACATCGCCAATGAGGGAGCGACGCCATGAAGGAAGTGGACAGCGACGCCGTCGTAGATGGAGCTGCACCATGGCGGTTTGAGACCGAGCGTCGGCAGCACCATGATATCGAAGCAAGAAGAAAATGTAGCGATTACTGTAGAACCTCTTTGGTGGCGCCGATTAGGCCTCAGCTTCATACGAGGAATCGGTGATGATGTTGCTCTTCCGGTGGTGTGGGAATGGAGGTGGCGCGAAAGACGAGGGGAACATCGGGGAAGCTCCTTGGAGGTGGAGGACGGGGTGACTGAACCGGCGGGACGATGAGATCGACGATGGATCCTCATCCGATACGGTGGATGAGGGATGTCCAGGTGTTGCGGTGGACGACGTCGACAGGGAAGAGGCTCTGTGTGGGTGGCGGACGGGGCAGGGTGTGGGGCTTCGCGGGTTTTCGCGACCTTGGTGTTCGAATGGGGACGGCTGAGGGGATGGGAGGGGAACCATGGCTTAGGGACGCGCTTGTCCAAAATGTGGGGTAAGTTACGAAAATACCCCCAAGGTTCAGGGGGTATCACGGGAATTTCGCTTGTCCAGATTTCGCAGGAGGTGGGAGTTTTCACGCGCGTTGTAATTTTGGGATGGCAGCGCGTGAGTTGAGATGGAGGGAGTTTTCCGAGCACAACGAGACAAAGAGATAGCTTCAAATTTCGGGATAACAAGGCGCGTGTTAATTTGCGGGAAAACGGTACGCTACCAAATCAACTCACACAACACAAGTGAGTGTCTTGTCCCGTCTTGTTGTATGAATTACTACAAATGACATTCAATGCTTTGAATCCATGTTATGTGCGTATAATTCATGTAACCTACTCGAATGAGCCTTTTAGGGCATTCCAAATGTATACTTCCGACTACAATATGAACTAAATTTGAATTCATTTCTCTATTTGAATAAGATCTACAATCATGATTGTTGTCAAGTTAAACCATTTGAATTCGTTTATCTATTTTATGAAGATCTACAATCATCATTATTGTCAACTTAAACCATCGTTTGTATATTATCTTCACAACACACCACATGATTATTGTCGAGTTAGATATGAACTATGTGTACTATATGAACTCAAACTCGATTATTGTCGAGTTAGATATGAACTATGTGTATTATATGATTATTGTCGAGTTAGATATGAACTATGTGTAGTATATGAACACCAACTCGATTTTTTGAATCCACTTTATGTTGATTTCAAATCACAGTGCATTTCAAGCTCTAGCTAGACCTTCATAATCTAAACCATGTCTCATATGTATAATGTGTTTATCACATAATGTATGGTGCCCCGCTCCTATGCCTACAAGTATTTAGTTGTGTGTTGCAAACACCACACACTATCACAAATTCAAATAAAAATTGAGATTGTTCGGTATCACATAATGTATGGTTTAGATTGTTTGATATTTAGTTGTGAGTTGCAAACGCCACATGTTATCACAAATTCAAAAAAAGTGTGAGATTGTTTGATAAATAGTACGGTTTAGATTGTTCGATATTTAGTTGTGAGTTACAAATGCCACGCATTATCACATTATAGTATAACATGTCAAAAACCACACCACGCGTATCACCGCTATATTTATGCATGCATAGGTTTATAACACAATGATCTCTTATTCAAATATATGAATCCACTTTCATATCGAAATATGATATTTGTTAGTCTCTTACGCCCACACAATCCTCTAAACTTTGTAGCTACCGCTAACTTTCTCTTGTGCATGCACACACCCTCCTCGCCCTCCCCCTCCCTCATCATTCTATCCATCACGCACATTCATTTATTTTTTTATGTCGTTCTCCCATGATCTCCACAACTCCTTCTTTCTGACACACACCGATCGATAAACCTCTATAGCGATGTCTCACTACCACATACACACGCACTTTCCATCTCATCCTTTCTCTGACCATGCCTTGCATGTCTCTCATACGGTCCCACACACGTGTAAACTCTCGCCCCTCTTTTCATCGATCTCACAATCACACACTCCTCCCCCAATGCCTATCTAGTAGGCCCCTCGCACCACCTCCTAGCTCCATCCCTCTCTCTCTCTATCCGTCTCTCTCGGCCTTATTTGCCTCTAACAAATGTATGTATACAACAAACCGGTCTCACACTATACATATAGTTATCTTGGTCGTTTATAACTCGTTTCCCCGATGCGTGATCGATCTAACTCATTAGTTATGTCTCTCCCTTCCCGCGACACACAACAATTGATCTACCGATCTAGTTAGGTCTCCTTACCAAACACATATGGCCCCCCTTCATCATCCATGCATGCCTTCCGACACATCTATCACGCGCGCGCGCGCGCGCACACACACACACACACA
>LR738715.1:357549841-357595951 GCA_902687465.1 Secale cereale | reverse complement strand
CGCACACACCGATACATCGAGCGCTCTACTCATGTCTCCCTTCCACATACAAACTTGCCCTCCATCCTCTGACGTTCCGGTAGGCCAGTCGCCCTATATCTTTGACGTGCACACACACAATTTTGATGGCTCTCTTCATCGATCTCGCACCCACACACTTGATCCTCTCTTTGACTCTATCGATATCTATGACCCCTCCCTCTCTTATCATGGATCGCCCCTCTATATATGATATAGACAGGCCTCTATTTCACAGACATTGTGTGTGTCACATTTATGTTTGAGATATCATCGACACATACTCCCACAAATACATTCACGAAACCCCTAACAAAAAACACTAAAGAACGCACGCCATCTCTCTAGGTTTGTATCTCACACGCACACACGTCGGTGGGGGACATGCAGGAAGAGAAGAGGTGCACGCACGGCGCACGTATTCTACTCCCGTCACTTTCCGCTATATCTCTTTCCCAGCCACACCCGCGTGGGTACACGGTGGAGCTCATTTCTGTATGAAAAGGTAGCCCACGTGGTAATTTAACATGTGTACTGGTTGTCCACTTGATGGAGGATTGTAATGCCCAGTATGAGATTATACCTCCTACGTGTCGAGGCACGACTTAAAGGTATAAGCTCATACTAGAATGATCTCAACTATGGTATCTTTGCACGACTCATGTAAAAGAGGGATGAAATTGCAAAAGAGTAGTTGGCTTACACTTGCCATGTCACACAATACATTACATAAGCAATCATCATCCAAATAACATCATAGTCCGACTACGGACGAAGAACCAAATGAAAGATACCATAAATAAAGCCACAAGGTCTGAATCGCCCCTAGTAGAAGCCACTACTGATCCTCTGGGTAAGACACGTAGCATCGCCCACGTTCTTCGTCGAACTCCCAGTAAAACTCTGTGACATCTCCTGTGTAGTTCACCAAGGTACCTACATCTAGTGTTGTGTAGAAAATGTGAGCCACGGAGGACTCAGCAATCCCGTTCCCGGGTAGAAAAACTATTTAAGCCTTGGGTGTGGAACAAGGCTGAAGAACAAGGTTGCAGCTGCACTAGCACTAGCTTATGTGTTTAGAGCGAGAAGAGAAGTGTCAACGATCGTCAAAGCGATCATGAAGTGATCCTATCTAAGCACGTCAAGCATAACCCCACCTTGTTCACTTCCTGAACCCCTTCGGAAAGCGACCGTCATGGTTACTCATGCTGGTAGTGTATTCCGAACATGGTGTCAAGTTTTCTACAACCGGATATTAACAAATTCCCATCTGCCACATAACCGCGGGCACGGCTTCCGAAAGATCAAAACCCTGCAGGGGTGTCCCAACTTAGCCCATCACAAGCTCACGATCTGTGGATTCGCAACTCCAAGGTGGGAAGACCCGTGTATTCTCGTAATCCCGTGCTCAAGATATTCCGACTAAGGTAAAACTAATCCACCAAGACCTCCCGGCGTGCCGACACCCTGACAGTAGCCGCGCGTATCTAGGCTCAGGCCACGGCCGGATGAGCGAAGCGTACAGGTGCCAAATACCCCAAGTTGCCAAGGGGCGGACCCGCACAGTGCTCTAGTTTGGACCAACACTCATGTGGAGCACTGGCCCGGGGTTTTTAATTAAGTCCACGGGATAGCTAGTCCCTATGCAAGTTTTAGTTATTAGGCGAATGTAAAACCAATGTCGGGACTTGCTGGAAAAGCTTTAGCGCTAAGAGGGTTATCGAGGGGGTCCCATAACCCCAACCGTGTTAGGAACGCATAATCAAGGAATATAACACCGGTTTAAACGGTTCCTAGGGCGGCATGAGTGGAACAAAACACCAAGCAAGAGGCTTAGCCTTCCACCCATTACCAATATATAGATGATTTGGTTTAACAGATTATATATTGTGATATCCCAACAATAACTTCATCATGAAGCAAGAATCTTCAAATCTTCTCCTGCAACTAACAATGCTATAAGATGGGCTGAGCGAAGCTTATGTAGCCAATCAAAGGTTTGCTAGGTTGGGTGGTTAGAGAGATTCATGGCTACAATAGGAGGCTCACAGAAAAACATGGGCATCGAGTCAATAAGCTAAAGAGCGAGACATCTAGCAATAGGCAAAGATAGTAATGATATCTGTGTCAGGTCATCTTGCCTGTTGAGTCGTCGATGGGATCGTAACCTTGCTCCTCACACTCAACCTCGGTAGGACCCTCGTTCTCGGTCTCGGCTTCCGGCTCTACTCAACACAAGAGCACAACATGGCACAATATCAAACACGGTGCAATGCACAATCAACATGATGCAAGTATGATGTGCGTATGCATGTGGAAGCATTTGAGCCTAAGGAGAAGATGATGAAGAAGGCCTCATCTTGGAAAACCAAGCGTGCCATTGGATAGAGGGGAAGATTTCGGTTGAAATCGATATAAAGATCGCCACAAACGGACACACGGTTTGCAAAAGGCAAGCAAAACAATATTCACACAAAGCTGCAGATTACAGCCACATGGCATGTTTGGAGCAAGAAATAATTATGCTACAACACTCAAACATGGAGACAAAGGGCATGGACATGAAGTAGACATGATACTTAACAAGTATGAACTTAGAAAACACCCAAAAACCTACTGGAACACAATTAACCAAGCATGGCAAGTTGCAATAAAATTATCCAGACTTAGTCAAAATCTGGGAAGGCAAAAACATCATCACGATGCTGCCTTCGGAGGCACAAAACAACATGCATATCAACTCCACTAAGTATATAAATATCATGGACATGTAGTAGACATAGCATACAGCAAACAACTCCATTGGAGCAACTCCATAGGAGGCATGGATCAATAGCAACAAGCTACACCAAATTGATCATGCTGATAAAAACCTGACAGGTGTAATTTATAGCAACTTGAGAGCAAGAAATAAATAAGCTACAGCAGGCCATATGTGCAAGTAAGGGCATGGATGGATAGAGCATAACATGGACAACAAGGAATGACCATTGGCCACTCCAAAACAAGCATGGAATTGAGTGAGGCATCACACAAACATAGCATCAGGTTAACAGATTTCCAGACTTAGCAGTTTTTTCACGAAGTATAAAACAGCAACATTGACATGGCATGTTTACAAGCTTGTTTAAGTCACCTCAAGGCATATCATGGGAAGTGGTTTGCACCACAGCAAAGACCATATGATGGTGCTTCTAAAACATATTGACATGTGGCATGAAGACAAACACATCAATAGCAATGAGCATGTCAAAACAGCATCTCATAACAAGTTTCAGAACTTAACAGCCACATGCACTTTTGGAACAGAGATTAACATGGCAATATGACACCTAACATGAATGCTACAGCAACCATCATGTAGATCACTTCACAATGAACATTTTTACATATCATATGCTCCGTTTGGATAAACATGCACCAAGTTATCACATCTCAAACATGGCAACAAATTAACAAGTAACAGAAGTTTTAAACAATAGCACTCTTGCAACAGATATTAGGGCATCTAGATGAACTCAACAAGCATGCCACAGTGGAACAAAATGAAGAGCATATCACCGCGATCATTTTGATATATTACACGCCCAAAACGGATCTACGAGCACGAAGTTACAGCCATGCAAAGGAGGCAACAAAATATAGCAGATCTGGAGACTCCGTCGTTTTTATACCTCACGAAAAAGTCAAACGGGACGAGCAGAAGCGGGACGGGGATATCCGGGCGCGGGGACAGCCGTTTGGACGGAGGGAGTGGTGGATCTCATCCACTCCCTGATCTAGATCGGATCTCGCCGGAGAAGACGACGAGCGGCGGCGGCGGCTCGCCGGAGCCGGCCGACGAGGTGGCCGGAAGAGGAAGCAGTGCGGGGCCGGCCGAGGCGGTGGGATGCCGGCGGCGGGGCGGTGGCGAGCCGGGCGGAGCTCCCGTGGCGGCGGGGCGACGCCGGCGGGAGGCGGCTGGGGCGGCGCCGGCGACCCGTGGTGGCGGCGACGGAGGCCCGCAGCGGCGGCGACCGGCGGCCGGCGCCTCGAGCGCGGACGACGGGATGGCGCCTGGAGGCACGGGGCAGAGAGGCCCAGCGCAGCCCGGGGCGGGCCAGCCTCGGGCTCGCGGGCCCGTTGGCGGCGTGGTGGGATGGCTGGCGGTGGAGGCGACGTGTCAAGTAGTGATTGGCCGGGCGCGGCGGCAGGACAGGTCCGGCGCCATCCGGACGTGTCCGGCGGCCGGAGGAGCTGCGGGGCGCGGAGAAAAAGGGAAAAAATGGGAAGGACTAGGGTTTCGCCCAAAAATGGAGGGGATGGGGCCTTTTTATATGCATAGGGAGCTAGGAAGGTCCAAATGGGGAGCGGTTTTTGCCCACACGATCAGGATCCGACGACCGAGAGGATGGGAGTGGTTGTGCTGGGTGTCACATCCCTAGCTAGCACTTGCATTAGGACCTGATTAGAGTGTGCATCATGTTTACTTTCAAAGAAACTTGAAATGGGATTAACAGAAACCCCAGCACCCCTCCCCTAACAACTAGGGTTTGCTAAAATATTTTCCAATGTACCCAAAATGCCCTTCAAAATGTTCATCATTTCTGCCTTGGTCTTAAACCTCTGCCGAAAATGGTGCACAATTTTCTAGGACAATCTAGGGTTTTGGATTAAATCATATGGAATTGTAATTTGGGCATTTAAATGCTATAAAATATTTTAAATGCTCAAATAATCATAAACTATAATGTTTCCTACTGTTCATATTATATACAGCAGGTATGACAAGTGTTATGATTTATAAAAATGTTTAGGCATTTTTATTAAATGAACAAAGTTGCAAAAGAAATGAAACAGAAAAGAAAATAGGAAAACACTTACCTGGCGCCCACCCGGCCCACCTGCCGGCCCAGCCCAGCTGCCGCTCCAGCGAGCTGCTTGGCTCGGCCAGGCAGGCAGGCAGGTGCTCGACGGCGACCGCACGGCGCGCCACGCAGCTGCCCGCCGCCCTGCTTCGCCCCCTCGCCGTCCTGGAGGGATGGATCGAACGTCCACGACCTCCTCGACCCCCCAGACACCTCCGTTTCTCCCCAGCTCCTCTCCTCCGCTCTCCCCGCGCCATGGCCGACGCCGCCGTGATCGCACCGTCGTAGAAACCACGTCCACCGTCGTCCCCGAGCTCCGCCGTGTTGTCCATCGTCTCCGCCGTCCTCGACTGCTTCGGACAGGCCGAGCCCCGAGCGCTCGCCCGCCCTGGAGACGCCCCCGACCTCTTCTTCCCCAACTCCGGCCGCGGAGATCCCCCTCGCCGTGCTGCTCAGCTCCGACCACCCCCGAGCTCGCTTCGGTGCTTGCTGCAACCGCTGTGAGCCTAGCTACCTCCTCCCCCTCTCCGTTGGCTCCCTCTTGCCCTGTAACCCACTGCACGTAGCTCCACCGCACGCACCGCCGCCGTGCTCGTCGCCGGTGATGCTCCGGTGACCATTTGGTCACCGGCACCCGTCCAACGCACTCACCACAGCACGTAGATGCGAACGGTGCTACGCACGCATCGCCTAGGCCCCTGCAGCCGCATCTCCACACATGCCCGACGCCGCTCGCCGCCGTCGAGCTCGTTGCCGTCGTCTCCGGCCACCCCAGGTCCGGCGACCACCACCATCCGATGCGGAAGAGCAAGAGCTCTCCAACGCACCCAGCCGCAGCTCGAGCCGTGCCCCACAGTCGTTTTCCGAGGCACGCCGCCGCGTTTGGCCTCGCCGGCGGCTAAATGCCGGCGAGTTGGACCTGTTTTGACCACGGGTTTGACCCCCTGGGTCAATGACATGTGGGCCCTGCCCACAAGTGAAACTTAGTTTAGTTGTTATTTTAATTTGAATTAGTTAATTAGTTTAGTCACTGACACGTGGGCCCTGGCCCCACTGACAGCTAATTAGTTTAACTAAACTCTAATTAACTCAGTTAATTAGCTGTGACACTGACATGAGGGACCCACTGGTCAGGTTTGACCTGGACTGGCCCTGTTGACTGGCTGACGTCAGCATGATGTCATGTTGACGCAGTAAAGGTTTTTCTGGGATTTTTAGATTTAAAATAATTCAGGAAATTCCAGAAAATACCCAAAACTTCTAAAAATCATATAAAATCAACCATAGCTCAGATGGAAAAGATTTATATATGAAAAATGATCAGAAAAATCCAAGCTATCCAATGGCACCGGTTTCATGCATGTTTGAATAAGCTAACTTGCTGTTTACATCAAAAACATGATAATGCACTTATTTAAATAATAGTTTGAACTTCAATTTGAATCCTTGATTCAAATAGGTTCAAACCCTTCTGGTTTTAGTTGCATTAGCCAACCCACATGCATCTTGCCATGTCATGAACATGCATCATATTGTTGCATTTGTTTGTTAATGATTGTATCGTCGGTATTCCCTGTGTTAGGTCCTGCTCCCGAGGGTACAGCTGTATATCCAGTTGAAGAGCAGTACCCGACAACTACCTTGTCAAGCAAGCAATCATTGATCATTCCGACACAAACCCAATCTTCTCGCTCCTGCTCTCTTTTACTGCATTAAGGCAACAGCACGTGAACTGCTACTTGCTGCGGTAGTCGAACCCTATTCCCTTGCATGACTTGTCATTGCCACAGTAAATAGTTGAAACCCACTAGCATGTGTAGGAGTTGATTGAGCCATGTGATGTGTGATCCACCATGCTATTTACTTATGTTGCCTGCTATGCTTAGAGTTGTGTCTGGTCTGGTTCATCTGGGTGATGGATCAGAGTGAAATGATCTTACCGATAAAGAGAGGGAAGTGTGGAATACGCTTGGTAAAGGTATCGATGAAAGGCCATGTAGGAGTACATGGTGGGTTGTTTCATTGGAATCGTCCATAGGACCCGAGATCTGTGTGTGTGATTCAAGTTACAGTTACTACCACACATTGGGCCCTGAAATATGACCCCACTCGACTTATTGACTGCCCTTGTACTCTGTCCAGGAGTTGCAACTAGTTTCTGGTGTTTATAGTTTACTGGAGGTCGTGCGCAGCGCTGACCCTCGGGGTGGGCTGTGATGCGACAGGTACGTGGCACGGTGTACCGGTTGCCCGTTTGGTGACTCGGGAACCCTGTACACATCGTTTGGGGCCGTGAGCGACACCCCGGCCGGATCTCCCCACGGATGGAACCCAAATAGGCGATAAACCTGGACGAGAGACTTGAGTGGTTGGTTAGGTCGTGGTCTACACCCACGTCGGCTTTCGCTTGAAGTCTGCCGAGCACATGTCGTGTGCAGACGCTAAGTGGTGAAAACATGTGTGAAGAAGTACACCCCTGCAGGGTTATCAAACTATTCGAATAGCCGTTGTTCGCGGTACGAACTACTTGGTTACTCTTACAGTTCATAGACAAGTTGATGGATACTGCTAAAAGCCTCAAGATAAGCGTGAGTGCCGTGGATGGCCCTTCCGTAGGATGACGGAATAGGATCCTCGGTAGTGTATTGATGTGGTGATTAGAGGACTCGTGTTCGTAATAACATCTTGCAATCTGTTGAGAGTTGTAGTATAGGTTAGCCAAGGTCAAAGCTGGCATTCTGCTATAAACTCCACTACCCCCTTTGATAATGTTGCATGTATGATAGGTTCTGTGGTAAGACTTGCTGAGTACCTTTGTACTCATGTTTGCTTAATAACTGTTGCAGAGGAGAACCCTGCCCCTGCTGATGGGTTCTACATAGACGTTGACGTCGACGAGTAGCTTGACACCCAGACGGTGATCTGGAGCTTGTGAAGGGCCTTGTAGATAGTCAGGCTACAGCAAGCCTGTTTTATTTTCTAAGTTGTCTGTACTCAAAAATGTAGCTTCCGCTTGTGCTTGTATGACTGTATGACTTGAGTGTTGGGTCATGTGACCCCTACCTGTATGAATATGTTATGTATGGCTCTTGGAGCCTTTTAAATAAAGTACTATGAGTCATTGAGTTCTGTTGTGATGCAATGTTGTATTTGCACATATTGAGCATATTGCGTGTATGATTGAAATGCTTGGTATGTGTGGGATCCGACACCTAGTTGTTTTCCTTTGGTAGCCTATCTTACAGGGAAATGCCTCCTAGTGATTCCAATGAGCCTTGGTAGCTTGCTACTGCTCGGAACACGTAGGCTGGCCGGCATGTGTCCTTCTTCATTCCTGTGTCTGTCCCTTAGGGGAAATGTCACGCGTTGTTCCTTTAAGTCCATGTAGCTTGCTACGACTTGGGTTCATACATTGATGACCGACACGTTCGTTGCTGGGTCATGGATGCCTGTCTCTGTAATTTAGTGCCACTTTTGGTTTATAACTAGCCATGTCGGCCCGGGTTCTCTGTCATATGGATGCTAGCGACACTGTCATATACGTGTGCCAAAATGCGCAAACGGTCCCGGGCCAGGTAAGGTGGCACCCGTGGGGTTACCGTGCGTGAGGCCGCAAAGTGATATGACGTGTTACAGCTAGATCGGTGTGACTTAGGATCGGGGTCCTGACAGCGTTGGCATCAGAGCTGGACTGCCTGTAGGTTTCTCAAGCCAAACTGGTCGATGTTGAGTCTAGAAAATTTCTTAGTTATATGTAGGGGAATTGATTGTGGAAGGGAACGTAAGGCTCTTTTACTCCTTACCTTATGCCCTTCTGATCTGAGTATTTCTATTCTTTCTACGGGGATTTAGGATTAGGCCTCTTATCCTTACTAGGTTCACGTGTTACTAATCCGTAGACTCTTAGGATTGTTGGTTTCAAGCCTCAGTTCAGTTTCTATCCTTTTGAGTATGATGATTGTTGAACCGGAACCTTGATATGGAATTGTTGAGTGGCTATGCTATCATTTGTATGATGTCTCAAATCTTTGTTTGAGCATTTACAGTTGTTATGCTGCCCGATTTCTTCCAGAAACACTAATGCCTTTGCATTATTTCGTGTTTCAGATGTCTGGCCGCATTCCTCACCAAGTGGTTCGTTTGACTCGGTGCATTAATGTGCCCGGTCACACGGCCATGCTAGTCCGTGTGATGACTGAGACCGGTTATCGCTGGTATCCTGAATACACTGTGGAGGAACAGTATCGGGATTTCAATCAAAGTCAGTATTTCTGCACAGTCCGGATATACCCCTCATATCCCGGAGCAAATGATCCCATCCATTGGTCTTATGGACTCGGGATTACCATCGAGATGGCAGTACAGGATGCCGCTTATTCGATGATGACCATTCTCCGTGCTAGGCATGCCCTGTTGCTGAACACTGAGTTCTGTTACATGCCAGCTTCACTCCCCGGAGAAGAAGGCTACTACACTGGTCTGTATACTGATGCTGCTCATGAAGAGCCACTGCTTCAGACTACTGTTCAGATGTTGGAGGATAGGGACCGCGAGGTCCGTGCCCTCCGAATGGAGCTGTATAACACCCGAGCCGCTCACTGGACTACCTTGACACGGCTTGCACCTACTGTGCACGCCGGATATCTGGACATGCGGGATTTGTATCCTGTGCGGACTCGTCTGCCTGATCGCATGGATTGGCGTGACGTTGGGGGTATTACACCTCCACATGGGCGTCGGTTACCACTAGCATCGGGACCGAGACCACACCCATGCCCTTATGGTCCTCAGCCATCGAGTGCTCGCGAGTTCCAAGATCCGTCTGTACCACTTCCAGGCTACGGTGGTAATCTTTACGAGGATTACTACGCGAATGTCTGAGCTAGTCCGTGGTAGTAGTAGTATTGTAGTAGTTGTATTTCCACAGTCCTGCGCGTCTTGTGGAATATGACTTAGTGTGTCCTGAATTTCAGAGGTGTAGTTAAATAATGTATAGGAGCTTGGAATGCCTCTGATGGGATGTATCGTCTTTCACCGTAGTTGTACTTTAGCCTTGGCTTGTACTAAACTTTGTTTGGTGTGTATGACCACTGGTGTATATATAGCAGTTCCTATATTACCATGTCGTACGGATGAACATCTCTGCATTCTGTGTCATCCATTACATTCTGCACTTCTATGTCAAATTTTTGCCATCCCTGTCTAAACCGTTGTTTTGTTTTCCTAGGATGGTCAACACTCGCAACACTCCTGCTGCTCAGGAGCAGGGTGAGGCTAGTGGGGCTAGAGATGGAAATCTGCCCCAGCCACCCTCTTTGGCGAAAGTTATGCTTGAAGCAGAACGGAACAAGAGAGAGACCAACCGTCTGCTGGAACGCATAGAGCAAAACACTGGGTTCCGTCAGAGGAATGACGTGGTGTCAATCCACGATTTCATCAAGATGTGTCCACCGAAGTTCCATCACTCCACTGAACCTCTGGATGCTGATGACTGGCTACGTAGTATCACCCAGAAGCTACACTCTGCCCGTGTGGCCGAAGCTGACAAGGTTATCTACACCGCCTACCATCTTGAGGGCCCTGCCAGTCTTTGGTGGGAAAACTTTGAAGCTATGCGTCCTGCTGGCCAAGTCACTACCTGGGTTGAGTTCAGTGAGGCATTCCGTGAACATCACATTCCGGAAGGTCTCATGGATCGCAAGCGGGAGGAATTCTGCAATTTCACTCAGGGCCGTTTAACTGTGGATGGCTACAGTCGTGAGTTTGGTAATCTGGCACGCTATGCACCTGAGGAAGTATCCACCGATGCCAAGAAACAGGCGAGGTTCCGCAAGGGACTCAGCCCTGAACTTCGTCGAGATCTACGTCTGCACGAGTGCACCTCCTTCCATAAGTTGGTTAACAAGGCTATCAGTGCTGAGACAGGCCAGACCGACTTCGAGGCTACCCGCAAGCATACTCGAGACCTTGGTTCCTCATCCGGCTCTGGCTCTCACAAGCACCGTGTATGGGTTCCTAACACTGCTCTGCCACCCAAGTATACACCGAGGCCATCCTATGAGGCGCCTCGTCCAACTCAACAGTTTGCACCTGCTAAGACCTATGGAGGTCCACCCTCCAACTTTGCTCCACGCACCACCACTGTGACTTGTTTCAAGTGTGGAGAACCGGGACACTACATGCGTGATTGTCCCCAGAATCAGCCAGGAAAACCCGTTGGCCGTGGTAAGCCAACCGGCAAGGTGAACTATGTCAAGCCAATCCCCACTGCACGTGGTCATGTCAACTATGTTTCTGCCGAAGAAGCCTATGAGGATCCTAACGTCGTCCTTGGTACGCTTCTCGTAAACTGCCATCCGGCATCTGTTCTTTTCGATACTGGAGCATCCCATTCGTTCATATCTGAGAGCTATGCTCGATTGCACAACATGACTTTTTGTGACATGCCTACTTCCATGGTTATTCAAACTCCTGGTTCAAAGTGGCAAACCTCTAGGGTAAGCCATGGAAATGAAATCCTTGTCGATAGACTTGTTTTCCTTGCATCCTTAATCGCTCTCAAGTCCTCGGACATAAATATCATTTTGGGTATGGATTGGATGACAACCCATTACGCCAAAATTGATTGCTTTACTAGGACCGCTCAACTTACACATCCATCCGGCAAGATAGTCAATGTCTTGACTCGAATGGCTGAACGTCAGCTCTATTCTCTTAATGCCAGCCCTCTACCAGAACTCGAAGATATCCCGGTAGTCTGTGACTTTCCGGATGTTTTTCCAGAAGAACTGCCAGGAGTTCCACCTGACAGAGATGTCGAGTTCGTGATAGATCTTATTCCTGGAACTGTCCCAATCTCTAGGAGACCTTATAAGATGGCACCACTAGAATTAGCTGAGCTAAAGAAACAACTCGATGAGTCCTTGCAAAAGGGTTTCATCCGTCCTAGTTCTTCCCCTTGGGCTTGCCCCGTCCTCTTCGTCAAGAAGAAGGATGGAACGGAGCGGATGGTTGTAGATTACCGACCTGTCAATCTGGTCACCATAAAGAATAAGTATCCGCTTCCCAGGATCAACGACCTGTATGATCAGCTCGCTGAATCCTCAGTCTTCTCTAAGATGGATTTGAGGTTGGGCTACCATCAAATCAAAATCAAGAACGGGGACATTCCTAAAACGGCTTTCGTTACTCGTTATGGCCAATATGAGTACACCGTCATGTCCTTCGGATTAACCAATGCCCCAGCTACCTTTTCTCGGTTAATGAATTCTATATTCATGGAGTATTTGGATAAATTCGTCGTGGTATACCTCGATGATATACTCATTTTCTCCAAGAACAAGGAAGATCATGCCGAGCATTTAAGGCTGGTATTGACGAAACTTCGAGAGCACCGCCTTTATGCCAAATTCTCTAAATGTGAATTTTGGTTGCCAGAAGTAACCTATCTAGGTCATGTGATCTCTGGCAAGGGTATTGCTGTCAATCCCGAGCGAGTTCAAGCCGTACTTGATTGGACTCCTCCTGAATCGGTCAAGCAAGTTAGGAGTTTTCTTGGCTTAGCGAGCTATTGCCGACGTTTCGTCGAGAATTTCTCCAAGGTTGCTAAACCTCTAACCGAACTCCTTAAGAAAGATAAAAAGTTTGAGTGGACCCCACAGTGCGAGTCCAGTTTTCAGGAACTGAAAAGACGCCTGACATCTGCACCTGTACTGGTACCACCAGACTTTTCCAAGGATTTTATAATCTATTGCGACGCCTCGCGACAAGGACTAGGCTGCATTCTTATGCAAGATCGTCAAGTGATTGCATACGCATCCCGACAGTTGCGTCCACATGAGGATAACTATCCTACTCATGATTTAGAGCTTGCAGCTGTAGTCCATGCACTCAAAACATGGCGACATTACCTTCTGGGTAATCGCTGTGAAATTTTCACTGATCACCAAAGTTTGAAGTATATCTTCACCCAACCGGATCTAAATCTCAGGCAAAGACGTTGGGTTGAGTTGCTCACCGACTACGACTTAGAAATCACTTTCACTCCTGGAAAGGCCAATGTCATGGCTGATGCACTAAGTCGTAAGTCATATTATAACAATTTAATGTTACAACAAAGTCAACCACTTCTCCACGAGGAATTTCGTAAGCTTAACCTTCACATCGTTCCTCGAGGATTTCTTTCCACCTTGGTGGCGAAACCTACCCTTATGGATCAAATCATAGCTGCCCAGAAGCGTGATAAAGGTGTATCACGACTCCAAGAGAACATCGCTAGCGGACTCGCTAAAAGTTTCTCCATGGATGATCGAGGTGTTGTTTTCTTTGAGAACCGTGTAGTGGTTCCCAAGAACCACCATCTGCGGCAATTAATCCTTAAGGAGGCTCATGAATCTCCTCTCACGATTCATCCCGGTAGTACCAAAATGTATCAAGACCTACGTCAAAGATTCTGGTGGACTAGGATGAAGAGAGAAATCGCTCAGTTCATTGCTAACTGCGACGTTTGTCGTCGAGTTAAAGTAGAGCATCAACGGCCTGCTGGCACCCTTCAACCTTTAGCTATTCCTGAATGGAAATGGGACAAAGTCGGTATGGACTTCATTACCGGGTTTCCCAGGTCCAGGAAAGGGAATAATGCTATCTTCGTCGTTATCGACCGCCTCTCTAAAGTAGCTCACTTCCTGCCTGTTCGGGAGAGTATTACCGCTAGCCAGCTAGCAGACTTATATATCTCTCGAATAGTATCACTTCATGGTGTACCGTTGGAGATTAACTCAGACCGTGGAAGTCTTTTCACTTCCCGATTTTGGGAAAGTTTCCAGAATGCTATGGGAACTCATCTCTCTTTCAGTACTGCCTTCCATCCGCAGTCAAGTGGTCAAGTGGAACGAGTCAATCAAATTCTGGAAGACATGCTTCGAGCCTCTGTTATTTCTTTCGGTATGGAATGGGAAAAGTGTCTTCCATTTGCCGAATTCGCTTATAACAATAGTTATCAAGCCAGCTTGGGTAAAGCTCCCTTCGAAGTTCTATATGGACGAAGGTGTCGAACACCTCTTAACTGGTCAGAAACCGGCGAAAGACAATTCTTTGGCCCGGATATGATTCAGGAAGCAGAAGAACAAGTTCGCATCGTTCGTGAGAGATTGAAGACAGCCCAGTCTCGCCAAAAGAGCCAATATGATAGTCATCATAAGGCTGTGACTTTTGAAGTCGGCGATAAGGCTTACCTTCGGGTTACTCCTCTTAAGGGAACCCATCGCTTTGGTATCAAAGGCAAATTGGCCCCTCGTTACATCAGTCCTTTTCGCATTCTTGCCAAACGAGGAGAAGTTGCCTACCAATTGGAACTACCTCCGCACCTCTCCAGAGTGCATGATGTTTTCCACGTTTCTCAACTCAGGCGTTGCTTCTCGGATCCTATCCGCGGAGTGGACCACGAAACGCTTGATCTCCAAGACAATCTCACATATCTAGAATACCCCGTTCGTATTCTTGATCAAACTGAGCGAACCACTCGACGCCACAATATCAAGTTTCTCAAGGTTCAATGGTCACATCATTCCGAGAGTGAAGCTACTTGGGAATGGGAGGATCGTCTTCGACTTGAGTACCCCACCCTCTTTCCGGAGGAACCCGAATCTCGGGGCGCGATTCTTTTAAGTGGGGGTGAGTTGTCACATCCCTAGCTAGCACTTGCATCAGGACCTGATTAGAGTGTGCATCATGTTTACTTTCAAAGAAACTTGAAATGGGATTAACAGAAACCCCAGCACCCCTCCCCTAACAACTAGGGTTTGCTAAAATATTTTCCAATGTACCCAAAATGCCCTTCAAAATGTTCATCATTTCTGCCTTGGTCTTAAACCTCTGCCAAAAATGGTGCACAATTTTCTAGGACAATCTAGGGTTTTGGATTAAATCATATGGTATTTGAATTTGGGCATTTAAATGCTATAAAATATTTTAAATGCTCAAATAATCATAAACTATAATGTTTCCTACTGTTCATATTATATACAGCAGGTATGACAAGTGTTATGATTTATAAAAATGTTTAGGCATTTTTATTAAATGAACAAAGTTGCAAAAGAAATGAAACAGAAAAGAAAATAGGAAAAGAAAATAGGAAAAGAAAATAGGAAAACACTTACCTGGCGCCCACCCGGCCCACCTGCCGACCCAGCCCAGCTGCCGCTCCAGCGAGCTGCTTGGCTCGGCCAGGCAGGCAGGCAGGTGCTCGACGGCGACCGCACGGCGCCCCACGCAGCTGCCCGCCGCCCTGCTTCGCCCCCTCGCCGTCCTGGAGGGATGGATCGAACGTCCACGACCTCCTCGACCCCCCAGACACCTCCGTTTCTCCCCAGCTCCTCTCCTCCGCTCTCCCCGCGCCATGGCCGACGCCGCCGTGATCGCACCGTCATAGAAACCACGTCCACCGTCGTCCCCGAGCTCCGCCGTGTTGTCCATCGTCTCCGCCGTCCTCGACTGCTTCGGACAGGCCGAGCCCTGAGCGCTCGCCCGCCCTGGAGACGCCCCCGACCTCTTCTTCCCCAACTCCGGCCGCGGAGATCCCCCTCGCCGTGCTGCTCAGCTCCGACCACCCCCGAGCTCGCTTCGGTGCTTGCTGCAACCGCTGTGAGCCTAGCTACCTCCTCCCCCTCTCCGTTGGCTCCCTCTTGCCCTGTAACCCACTGCACGTAGCTCCACCGCACGCACCGCCGCCGTGCTCGTCGCCGGTGATGCTCCGGTGACCATTTGGTCACCGGCACCCGTCCAACGCACTCACCACAGCACGTAGATGCGAACGGTGCTACGCATGCATCGCCTAGGCCCCTGCAGCCGCATCTCCACACACGCCCGACGCCGCTCGCCGCCGTCGAGCTCATTGCCGTCGTCTCCGGCCACCCCAGGTCCGGCGACCACCACCATCCGATGCGGAAGAGCAAGAGCTCTCCAACGCACCCAGCCGCAGCTCGAGCCGTGCCCCACAGTCGTTTTCCGAGGCACGCCGCCACGTTTGGCCTCGCCGGCGGCTAAACGCCGGCGAGTTGGACCTGTTTTGACCACGGGTTTGACCCCCTGGGTCAATGACATGTGGGCCCTGCCCGCAAGTCAAACTTAGTTTAGTTGTTATTTTAATTTTAATTAGTTAATTAGTTTAGTCACTGACACGTGGGCCCTGGCCCCACTGACAGCTAATTAGTTTAACTAAACTCTAATTAACTCAGTTAATTAGCTGTGACACTGACATGAGGGACCCACTGGTCAGGTTTGACCTGGACTGGCCCTGTTGACTGGCTGACGTCAGCATGATGTCATGCTGACGTAGTAAAGGTTTTTCTGGGATTTTTAGATTTAAAATAATTCAGGAAATTCCAGAAAATACCCAAAACTTCTAAAAATCATATAAAATCAACCATAGCTCAGATGGAAAAGATTTATATATGAAAAATGATCAGAAAAATCCAAGCTATCCAATGGCACTGGTTTCATGCATGTTTGAATAAGTTAACTTGCTGTTTACATCAAAAACATGATAATGCACTTATTTAAATAATAGTTTGAACTTCAATTTGAATCCTTGATTCAAATAGGTTCAAACCCTTCTGGTTTTAGTTGCATTAGCCAACCCACATGCATCTTGCCATATCATGAACATGCATCATATTGTTGCATTTGTTTGTTAATGATTGTATCGTCGGTATTCCCTGTGTTAGGTCCTGCTCCCGAGGATACAGATGTATATCCAGTTGAAGAGCAGTACCCGACAACTACCTTGTCAGGCAAGCAATCATTGATCATTCCGACACAAACCCAATCTTCTCGCTCCTGCTCTCTTTTACTGCATTAAGGCAACAGCACGTGAACTGCTACTTGCTGCAGTAGTTGAACCCTATTCCCTTGCATGACCTGTCATTGCCACAGTAAATAGTTGAAACCCACTAGCATGTGTAGGAGTTGATTGAGCCATGTGATGTGTGATCCACCATGCTATTTACTTATGTTGCCTGCTATGCTTAGAGTTGTGTCTGGTCTGGTTCATCTGGGTGATGGATCAGAGTGAAATGATCTTACCGATAAAGAGAGGGAAGTGTGGAATACGCTTGGTAAAGGTATCGATGAAAGGCCATGTAGGAGTACATGGTGGGTTGTTTCATTGGAATCGTCCATAGGACCCGAGATCTGTGTGTGTGATTCAAGTTACAGTTACTACCACACATTGGGCCCTGAAATATGACCCCGCTCGACTTATTGACTGCCCTTGTACTCTGTCCAGGAGTTGCAACTAGTTTCTGGTGTTTATAGTTTACTGGAGGTCGTGCGCAGCGCTGACCCTCGGGGTGGGATGTGATGCGACAGGTACGTGGCACGGTGTACCGGTTGCACGTTTGGTGACTCGGGAACCCTGTACACATCGTTTGGGGCCGTGAGCGACCCCCCGGCCGGATCTCCCCACGGATGGAACCCAAATAGGCGATAAACCTGGACGAGAGACTTGAGTGGTTGGTTAGGTCGTGGTCTACACCCATGTCGGCTTTCGCTTGAAGTCTGCCGATCACATGTCGTGTGCAGACGCTAAGTGGTGAAAACATGTGTGAAGAAGTACACCCCTGCAGGGTTATCAAACTATTCGAATAGCCGTTGTTCGCGGTACGAACTACTTGGTTACTCTTACATATCATAGACAAGTAGATGGATACTGCTAAAAGCCTCAAGATAAGCGTGAGTGCCGTGGATGGCCCTTCCGTAGGATGACGGAAGAGGATCCTCGGTAGTGTATTGATGTGGTGATTAGAGGACTCGTGTTCGTAATAACATCTTGCAATCTGTTGAGAGTTGTAGTATAGGTTAGCCAAGGTCAAAGCTGGCATTCTGCTATAAACTCCACTACCCCCTTTGATAATGTTGCATGTATGATAGGTTCTGTGGTATGACTTGCTGAGTACCTTTGTACTCATGTTTGCTTAATAACTGTTGCAGAGGAGAACCCTGCCCCTGCTGATGGGTTCTACATAGACGTTGACGTCGACGAGTAGCTTGACACCCAGACGGTGATCTGGAGCTTGTGAAGGGCCTTGTAGATAGTCAGGCTACACCAAGCCTGTTTTATTTTCTAAGTTGTCTGTACTCAGACATGTAGCTTCCGCTTGTGCTTGTATGACTGTATGACTTGAGTGTTGGGTCATGTGACCCCTACCTGTATGAATATGTTATGTATGGCTCTTGGAGCCTTATAAATAAAGTACTATGAGTCATAGAGTTCTGTTGTGATGCAATGTTGTATTTGCACATATTGAGCATATTGCGTGTATGATTGAAATGCTTGGTATGTGTGGGATCCGACACCTAGTTGTTTTCCTTTGGTAGCCTATCTTACAGGGAAATGCCTCCTAGTGATTCCAATGAGCCTTGGTAGCTTGCTACTGCTCGAAACACGTAGGCTGGCCGGCATGTGTCCTTCTTCGTTCCTGTGTCTGTCCCTTAGGGGAAATGTCACGCGTTGTTCCTTTAAGTCCATGTAGCTTGCTACGACTTGGGTTCATACGTTGATGACCGACACGTTCGTTGCTGGGTCATGGATGCCTGTCTCTGTAATTTAGTGCCACTTTTGGTTTATAACTAGCCATGTCGGCCCGGGTTCTCTGTCATATGGATGCTAGCGACACTGTCATATACGTGTGCCAAAATGCGCAAACGGTCCCGGGCCAGGTAAGGTGGCACCCGTGGGGTTACCGTGCGTGAGGCCGCAAAGTGATATGACGTGTTACAGCTAGATCGGTGTGACTTAGGATCGGGGTCCTGACACTGGGTTAGTGGGCTGTTGTGGAGGGGGTCTTGGGCCAAAAGGAAGAGGTACTTTTAGCCCACTAGGTTAGCCGTTAGAGTACCAAACGAGCTCCAAACGCGATGAAACTTGACAGGCGGCCTACACGTACCAAAACAACAACGCACGACAAGTCTCACCTCATTCCAGGAACGTTACACACCCACACACGAAAGAAGGACTCGGGGGTGCCACAGGCACGCGTGTGAGTGTCGGAACTCAAAACGGACAACGGGAAGAGGCGAGTGGGACCGGGTGCAAGTGACAACACGAATGCAATGCAATGCACATGATAACATGACATGGATGAAATGCACACACGCACATGAACAAAAGAGGAAACCCGAAATGAAAGAAGAGCCCAGAATGGAATTGATGAAGTCAACGTTTCATATATTGCCATAATTGGAAGGTGTTACATCTGGGGTGTTACAAACTCTCCTCTACTACAAAAAGATCTCGTTCCGAGATCTAGGACTGGAAGAAGGAGGGATACTCGGAATGAAGGTGATCTTTTCGTTCCCACGTAGCTTCTCGGTTGGTATGGTGTGACCACTTAACTTTCAAGAACTTGATTGACTTGTTGCGGTTCTTGCGCTCAGTTTCTTCAAGAATAGCAACAGGGTGCTCACCGGAAGACAAGTCATGTTGAAGATCAATCTCCTCGAACGGAATGGTGCGTTCAGGTGCCTTGAAGCACTTGCGGAGTTGAGACACGTGAAACACATCATGAACAGTAGCAAAGTTGGAGGGGAGCTCAAGTTGATAGGCTAGATCGCCTCTTTTGCCAAGAATCTTGAAAGGGCCCACATATCTAGGAGCAAGCTTTCCTTTGATACCAAATCTTTGGGTTCCTTTCATAGGAGAAACACGGAGATAGACATGATCTCCAATGTCGAAAGCCAAATCACGATGCTTGTCGTCATAGTAACTCTTTTGACGCGACTGAGCGGCCTTGAGATTCTCACATATGACTTTGCACATATCTTCAGCTTCTGAGATCAAGTCATTGCCGAGAAGTTGACGTTCACCAGTCTCGAACCAGTTGAGAGGGGTACGACACTTTCTGCCATAGAGGATTTCAAAAGGACTTTGCCGGCACTTGCTTGGAAACTATTGTTGTAAGAGAACTCGGCAAATGGAAGACAATCTTCCCACTTCATGCCAAAAGAGATGACACAAGCTCTGAGCATGTCTTTGAGGATCTGGTTCACTCTTTCGACTTGACCACTAGTCTGAGGGTGAAACGCAGTGCTGAAATGGATCTTAGTGCCCATGGCTGACCGAAAGGAGTCCCAGAACTTGGATGTGAACAAACTTCCATGGTCTGAGGAGATAACTTGAGGAATGCCATGCAATGAAACAATTCTGGAAGTGTACAACTCTGCCAACTGAGCTGCGTCGATGGATTCTTTGACGGGAAGGAAGTGAGATACTTTGGTTAGCTTGTCAATCACAACAAAGATAGCATCATTCCCCTTCTTGGACTTAGGAAACCCAGTGACGAAATCCATTTCAATGTGGTCGAATTTCCACTCGGGAATAGGTAGAGTTTGGAGGAGACCAGCTGGACGTTGATGCTCTGCCTTCACTCTTTTGCAGACATCACATTCATTCACGAATTGGGCAATCTCCCTTTTCATGCGAGTCCACCAGTAAGATTGCTTGAGGTCTTGGTACATCTTGGAACTTCCGGGATGAATAGAGAGGAGGGAGTCATGTGCTTCGTTCATTATGAGCTTCCTGAGATCACCCTTGGGAACCACAATTCTGTCCTCAAAGTACAAGGTGTCTTTCTCATCAACGCGATAGCACTTGTATTTGGGAGTACCCTTAGCAATACCATGTTTCACTTTCTGCACCATAGCATCACTTAGTTGGGCCTCACGGATCTGATCTTCCAAGGTAGGAGCAACTTGAAGGTTTGCAAGAAAGCCTTGCGGAACAACTTGGAGGTTGAGCTTCCTGAATGATTCACAAAGCTCGCGCTGAAACGGCTTGAGAAGGAGACTGTTGCAATATGCCTTTCTGCTCAAGGCATCTGCAATGACATTGGCCTTGCCAGGTGTGTACTCAATGCTTGGATCATACTCTTGGATCATCTCAACCCAACGAGTCTGGCGAAGGTTCAGGTTCGGTTGTGTGAAGATGTACTTCAAGCTCTTGTGATCGGTGAAGATGTCCACTTTTCTGCCCAACAGAAGGTGTCTCCACGTGATCAAGGCATGTACGACTGCTGCTAGCTCGAGATCATGTGTGGGGTAATTCTTCTCATTTGGTTTCAACTAACGAGAAGTGTATGCTACAATCTTCTTGTCTTGCATGAGAACACCACCAAGTCCTTGTAGAGAAGCATCACATAATACTTCATAGGGCTTGGATTCATTTGGAGGAGTAAGAACCGGAGCATAAATGAGCTTCTCTTTGAGTGTTTTGAATGCCACATCACAATCAGGAGTCCAGTTGTACTTGACATTCTTCTGCAACAAGTTGGAAAGAGGCTTGGCGATCTTGGAGAAGTTCTCAATGAACCTTCTGCAATAGCTAGCGAGACCAAGGAAGCTTCGGAGTTGCTTGATGTTCTGCGGGGGTTCCCAGTTGACAATAGCTTCAACTTTCTCGGGGTTGACAGAAATACCCTCAGCAGAGATGATATGGCCAAGATATAAGACCTTATCCAGCCAGAATTTACACTTAGAGAACTTCGCATAGAACTTGTGTTCACGGAGCCTGTCCAGGACCAAACGGAGGTGCTTGGCATGGTCTTCTTCATTCTTGGAGAATACCAAGATGTCATCCAGATAGATGAGAACAAATTCTTTGGTGTAGGGGTTGAATATGAAGTGCATCATCCTTGAGAAGGTGGGTGGAGCATTTGCGAGGCCAAAAGACATGACCATGTATTCATAGGAGTCGTAGCTTGTTCTGAATGCGGTCTTGTGAATATCTTCTTCACATATACAGATCTGGTGGTAACCCATCCGGAGATCGAGCTTTGAGAACACCTTTGCTCCTTTGAGCTGCTCGAACAATTCATTGATATTGGGGAGCGGATACTTGTTCTTTATTGTCTTCTTGTTCAATGGTCGGTAATCAACGCAATGGCGTTCCGTGCCATCCTTCTTCTTGACAAATAGAACACCATAGCCCCAAGGAGAAGTTCTAGGCCTGATTAGACCAATACGCTCTTGCTCATCGAGTTGTTTCTTCAGCTCCTTCAACTCATCAGGAGAAAGCTTGTGCGGACGCCGACATGCTGGCTCGGTACCGGGCTCGAGTTCAATGACGAATTCAACTTGACGATGCGGAGGCATGCCTAGAAGCTCTTCAGGGAAAACATCCTCATATTCATTGACCACCGGAATATGAGAAATGGCATTAATCTCGCCCTTGTCATTGAGAAAGAATAGCCTGATAGTGTTATCTCGAGCTGCGAAGATAATCACGTCTTCGTCAGGATGAGTAAGCTTGACTTCCTTATTTGCACAATCAATGTTTGCATCATGCTTGGAGAGCCAATCCATCCCAAGAATAAGATCAATGTCGGAGTTTCCAAGAACAACTGGAGAAACCAGAAAACGGTAATCACCCATATGAATAGATACATCCGGCAAAACTGAGTTGGATCTCATCAGAGAACCCGGAGAAATAATGCGCAATGGTTTATCCAAATAAGATGATGAGAATTCATGTTTGGTAAAGAATGGCCTTGACATGAAACTGAGTGATGCACCAGAGTCAAACAATACTTTTACAGGAATTGAGTTAACTAAGAGGTTACCAAGTATCACATCTGAAGAATTCTCTGCTTGAGATGCATCCATCAGATTCACCCTTGCTGTCTTGGGGTTGTGCTTGACAATAGTAGTACTGACAGGTGGAGGAGGCGGAAGGCGCCTTTGAGTACACTTGTTTGCAAAGTGACCCTTCTGCCCACACTTGTTGCAAGTCACTTCTTAGAGAGGACGGTGATAAGGACCACTTGACTTCGAAGCTTGAAAGTGATTCTTGGACCGATTGCTTGGGTTGGGTGGGTGGGAGAAACCACGGCCACCAGAATGCTTGTTGTTGTTGTTGTTGGGAGGGCGGAGCACTGGAGGAGGTGGAAGCCAAAACTTCTGCTGCTTTGCAACCACTTGGGAAGAAGAGGAGGAGCTAACAGCATCTCTGATCCTCTTTTTGGAAGCTTCAACCTTGAGCTGGGCTGCCTCTTGCTTAAGGTCCATGTTATAGAATTGATCAAATTCATCCGGCTCGAACAAGGTGAGAGCTAGTTGGAGTTCATCCTTCATACCACCACGGAACTGATAAATCTTGCTCTTGGAATCTGGGATGTCTTGCTTGGCATAACGGGCAAGGTTCTGGAACTTGACATTGTATTGATAAACGGAAATGGTGCCTTGCTTCAGGTTGCGGAATTGCTCACGCATGCCTTCGATGACACTAGTTGGAATGTGGTGAGAGCGGAAATCCTTGCAGAAGTCAGTCCATGAGATTTCACATCCTTCTCTGGAATCTTTATACTGTTGCCACCAATCAGCGGCTTGGTCCTTGAGTTGGAAGGCAGCAAACTTGACATAATCCTCAGGTCTCACGTTACTGCACTGGAAATGCTTTTTGATGTCTGTTATCCAGTCTTCAGCATCTAGCGGATCCACACAGTAACTGAACGCCTTCGGTTGGTTTGCCAGGAATTGGTTGAGAGTTGCAAAGTGAGGTTGGTTGAACAAATTTCCTTGGCCTTGGTTCCCATGACCACCTTGATTTGCTTGGTTTTCTTGAATGTTCTGCATCATTTGCATAAGCATCTGGGTGTTCTGGTTGGTCGCTTGCATAATTGCTCTCCAGGCCTCAGACGGAGGAGGAGGGGAAGGAGGACGATCAGGAACTTCTTCACCCTCTAGGTTAGCATTGGGAATCCTTTTAGGAGCCATCCTGAATGAGATGACAACTATTAGCCATTGATTGAAAATATATAAGCTAAATCAACGGCTAGAATTGCAACTTAAGTCTTCACAAGAACATTCGAACAAAATGAACGAATGTAATCCACAGTTTAATGGTACAACAATCTTCACGAGAAGCCACTTGGGAGAACAAAAGGTAAATAAAAAAACAACAAAGAGCAGATAGAACAAATACATGATAGAAGCTTCGTTCGACATATTCATGCTGAAAGCTTATGGAACGTGCTACAAAAGGGTTTTGCAATCCCCGGATCAGCATAGCCAAGTACCCTTTAAGATGCAACTCCCGATCGGAACAAACGCCCATAAAACTACTTCACTCAATGTAGAACCCCGAACTCCATATCATGCATTCGTTGGAAGAATGCCTACGAACTACTAGATGAACCCACCTATTAATTTCCGAAAGTTTCCAGTTATGCAATCAGGTGTTGGGGATACAGGGCAAGCATCGCGCACTCAACTCTAATCCTACATCCAGCTGTATCCATCCTTCAACACATAACCAGTTATTTCTAGAAACCGTTTACCTCGGACCTTCGAAACGCATCTGCTATACAAGCTATGGCAATACTCCCGAACTACCTCCCCAGTACTGGGTGATGTCGGGGTTATCTTGCCACTAACCGCATAGAAGAGTTTTCGATGTCGGCCGCTTAAGTATTCCAGAACTGATGCGATAGATCTTTTATGACAACACCTCGGAGTTCAACTCCCCGGGACACTGCCACAACCCCTAAATGACAGGAGGCATCGAGAACAATGTTCTCGTCACAAAGACATCGGAACAATTAAAACAATACTCGCGTGATCCTAAAAAAAATAGTGAATTTTTTAGAGTAGAAGAGATAGAGCAATCGTCAGGAGTCCTCACTAGAGTGATAAAGGGATGAGGAGTAACAAGAAATCCTACTCTCCGATATATATATATATATGACTCAAAACATTTTCAAGTGTGTGCCTAGACTCAACCGTCAACGATTCGATCAATAAGTTGGGGCTCCTAGGTCGGAGAAGGCTCTGATACCAACTTGTAATGCCCAGTATGAGATTATACCTCCTATGTGTCGAGGCATGACTTAAAGGTATAAGCTCATACTAGAATGATCTCAAGTATGGTACCTTTGCACGACTCATGTAAACGAGGGATGAAATTGCAAAAGAGTAGTTGGCTTACACTTGCCACCTCACACAATACATTACATAAGCAATCATCATCCAAATAACATCACAGTCCGACTATGGACGAAGAACCAAATGAAAGATGCCATAAATAAAGCCACAAGGTCCGAATCGCCCCTAGTAGAAGCCACTACTGATCCTCTGGGTAAGACACGTAGTATCGCCCACGTTCTTCGTCGAAGTCCTAGTACAACTATGTGCCATCTCCTATGTAGTTCACCATGGTACCTGCATCTGGTGTTGTGTAGAAACTGTGAGCCACGGAGGACTCAGCAATCCCGTTCCCGGGTAGCAAAACTATCTAAGCCTTGGGTGTGGAACAAGGCTGAAGAACAAGGTTGCAGCTGCACTAGCACTAGCTTACGTGTTTAGAGCGAGAAGAGAAGTGCCAACGATCGTCAAAGTGATCTTGAAGTGATCCTATCTAAGCACGTCAAGCATAACCCCACCGTGTTCACTTCCCGAACCCCTTCGAAAAGCGACCGTCACAGTTACTCACGCTGGTAGTGTATTCCGAACATGGTGTCAAGTTTTCTACAACCGGATATTAACAAATTCACATCTGCCACACAACCATGGGCACGGCTTTCGAAAGATCAAAACCCTGCAGGGGTGTCCCAACTTAGCCCATCACAAGCTCACGATCTGCGGAGTCGCAACTCCAAGGTGGGAAGACCCAAGTATTCTCGAAATCTCGTGCTCAAGATATTCTGACTAAGGTAAAACTAATCCAGCAAGACCTCCCGGCATGCCACACCCTGACAGTAGCCGCGCGTATCTAGTCTCAGGCCATGACCGGATGAGCGAAGCGTACAGGTGCCAAATACCCCAAGTTGCCAAGGGGCGGACCCGCACAGTGCTCTAGTTTGGACCAACACTCATGTGGAGCACTGGCGCGGGGTTGTTAATCAAGTCCACGGGATAGCTAGTCCCTATGCAAGTTTTAGTTATTAGGCGAATGTAAAACCAATGTCGGGCCTTGCTGGAAAATCTTTAGCGCTAAGCGGGTTATCGAGGGGGTCCCATAACCCCAACCGTGTTAGGAACGCATAATCAAGGAACATAACACCAGTTTAAACGGTTCCTAGGGCGGCATGAGTGGAACAAAACACCAAGCAAGAGGCTTAGCCTTCCACCCATTACCAATATATAGATGATTTGGTTTAACAGATTATATATTGTGATATCCCAACAATAACTTCATCATGAAGTAAGAATCTTCAAATTTTCTCCTGCAACTAACAATGCTATAAGATGGGCTGAGCGAAGCTTACGTAGCCAATCAAAGGTTTGCTAGGTTGGGTGGTTAGAGAGATTCATGGCTACAATAGGAGGCTCACAAACAAACATGGGCATCGAGGCAATAAGCTAAAGAGCGAGACATCTAGCAATAGGCAAAGATAGTAATGATATCTGGGTCAGGTCATCTTGCATGTTGAGTCGTCGATGGGATCGTAACCTTGCTCCTCACACTCAACCTCGGTAGGACCCTCGTTCTCGGTCTCGGCTTCTGGCTCTACTCAACACAAGAACACAACATGGCACAATATCAAACATGGTGCAATGCACAATCAACATGATGCAAGTATGATGCGCGTATGCATGTGGAAGCATTTGAGCCTAAGGAGATGATGAAGAAGGCCTCATCTTGGAAAACCAAGCGTGCCAATGGATAGAGGGGAAGATTTCGGTTGAAATTGATATAAAGATCGCCGGAAACGGACACACTGTTTGCAAAAGGCAAGCAAAACAATATTCACACAAAGCTGCAGATTACAGCCACATGGCATGTTTGGAGCAAGAAATAATTATGCTACAACACTCAAACATGGAGACAAAGGGCATGGACATGAAGTAGACATGATACTTAACAAGTATGAACTTAGAACACACCCAAAAACCTACCGGAACACAATTAACCAAGCATGGCAAGTTGCAATAAAATTATCCAGACTTAGTCAAAATCTGGGAAGGCAAAAACATCATCATAATGCTGCCTTCGGAGGCACAAAACAACATGCATATCAACTCCACTAAGTATATAAAGATCATGGACATGTAGTAGACATAGCATACAGCCAACAACTCCATTGGAGCAACTCCATAGGAGGCATGGATCAATAGCAACAAGCTACACCAAATTGATCATGCTGATAAAAACCTGACAGGTATAATTTATAGCAACTTGAGAGCAAGAAATAAATAAGCTACAGCAGGCCATATGTGCAAGTAAGGGCATGGATGGATGGATCATAAAATGGACAACAAGGAATGACCATTGGCCACTCCAAAACAAGCATGTAATTAAGTGAGGCATCATGCAAACATAGCAGGAGGTTAACAGATTTCCAGACTTAGTAGTTTTTTCACTAAGTATAAAACAGCAACATTGGCATGGCATGTTTACAAGCTTGTTTAAGTCACCTCAAGGCATATCATGGGAAGTTGTTTGCAACATAGAAAAGACCATATGATGGTGCTTCTAAAACATATTGACATGTGGCATGAAGACAAACACATCAATAGCAATGACAATGTCAAAACAGCATCTCACAACAAGTTTCAGCACTTAACAGCCACATGCACTTTTGCAACAGAGATTAACATGGCAATATGACGCCTAACATGAATGCTACAGCAACCATCATGTAGAGCACTTCACAATGAACATTTTGACATATCATATGATCCATTTGGATAAACATGCACCAAGTTATCACATTTCAAACATGGCAAAAAATTAACAAGTAACAACAGTTTTAAACAAGTAGCACTCTTGCAACAGAGATTAGGCCATCTATATGAAATCAAACAAGCATGCCACAGTGGAACAAAATGAAGAGCATATCACCATGATCATTTTGATATATTACACGCCCAAAACGGATCTACGAGCACGAAGTTACAGCCATGCAAAGGAGGCAACAAAATATAGCAGATCTGGGGACTTAGTCATTTTTATACCTCACGAAAAAGTCAAACGGAACAAGGAGAAGCGGGACGGGGATATCCGGGCGCGGGGATGGCCGTTTGGATGGAGGGAGTGGTGGATCTCGTCCACTCCGTGATCCAGATCGGATCTCGCCGGAGAAGACGACAAGCGGCGGTGGTGGCTCGCCGGAGCCGGTACCGGCCGACGAGGTGGCCGGAGGAGGAGGCAGTGCGGGGCCGGCCGAGGCGGCGGGATGCCGGCGGCGGGGCGGTGGGGAACCGGGCGGAGCTCCCGTGGCGGCGGGGCGGCGCCGGCGGGAGGCGGCCGGGGCAGCGCCGGCGACCCGCGGCGGCGGCGACGAAGGACCGCGGCAGCGGCGGCCGGCGCCTCGACCGCGGGCGACCGGATGGCGCCTGGAGGCACGGGGCAGAGAGGCCCGGCGCGGCCCGGGGCGGGCCGGCCTCAGGCTCGCGGGCCCGGTGGCGGTGCGGTGGGATGGCTGGCGACGGAGGCGACGTGTCAAGCAGTGATTGGCCGGGCGCGGCGGCTGGACGCGTCCGGCGCCGTCTGGACATGTCCGGCGGCCGGAGGAGCTGCGGGGCGCGGAGAAAAAGGGAAAAAATGGGAATTACTAGGGTTTCGCCCAAAAATGGAGGGGATGGGGCCTTTTATAGGCATAGGGAGCTAGGAAGGTCCAAATGGGGAGCGGTTTTCGCCCACACGATCACGATCCGACGGCCGAGAGGATGGGAGTGGTCTGGGTTAGTGGGCTGTTGTGGAGGGGGTCTTAGGCCAAAAGGAAGAGGTACTTTTAGCCCACTAGGTTAGCCGTTAGTACCAAACAAACTCCAAACGTGATGAAACTTGACAGACGGCCTACACGTACCAAAACAACAACGCACGACAAGTCTCGCCTCATTCCAGGAACGTTACACGCCCACACACGAAAGAAGGACTCGGGGGTGCCACGGGCACGCGTGTGAGTGTCGGAACTCGAAATGGACAACGGGAAGAGGCGAGTGGGACCGGGTGCAAGTGACAACACGAATGGAATGCAATGCACATGATAACATGACATGGATGAAATGCACACACGCACACGACAAAACGAAGAAACCCAAAATGAAAGAAGAGTCCAGAATGGAATTGATGAAGTCAACATTTCATATATTGCCATAATTGGAAGGTGTTACATCTGGGGTGTTACAAGGATCGTGTACCACGGGTGAACAAACAAATTTCGACTTGACGTGTTATTTAAAAAAGGTAAACCATGTGGGGCCTACCTTAGAGGCAAGGGTCTATACACTGGAGAAGCTCTGTGCTACTTTTGATTTGTCCCGTCAACTCGCAGGACGAGGAGAAGCTTGCTTAGTACGCCCTCTCCCCCGCCCACGGGCGCGGTGGTTCGTAGAGTCACAATTCGAGGAGAAGCTTGCTTAGTACGCCCTCTCCCCCGCCCACAACGCCTATGCCCGCTCCATCGCCCACGCGTGCGGTGGCTCGCAGGACGAGGAGAAGCTGGTTGTAATGGGCAGTATCATATATTTTAGTTCTAGATAAATCCTTTTTTCCATTTTGATGACAAGTATTTTCGGACGGAGGGAATACTTGTATCAAGATATGATACCGTACACTCTCTTTCCTCATTTAATTGTGCGTCACATCATCCAAAAAGTCTAGCTGGCATGTATGATACCGCTCGCCTACGCCGGCTCCCTTGTTCAAGCGCGCGGTGGCGCGCAGGACCAGAAATTTTTACTACTCCCTCCATTAGACGTATATATACTCCTCGTCCATAACTTGATTAGAGAGATTATCATATTGTTTGAAATATAGGTCTTTTAGCAGATTTCAACATAAAATACTAGTACATACTCCAAACACTAATGTATATAGACATATTTTAGAGTGTAGATGCACTCATTTTGCTCCGTATGTAGTCCTTATTGAAACGGGCGTAGTAGTACGCACTCTCACTTGCCCCTCGGCCCTCGCCCATGTGGTGGACGTGCAGTAATTCATTAGTAGGAGCAGGTTTTTATTTATATCAGCGAATGATATTTCTACGTCCTGATTGACTTGGCTATATATTATTAACCATGTCGCGGAGGTAGCGGCGGGTTTTTATTTATTTGCGGAGGTAGCAGTGGATGGATATTCAACGAGGAGTGAAATGATGTATGCTTCCTCCATCAAACATAGTAGAGAAAGGTGGGCATCGTGATTTGACGGCTCATTAGTCATTATCACTGCATATACTCTTTGTACATGTAATAGCCGCGTGGTAGAGTAGTTGGCTATTTTTAATAACCATGCTCGAAGAGAAGAGGTGCATGCACCCACACACGTAGTACTAGTAACACTCTTTGCCTCTTCCCCAACCACACACGTGACACTAGGGGTGAGCATAAAAACCGATGAACCGAATCCGAAACCGAAAATACCGAATTTTCGGTTTCTTCCATTGATACAAATAAATTCGGTTTTTACTTCCACTAACCTAAGATCGGTTAGTTAGGTTTCTATTTCGGTTAGCCGAAACAAAACCGAACTGACTGTACGTACGCACTAGTAGAAAACAGGGCTTTGGTTCGAGCTGCTAAAGAAATTAGTCCCGGTTGCATTACGAACCGGGACTAATGTGAGCATTAGTCCCGGTTCGTATGAAAAAGGCATTAGTTCCGGACCTTTAGTCTCGGTTTGAGACACGAACCGGGACTAAAGGGCATCGCACCCTTTAGTCCCGATTCGTGTCTCAAACCGGGACTAAAGGTCTAATCCTTTAGTATCGGTTGCATTACGAACCGAGACTAAATGGTGCGATGCCCTTTAGTCCCGGTTCGTGACTCAAACCGGGACTAAAGTGCCCATTTCTCAAACTCCACCCCCCCTGTGGATCGCCATTTCAGTTTTGAAAAAAACAAAAGAAAATGATAAAAACTTCAAAAAATAAAATCCTTCGAGATGTAGTTATATTACTACGTATACTAGTTAGGAAAAATAAAAAAACTTAAATTTGGACATGTTTTGCAAAAAAGTGTTATGAAAAAGTAAAACGGCTATAACTTTTACATACGATGTCAAAAAAACGTATAATATATCAAAATGTTTAGCACGAAAATACGCATCCGATTTTGACAGCCTATGGCCTGTTTGCAATTTTTTAGAATCCTCAAATTCTAAAAGGAAAAAAGATATGCTCAAATTTCTGTTTTTTAATTAAATATGGTCAAACTATGGTCAAACTACTTATTCAAGAAGTATTAGTGTTACTAAATAATTATTCAAGAATATTAGTGTTACTAAATAATTATTTCAGTTTTTTTTATTTTGGTCAAACCTGGTCAAAATCTGGTCAAACTATGGTCAAACTACTTATTCAAGAAATATTAGTGTTACTTAATAATTATTGTTTTTAAGAATAATAGTTTCAAACTCAAACAGTTAAATGTGTGACTTCATGCTCAAGCTAAACTCCTGAAGGTTAATACGATTGACATCTTACTATTGTCAGGAAAACAACAAGTGCAGACTTGGAAACGAGGGGGAATAGAACTCGAAAGTTAAGCGTGCTCAGGCTGGAGTAGTGAGAGGATGGGTGACTGACCGGGAAGTTAGATGACTTGGAATGATGGGGTGAATAGAGATTAGAGGTTAAATTGAGCAGTAATGAGGGGTGAGTGATTAGAGAATAAATTGTAAAATAATTCAGAAATTTGAAATCAGAAAAAAGAATTAAAAAAAATTAACTTTTAAAAAAAAATCGTAAATTTACCTTTAGTCCCGATTGGTGTTACCAACCGGGACTAAAGGTGGAGCTCTAGACAGCAGCCACGTGGAGGGCCTTTAGTCCCGGTTCGTATAAGAACCGGGACTAAAGGGGGAAGCATTTGTATCGACCCTTTAGTCCCGGTTCACCAACCGAGACTAAAGGCCCTTATGAACCGGGACAAATGGTCCATTTTCTACTAGTGACGTGAGACTATACATGAGATGAGCACACAGAGCGATGCAAAACTCTCACTCTCCGGTCGAGCAAACGACGTTGTTCTCGTACGTCATAGCCAGCCTCCTTGCCTACAAGTTGTAAAGCCCACTGGCCCATGTGTAACTAGGACGTCTCACTGGGTGCCTAAAATACAACTTAAATGGACATTGGGCCAACCTCTAACGTTGTAGCTAGCCTGTGTTCGAACGTTCAAATAGCCGGCGAGGGAACTTTTAGTCCCACCTCACTTCGATGATGAGTGAAGCCACAGATTAAACCTATACAAGAGGGGGGCACTGCTATACTCTAAGCAACTTTTGTAAATGCAAGGTTCAATCGGTATTGACCGAAAACCGCACTAAAAACGATTAACTAAATTTTCGGTTACCTATTTTGAATTGTTATTTTCGGTTTTGTGTTTTGCTAACCGAATTGAAGAAAAACCAAACAGTAGAAACTGAATTTTTGGTCTATACCAAACGCCCACCCCTACGTGACACGGTGGAGCTCATTTTTGTACGATGAAGCCCATGTGATAATTTGACGTGTCTAGGGTTACTCACTTAATGCAGGGTCGGCAACCACGCATGAGCGGTTCCGCATTATTTCAGATAAAGTTTTTTTCTTCAGTGGCACATACGCAATATAAATATGTTCATATGGAGGGACAAAGAAACCGCTCCCCTATATACATAGCCAGGAGCCTACACAGTTGCTTGCCGGGGTTGCTCTCTTCACACTCTCTCTCCACTGTATATATACACGTTGGAGCCTCAGAGCTTGTAGTTGCTCTCTTCACACTCTCTCACCCTCTCCACATCTAAACAAGACTACATCGGCATCTCCCCCCCCCCCTCACTGCTGGTCAAAGAGCCGGCAGGATCCCGTCCTCCGGGGAAGGGAAGGAGGCTTAACGTTGTCGCCGTCGGCGAGGGAGGACTACTGGTGCCGATGTTCTCTTGCACGCAGTGGTGGCGCGGGAGGGCCTCCGACCCCTTCTTCCTCACCGTTGTACATAGTGTGGGAAGATCGGCCTCCGGCCGCCCACTGAGCCACACCCCGAGAACCTTAAGGTATAATTTACTTAATCCACATGCATTCCTCTAGCTGCATGTGGATTTTTTTTCCTTCTGCCCTCGAATCTAGGTGTTGGATCAAACAGGAAAGTTGTGTGGAAAGTTGTATAGCATGAATCTAGGACGTGGTTCAAAGAGGAAATGAAGGGGGGAAGTAGTACACACTGGCTATCCAGGACCTACGTTGGTCGAAAAGGCAAAACAATGAAAAATGCAGTACGCACATCTGTAACGAGCTGATCTTTCTGTGGGTGGGGGGCTAGATTTGCTGCCCTCGTGTAGGGAAAGGTGTCTAAAGATAAAAAAATTGGGACCAACTTTTTATACTCCTTTGGTGTTTGTTCTTTGTTGCAAAAGACTATGCATCACCCCTTTATACATCGGCAGATGCACATGGTGCTGGTGGGTTCACTGTCCCGTACAACTCTTTAGTTGTTGTTAATCTAATAATGCCACTGGAAAATTGAAGCAATGCCACAATTAAAAGCAAATTACATGCTTACAGATTTTATTGTTAATATAATCTCTTTGTTAATATGAATCAATGCCACTGTTTGAGAAATTCTATTGTCTTGCTTTCTTTCCCATTTAGATAAGTAAGATGCTTCTTTTTGTGGGCTTCTGTGTCATCCACCATTATTGACCAGTAATTGTTTCCTTTGAACCTGTGTAAACAAGGGTATCTACTTCACCTTGTTGCTATTGTGACCTTTTGTTGCACTGCACAAAACACTTTTGATTTAAGAGTGTTTTGTGCTGTTCAACCAAAATGTCACTAGGACAACGTTGCTTGATTGCTTGATCTTATTGGAACTGCACAAGTGGAGATCTGACTTCCTAGCTCTGTTGGCAAGTTTGTTTCATATCTTCTTCTTGTGAGTTGTTTGAATTCCACATCATGAGACATTAGTAATGGCCTTCTTCCACAGGATTGTGCAGTACGTTTTCATATGTTGTCCTACTTATACGGTAATGTTGCTTGATTTTAGTGAACTACACAAAAGGAGACCAGACTTCCAATCTGTATGTGCACCATAATATCCCATTGGGGTAAGATAATGATATTTCACAACTGTTTGCTTGTATTTTGCTACTGTCCTCAGAAAAGTAATGTTGTTGTTTAGTAATATACTTGTGCTCCCTAATTGACATACCAAATCTTACATTGAAGGCAAAGCTTGTCTATTATTGAACCAAGTGATGAAGGGCAAGAACAAGCGGAAGAAGAACAAAAATCAACTCCCGGTGCTGTAATGAAGCACTAGAACTGTGACGACACAAGTAATGATATAGCTTTGTCATCTCTATTGGTATTGTGCTACTGTTTAGCTACTGTCATGAGGAAGTGGTATTGTTTCACATGTTAATCTAAGGCTGCTAATAAATTGATGCACCAGTTTACCACCGTTATAGCCACTGATCAAATTAAATAATATTACAGTTCAAGTTGAGCTGATGTGTTTGGTATCCTATCATTTCTTATGAGGATAGTGAGGATGCATCTCTTTGTGAGTTACTCCATTTGTTAATGTAATGGTTGTTTTAAATATTTACTTTCCTTTTTTTCGAGCAAACAGGGATCCTAGCATTTAGTGTTCTCTTGTCTTTGCACAACAGGATCCTCCTCCTCTGAAGAAGAATATGGAGTACGTGAAGTGACTAGTTCCAATTATTCCAGGATGAAGAAGCCCGGTCTATCTTCTAATCAGAAGGAGCAGTTGAAGGATAGATACATTACTCCCCACAAGACCAAACTAACTTCAGCTCAGAAGGAATCATAGATTTCCATCTTTTTTGCTGTGATGGGAAAGTGCAATGTTGTTCTAGGATTCTTTTTGGTGAGTTCCATTTTTTAAAATGTGTGCTCTGCATGGACCATGTAGGTGCGTGTGTAAACTGCAAATTCATAATACTATTTGCTTTACTAATCACTTCTTTTGTATTTATACAAACTGGGGTGCTCAGCTTGATTCGTTCCCATTTTACTTCATCATGCACAATGCATCGAATATTCTCGGATCATTCATTTCCACCTCGAGCCACAGAATTAGCTACAAGAAAGGAGGTGCCGATATGTTCAAGGCGTTGCAACATATAAAGGCGAAATCATACAAGCTACGCGCGAATTTGGTTGATTTTGGTGGAACTGCACAAAAAGAATAGCTTGTTTATTTAGCATGAGGTGCCATGTCAATGTTTGAACTGATCGCAAACCCCACCCATTCCACAATCGTAAGCATTTGATATTTTGGATGGGAAAACATTGTCAAAGTTTGCTCATTGATGTATGCAAAAAGACACGCATTTGATATTTTGGAATGGGACAACCTTGTCAAAGTTTGCTCATTGATGTTAGCAAGAAGACATGCGTTTGATATTTTCGAATGGGACGCCCTTTGCTATCAGCAGCATCGATCGATGTTTCTTTATTCTTTAGTTGTGAAGTAAATATTTGCTCTGACATGTGAATCGCTGAGATGCATAATCATCGATTGTTTTGAATGTTCTCTATGAATTGGCAGGCATGTGAGTTTGATTGTACTGTACAGGCACGGTAAAAAGTTGCTCAAACTTTGTACTTCCTCTGTTCCTTTTTACGTTGTGAATCTAAAAATGTACAGTCACGCTAAAAAGCTGCTCAAACTATATATACTATGAAAGTACATTGATTTTACATTGTGGATGTTGATACTTTCTTGTATAAGACTAGCAAGATGCCCGTGCGTTGCATGAAACATCAAGATGCTGCTATATGAGTAGTTTATCTATAGCCTGCCTTGCTTCCATTGATGGGGCGATCCGTATTGGGGCAAATCAAATCATCTTCGAATCTGATTCCTGAACCCTTATACATGCTTTGAAGAGCAACGAAAACGAATATGAGAAGGAAACCACTGGTGTGTCGGTGAAGGAAGCTGCAAGCCTATGCATTCTAAACTTTGATTCCTATGCTTTTCTTTCAGCCGACACACTTGTAACATTGTAGCCCATGAGCATGCCAAGCTGGATGTTCATTCTGGGTCTGATGACTCCTTCCGGGAGGCCTATACCCCCAATTGCATTGTAAAACTGTTAGCCAGTGACATTGTTGTGCGTGAAGTTTAATGGAATTTCCATGTTCCCGTAAAAAATTAGTTTATCTTGTGGGAGATAAGGATGAACGAGAGAGGGCCTTATCTGCAAATGTTGGTGGGAGTGCAGGTATCTTAATGCAAAATTGTTGTAGTTTCCATCCTATCCGTCAGATATAGATCGGACGGCCTATATTGCAGGATGGCAGGCACACCATCGTCACCAACTATGTTTTCTATTGGGATCAAAGTAGAGATGCTTTGACTTCAGAAAAAACTTATATGCGGACTAGAAAGGACCGGAGGGTGTACATGTGAAACTACTGCAAACGAGGTGATCACCGTGCGTCATGGGAATAATGCTAGTATGTATTGTTTTGCATGCACTACAAAAAAAGACACATTCGTGACATTTTGTGCCGAACGAAACTTTTTTCTGTCATACTTATGACACTTCTATGATGATAATTGTGAAAAAAAACCGGTATCATCATTGATGTGGTGGGGTCCTAGTTCTATGACAAAAAATCATGACAGAAAATGGGCTTTTCGTCTTGGGCGGGCCAGAGACGCAGCTGCATGACATTCTTTGGGCCGTCCATGACGGAAAAAACCGTGGTAGAAGCTAGGGCGAGGAAAATATCAGGGTGCTCCCGGTTACGGTGGGTGGTCGGGGCCGAGCGATGCGTGTTTCTCTCGTACACGCACGCGCGTGGGTACGAGGCGTTGGGCTCTAACTGAACCCGAGCGATTGCATTGCAGGCTACGCATTACTAAACCCGAGCAGTCAATCAATGGGTATTAACTGAACCCGATCGGGTGATTCCTTCGCTACTGCTACTAATTGAAGCCGATCGATGCTGCCTCTGCATGAACAGTGAGCGTTGCTGGGGGTGGCTGAACAGGCCTCGTTTCCATCGGTTGTTCCGTCCAAGCCCTCCCGATGAACACGATGACGCATTCCATTTTGGGCCAGCCGGTTGGCTCCCCATGAACACGACGACAACGCTGTTTCTCCATTCCGACCCAGCCACGTACACGAGCCCTGGCCGTACGTATGCACGCGTAGGCGTTCGAGACCATGTCCGTATGTACGTATGTGGCCGTATTTTCTTTCTTGCACACTGGCCGCTATACGTACGTGTACATGCTACGTGCGCGCCTCTACTACGACACGTGCACGCCTCTACATCGACCAGTATGTACGTACACGTTCGCGACCAGAATGACAACGCTACGTACGCTTCGACCAGGTGGGTCTCGACTATCACGCACTTCCTTGCATGCGAAGATGTAGCTGGTGGGTCCTAGCAGTCAGGGGGTGAATCATTTTTTTTTGCCCGGACGCACTTCCTTGCGTGCGAAGATGTAGCTGGTGGGTCCCAGCAGTCAGGGGGAAACGTTTTTTTCGCGAAATACGGTGGCTCGTCCGGTTGGTCCCCGCTGTCAGGTGGGGAAATAATTATTTTGCGCGTAATATGGAGGCACTTCCTTGATGCGGCCGTGGACCCAGCTGTCAGCCTCTCCACGTACAGTCCACGTCCGATGGAAGCCGTTCCTTGACCACGTTGACCACGCCGCGCCGAGAGCACCAGGGCGGTGGACGACGGTGAGGCCTAGGAAGGGGACAACATGGAGCCGGGGAAGACGCGACTGTGGATTCCCACGCGTAGAGGAGTACAAGGGTTCACTGGTTTGCTGCGGTGTGAGGCTGCCGTCACCACAGAATAACATGGGGTGTAGGTGAGTAGAGGGATGGTCTGGCCAGCCGTGGGAATAGTAGGGGGCGGTGAGGCCTCCGCGGCAGCACAGCCGGCCACGGGAGGCAGGAGCATGCGGCACGACCGGCGCTTCTTTGGGCGGGTGGAGCAACAAGACCAGAGGTTGAAGAAGCACTATGGCCGTTGGATGGACATCGTACGGTCACTGGAGCTAGAATCGTTCATATTGACTAAGTTGACAAAGCACACCGTCCCCGTCAACTTAGTAGGCCCACAAGTCAGCCTCCCACCAAGGTGGGTCCCAACCAGTAGGGAAGTATTCATTTTTTTTGTGCGTAATAAGGAGGCACTTCCGGTGGGTCTGAGCTGACAGCGGGGGGAACGTTTTTTCGCGCAATACGGTGGCCCGTCCGGTGCGTCCCAGCAGTCAGGGGGGGGAACATTTTTTTCGCGAAATACGGTGGCCCTTCCGGTGGGTCCCTGCTGTCAGGTGGAGGAATCATTATTTTCCGCGTAATAAGGAGGCACTTCCCTGCTGCCATCATGGACCCAGCTGTCAGCCTCTCCACGTACAGTCCACGTCCGATGGAAGCCGTTCCTTGACCACATTGACCACGCCGCACCGAGAGCACCAGGGCGGTGGACGGCGGCGAGACCTAGGAAGGGGACGACACGGAGCCGGGGAAGACACGGTAGTGGAAGCCCGCGCAGAGAGGAGTACGAGGGTTCACTGGTTCGGCTATGGTGTGAGGATGTCGTCGCCGCGGAATAACAGGGGGTGTCGGTGAGTAGAGGGATGGTCTGGCCAGCGTTGGGAGTAGTAGGGGGCGGTGAGGCCTATGCGGCATCATAGCCGGCCACGGGAGGCAGGAGCAGGCGGCACGACAGGCGCTGCTTTGGGCGGCTGGAGCAAGATGACCAGAGGTTGAAGAAGCACGACGGTCATTGGATAGACATCGTACGATCACTGCAGCTAGAATTGTTTATATTGACTAAGTTGACAAAGCCCTTGGTACGCGTCAACTAGGCCCACAGGTCAGCTTCCGAAACAGTGTGCCCCAGATGTCAGGGGGAGGAATCGTCTTTTGGGTGGGTGAAGCTAGAATATCCGAGATTGAAGAAGAAGCACGGAATCCATTGGATGGACATCCAACGGCCACTGCTGCTAGAACCGTGTGTTTACTATAAGTTGACAAAGCCTTGCATATGCGTCAACTCTCTTTTTTAGGGGATGCGTCAACTTACTAAGGCCACAAGTGTGTGGCAAAGAACTTATAGCCCATTTGAGATTTGTAAGAATGTGCAGCCAATTTTTGAATTGTAATGGAATTTACTACAGCTCATTTACAGTTTGTTAAAAGTACAGCCCATTTCAACCAACCGTTCAAAACAGAATTCAATAAAATTTCCCACATTTTGATGGGATCCGAAATATCTTTATCACGAAATTTCTAGTCAGATTAAATACAATTTCAATATAAATTTATATTACGTAAAAATCCAGTGAAACATTGCGCTCGCGATAATTAATGAAATTAAAATTTTCATTATCTAGAAATAATATTTTATAAAGTAATTACGTGTTTGGTGCATTTTTTATAGTTATTGCCTAGTTTTTATAAGTACATCCCATTTATTATTTTTTAAAGCCCATTTTCTTGTTAAGCCTAATGCATCCCTCCTAGGAAAGATTTGCAGCCCAGCGAGGCGGAGAATAACAATTTGACCATGCCTGGGTATTTGTCACACCCTGATTTTCATGTCACGTTGCTTAAGCTAATTTTCATGTTAAAAATGTGGATTTGCAAAAACTTTTGAGTGTTTTTGACTTTGATTGATTTGACTCTTGTCTGCTGTTTGCTAGTGCTCTAAAAATCAAATAAATCCCCCAACTCTTATACTTCATCTCCTTGACCCAAAACCTTTTCCCAATGATCATGCCATGTGTATAGACCAGTATAGAATTTTCTTATAAAAATATTTTGGCAAAAAGGTATTTTCTAAAATTAGTTTTCCAAAAACCCCTGAATTGAGGTTTGCACTGCAAGTACCTTATTTAGGGTGTGAAAAATCTTTCAAAAAGTTTATTTGAATCCTATTAGATATAGGACTCCCAGAAACCACGAAAGTATAATTTTAAAAGCTATTTTTATATTTTATTTAAAAGCTTTTTCTTAAGGCCAGAAATGGTCTTTAATAGGGAAAAATTATTTAAACATTTCAAAAATATTTGCCAAAATTCAGGGAGACTCATAGGACATATATTGTCCATATATAAGAGTTTCAACACATGGTCATGTTCAAAATATTGGACAAATCCTTCCAAAACCCTTTCTGGATATTTCAAGCTTTTGAAATATTTACAAAGGAAATATTCTCCAAAAATTCCAGGGAAATTCTATCATGTCATATATGACATATTTGATGGTCTTGCAAAGCCTCATGCCTTGAAGATGAAGGAAGCATCCTCAAACCCCTTCATAACCATTCTGTCCATATTTGAAGTTTGAGCAACTTTACATTGCCAAACTTTTCCAAATGCTCTTTAACTTGGTGCACATGCTAGAATGGCCTAATAAGGCATCTAGACCAAATGGCACAAGATTTGGAAAAGAGCAACTTGATCAGATCACCCCAAAACCAATTCTGTTCAAATGCAAATTTGAACAACTTTACATTGTCAACTTTTTATCTGGAGCCTCAAACTTTGTGGGAATGTTCATGACCCCAAATGATGATGCTACACCAAGTGGTGCATCAAGGGGAGATGATTTGCTTAACTCCAACATGGTGAAACCATTTCTGTTCATTTCTAGGGTTCACCAAAGTTACATTGGCCACTTTGCCCAAATGAGCTCAAATTTGGTGTAGGGGCCTAATTATATGTGACATTTGATCCTGTTAAGTCCCATGCCAAGTGGATGTCATTTGCTTGACCAAACACTGATCAAACACCTTCTGGCTTTTTACTAAAACCTTCATCTTGGTCACTTTTGCTTTTTTCCATGGCCTCAACTTCTTACCACATGTTCATTCAGTTACTGGCTACCCCCAGTAACTAGCACCTCAGCTCCATGATTGAGGGGGGTAGAACTCCAATTCCTACTACTGGACAGTAGTTTTTACCTTCTCCACCACCTCTCTCCTCACTCCAGTGGCTCCCAGAGCATCCAAGACCACCCCTCAATAGTTTACTACCCCCTCCACCTGCTGGACACAAGAGGGCACAGCCAAGGAGCTAAAGGCACGGCCATGCCGGCCAAAAGCCCGCTCTGGAGCGCGCTACAATGCTCTGGTGCACTGCAGCCGCCCTCCAATTGCCAGCCCCGACCACCTAGGGCCTCCCCCTCGTGTCCCCCGAGGCTGCCTCGGCGTCCGGGACACGCCGGGCGGTCGGCCCCCTCCTCTCTCCTCCTCCCTCGCCCCTGCTCGCACGCGCATCGGCCGACCCTGTGCACTAGTGGGCGACCTCGCACGCGCGGCCTCTCTGGCACCTCCCCGCTCCTCCTCTGCTTTTCCCTTGGACTGGACCTCGTCCACGAGCGCCCTAGACATGCTCAGAAGAGCCCGGATGGCCTGCAGCAACGGCCATGACCTCGCCGGCGCACAGCCCCGCGGTGAACCTCGGGCTAGCCTATAAAAGGCCTCCCCGAGCCCCTCTCTGTACTCCATCCACTCCCTCACCCTCCAGCAAGCCTCCCTGAGCAAGCACGCTCCCTCCCGAGCCCTCCTTCCTCCTCCTCTGTCGCCATTGCCGCCACGGGATCCTACTCGAATTCGGGCACCCCGGCTTCTCCCTCTCCACCTAGCCACCACCAGAGCCCCTCACGCACCCCCTTGAGCCTCCCCGTGCTCCGCCAATCCACCCTAGGCCGCCGTGCGCTTGAAGCCCAAAGTGACCGGAGCCTTCCTCCGCCACGGTCGGGCCCCTGCTCGATCTAGTTCTCCCCGGCAGGCGTGTCACCCACGACCGGATGCGCCTCTCCGCGCTGGTCGTTCCGGTGGCCGGAGCGTCGCCGGAGACGGCCTGAGTCGACGGGGGGCCACGCCGGCGAGCGCTCGGCCGCGCCTCCTCCGCCTCGCCTCAGTCCGCGCGGGAGGAAGAAGGACCTGCCACGAGGGCCCACAGGTCAGCGACCCAGGAGGCAGGCCCCACCGGTTTAAGTGGAGACAGCTACAGCACAGCCCGTCTCCCCCGCGTAAAAACGCATTTCCAGGAAGCCGCCTTCGACGTGGCCAGGTTCCCTGCGCACTTTTGTGCAGTTGGGCCGGCCCAGAGCGCTGCGGCGCTATACTGCGCTCAAAACGCAGTATAGGTATAAAACCCCTTCCCTTTTTCTTTTTCTTTATTCTGTCAATTTCTAAAATGCCTAGATAATTCATTTGAACTCCAAACTTGATGATTCAAATTTCCTATGGCTCCATAAATCATGCTCTATCACATGGTGCAACATGCACATTATTCCAGAAACATTTCTTTCACAAATATTTATCAAATCCCCATATTCCATTTTCTGTGATGAACTTTAGAAAATCACAAAGAGCTCAATCTTGATCCAAATGCAGTGATTCAAGTTCCTAGGTGCTTGTCATGTCCAAACTTAGTTTTGGAACATTTTTAATAATAGTTTCTGTACCCCACCAAATATTGAGCCATTTCTTCCTATTTATCAGCTTTGCAAAATCCTAGGAAATTCATTTCAAATCCAAATCCAGTGAAACCAACTCCTAAATGCTTCTAAAATCATGATGATGGGTACCTTTGCTCATCATTCAAGGAAATATTTCTGTATACTTCTTCCAAATCCATAAACCCTTTGGTTCCATCATATTGGAATGTTCCAAACTACCTATTGATCCAACACCTATGAAACCACCTTGGTCATTTCTAATATGACCAGAGGTATCCTAGAAAAGTCCAACTCCTATTTTTAGAGCACTTTTATTCTTGCTTTGATTGTGTTGCTTATTATGATTGTTTCCATCGTTAGATAACGTAATAAACGGAGTATTCGGAGATGGACCAGAAGGTTTGAAGACTCGGAAGAATAAGGCAAGCAGCCCTTTGACCATGTTCAAGAAACCCTTTTTATGCATGTCTCATGGCACCTTATTATTCAATGCATCGGAATCATGTTGAGGTGGAAACCACTTTGGTTGCTACCATTGTTGCTTACTATTGATACTTGCATCAAACATGACCCTTCCTTCCTATGAGGGTTATGTGGGTGGGAGTAGTTAGGTTGCTTTACTAGTGGCTACGCAAATGGGTCGGGTATATGCATGGTGACGAAAGCAGGATACTTTCAAAAGACTTTTCGAAAACCCCGTCGGGTGCCATTTATGCCCGAGGGAGATGGTGAGATGGGTAACCACTTGATGACGAAGTGGTGTACCGAGGAAGTGTGTGTGTTTTGAAAAACGGATTGGTTTAAGTTGCGACCGTTATTCCAACCTTACATGCGCAACCACTCTACCCTTATATGGGAAAGGGCATTATTGATTACCTAGGTCGATACTAGCATGGTGCCCGCATTACTAGTGACGGGAGTGACATGAGGTCACTCTTGGGACGGGGTCGCGCTTGGATAGGCGGCCATGACTGTCTTTACAGGGCACCGGACACACCGTTGGTACCCCGTGCTTGTGATATGTGATGAATTCGGAGCGAGTCTCCACAAACCTTGAGATGTGAAATGTTTGGCACGGGGCTGCTACCAATCGAGTGGACTCTATGTTAGTGTCGTCTAGGGAAAGGTAGTGATCGGGTGCTTACCCCAGGTACCTGAGGTACCGCGGGTCGTGGATGACACGGAAGTTCCCCGGATCTTGTGGGTAAAGTGTGCAACCTCTGCAGAGTGTAAAACTATTCGAATAGCCGTGTCCACAGTCATGGACAGTTGGGTAACCTCTCTTGGGCTACGTCCAAATGTTTGTGAAACCTGGTGTGTGTGTGTGAGAAAACAACATGGTTCAGTGATATTGATGATGTGATACCTGAGGAAGTTACAATGAGCTTGAACATGAGTTGATTACAACTCTTTCTCGATATGATGTCTGTGACCTCCTGTTACTTGTTACAGACATATGCATATCCATGTTACATGTTGATCATACTTGCATATGAAAAACTAGCTTTTCGCAACTGCCAACCTAGCAGTAGAGCCTTGCATAAATATTCCGTTATCACACTTGGGTTGCTTGCGAGTACATTCAATGTACTCATTGGCTTGCCACTGGTTATTTTATTGGCCAGGCAAGAGAGCACAGGTTATGATGAAGATTTCTTGGTGACGAGCATGCGAGCTAGGACGCTTCCCAGTCAGAATGCCTGTAGGGTTAAGGCAGATGGCATGGGTCCAAGTTGTTATTGGAGATTTTCCGCTGCGATGATATACTCAAGACTTGACCATTATGGTCCTATTTATGTAATACGGTCTGTATGGATGTAAGACTCTTGTTATTCAGCTTCTGTGTGTTCAGTGAGCATTGATCTCTGGGATCACTGTACACGTGCATTCGGTGATCACGACTTACGAGTCGGGGTCCCCACAGAGCTGGTATCAGAGCCATCCTGACTGTAGGAAGCCTTAGTTAGCATGGTCGTTAGTTAGGGTAAAACTATTTCCAAAACTACTACTAGTTTTCAAAACTATCTATACTTCTCTTCCCTTCTCAGTTTTCTCGAAAACTAGGCTATACTTGATCTCTTCCTCTTCAAAACCTTGGTCGCTAGAACCCTTATGCCCCAGACCACTGGATTTTCTGTGATCCTCGTGGAGTGCACCTTGCCGAACACTCACCGACCACTTTTGCACGCAAGATCGGTGACACCACGACAAGATGATACCAACAGAAACTACAACCTCGATGAGTGAGGACATGAAGGCCCAGAAGATGGTGATACCCTTGGCAGTACCCCAAGAAGATGCAACGTTGGCCTAAGATGACCAGGGAATAGGTCATGCAAAGTCATGACATGCATCACTAATAGAGTGGTCCTGTCACTACCGTTGTTGTATCGACAGCCACCGGTGGATGAGAACCTTGCCATTTGGTCCGCCTCACTGTGGTGAGCAGGAAAACGGTTCTCTTCATTCCCCGCTCTTGGTGTCGATGTTTTCATCAACGAAATCGACATGTTGGACCTCTATTATGCCATGTTATTGTCATTACATATGGATTGCCTACCTGGTACCCTCGACGCCCCAGAAGGCACAAGGGATCGTCATGATTAAAGAAACAAGAGAAGACCAAGTCAACGCCAGCTACAAGGGCTAGACCCCGAGACCTCCAAATCACTTGCGAGACTTATTCCACTTCTTTCTCCTTCTGAACTATTCAGCAGAGACAACCTTTTGCGCTTGTCGTAGCAACTCTTGTCATATTGACTCTTCTCTAACCTCCTTGTAGATGGCCGTCGCCCCCACGAGACTCCTCATGATCGGATTTCCACCACTCCTAAGAGACTGCCTCCAACAATGACACTATCCTTTGGAGCCGATGTACACCCTGCACGAACTAGACAATGGTGAATTCAAGACGGAATTCTATGCCAAAGTGATTATACCTGCCAAGACCTCACCTCAAGGCTGGTTCTTTATCGGACCACCTATGCCCACTAAGGACCTGGCCATACAACAAGTGGCCTACGAAGCCCTTCTTCGCCTTCGAGATCTCCTCCCAGAAATGAAGGAAGGTCGGGCTACTTGTTACCTGCCCAGCAAAAGCGGAACAGGAACCACCCCGCAGGCCATGATTCCCCCAGGAGATGAAGACCCAACTCTCAAGCTCCAGACCCGCTTCGCCCACACAGCCGATTATCTTCTGCGCAACCTCACGGAAGAATTCCTCAAGTCCCGCGAGGATTTCCCTTCGCTTCTACATCTCCACTGCCTCGAGAAGAAGAAGGTGATCGAGCGGGAACAACAAATTACTGCCTTACAAGTCTACATTGTTAATCAGAAGCAACAGATTGAAGAGCTTCAAGGAGCTCGCCATCGGATCCCGCGAAGAAGGCATAAGGCTAGACTACCATATCTACGTCATGAGGGACCAACGTCAGGCCACCAGAAACAAGACCCAAGACGGGATAACAACCTCTTTGCCTCCATCACATGTTACGAGTGTGGTGAGCTCGGGCATATCAGAAGGATGTGCCCCAGCAAGCAGCCGTCTGTCAAACCACCGGAAGACCCACAGAGCTGAAGACTGAAGGCCTTCCTCCTCACGACTATCAATCCGAGAACCCCTAGGGTAGGATGAGTCGTGTACCCCCTTATGCGAAGTCGAGTCTATGTAGCGGTTCCTATGAAACCATGTCATGTGTTGCTTGTCCTTATCTGTTTGTGTTTTCGATATAAGTCGCACTTTTGCCTTGGGCAGCATGTACGCGACTATATCACCTATCTTATTTTAACAAATGTGTGTGGTCTTTACGGCACTTGGTTGTTTGTTCTTTCACTATAACCCCC
>LR738715.1:357510841-357549724 GCA_902687465.1 Secale cereale | reverse complement strand
CCTCTCCGCTGCTTCTTCCCTCTATTCTCTCTCTCCCCAGTTGAAGACCCGCAAGACAAGATGCACCAAGGACTCTACCTCGGCAACCAACTGGCACTGAAGACTTCTGCTACAACCTCCGCGATCAAGTGCAACCCCGTAGAGTTATGCTTAACCCTCTAGACCAGTAACCCCATTCCTAGACCCTTTGAGACTTCCCGAGACACTCCAGAACGAATCCTTAACCATGTGCCTAACCCATGGTAAAGCGTGAGAACCTGTTAAGCCTTTGTAACCTTGCACAACACTAGGTTCGTAAAGGAACTAGTGGACACGATGAGTGAGCACATTTTTCATCCTGATATAGCACGAGGTCTGACGATGCCATAGATAGACCAGTTCGAGGATATTGGACAGATGACTTGGTGGTTTGTATCAGTGACTTCGAGGAATTATCCGAGACCTTGATGGAATGTGAGGTTTTCATGTTGGTAGGATCATGACTTTGGGGAAGTATGTAGAAGTGCCCGTTGGGCATGAGACTTGGATTTATGTAGGTGATTCTGGTTGGTATAGATGCTGGATATGTCTGTATGATTCGGAGTAAGATTGGATTTAGGCCTATGATCCTGATTATGATATCATGCTTCTCGGTGGATGATAACCTAGGAGATTGGATTATTTGTCGGAGATGATTTAGAGTTCTATATAGTCGTGATCTTGGAGTTTACTTGACCCGGATGACGGAAAATTGGTGGATATACTATCGTGATGCATAGTCCTTCCGAGTATATGGGTATTATAGAGATTTGAGATCTTGTGGAACACCATAGACATCGGATTTGTAGGATTATCAGATTATGTGGTGATTGATGGTAATTACCAGGCTATCGGAGTTGATCTATAGGAAGGAAACAAATCTTGGAGTGGCATATGACGTGTTTCCTTAGAATAGAGATGCATTATCTTGAGCCTTGCAAGACTAGATTGAGTACTTGGATTGTGGAGTTTAATTTAAGCTCTGCAGCATGTATGATCTACCTTTGGATTTTAGAGGTAGGCATACGTATGGATTTGGGGATCGTAGACTAGTGCAGTTTTGTGAGACCGTCTCTTGAGAATCATGAGGATATGCATGGCATGAGTGGTGATTGAAGTTGGTCTATGCGAGAGATGCTTTTTCGTTTGGAGTACTAGATAGAGCTATTGGCATCTCAGAAACTGTGCTTAAGGATAAGATGATATAAGTTCACTCACTCACTAGAACCCTTGAAACCCTTAAGCCCCACCGAGCCACAACCTGGTCAGATTCTGACCACGGGCCTTGACTCAGAGTCAGGAAGGCCTCTGCAATACTCAACCGAGACCACCACCAATACCTCCGCCTACCTTGCGTACCCCTTAGACCTCATGGAGTAAGTGGACAAGATGGGTAGCATCATCATTTGATGGCCTACTTGTCTGCCCGAAGACATAGAAGCGACGGATAGCTGGATAGAAGACGTTTGAAGACCACCCTGTCAAGAAGGAAGATCTACACCGACCACCATCATCAAGAAGAAGACTTCCGCGTTGAAGAACGGGCGTATCTGCAAACCACTCCTCCCGGAGGAACCTAGCAATTCCGTGTCGAGGAACGCTCACACGAAGATGTACCAAGACTTGAAGGCACGATTCTGGTGGCACATGATGAAAAGAGAGATTTGCAACCTATGTTGCAAAGTGTGATGTGTGCCAAAAGGTCAAGGCTGAATATCAGCGACCCACCGGATTGCTTCAACCACTCAAGGTTCCTGAGTGGAAGTGGGATAAAGTCGGAATGGACTTCGTCACTGGGTTACCAAGGTCGGATAAGAGGACATGGCTCTATCTGGGTTATAGTCGATCATTGACCAAGGTGGCCCATTTCATCCTGTCAAGACCCCCTTATGATGGCAACCGGCTGGCAGCTCTCTACATCGACCAAATCATAAGTCTTCACGGCATTTCCCAAGGAGATTGTGCCAGATCGAGGAACCCAGTTCACCTCATGGTTCTGGAAGAAGTTCCAAGAAGCCTTGGGAACCAAGTTATCTTTCAGCACGGCTTTCCACCCACCGACCGGAGGTCAGACTGAGCGAGTCAATCAGATTCTCGAAGTCACAACTCCGAGCCTGTGTCTTGGCATATGGAGCCAAGTGGGAGGATTGTCTCCTTTTTGCCGAGTTCTCCTATAACAACAGTTACCAGTCGAGCCTTCAGATGGCACCATTTGAGGTGTTGTGCGGACGCAGATGTCGCACACCCCTCAACTGGTCAGAGACTGGAGTGGGACTAGTCTTTGGACCGGATATTCTCCGCGCAGCGGTAGAGCAAGTTCAACTAGTTAGAGAACGTTTGAAGGCAGCCAAGTCAAGGCAAAAGAGCTATGCTGACACTCACCGTCGGAACATAAGCTTCCATGTCGGGGACCACGTGTACCTGCGGGTAACCCCTCTGAAGGGAACCAAGCGTTTCCATGTCAAGGGGGAGCTCGCACTAAGGTTCATCGGACCCTTTGAGATCACTGCAAGTCATGTGGTAGACGGCTCCCCAGCTAGATCTACCACCTGAGATACCCTCCGTGCACCAAATCTTCCACGAGCCCCCACTCTGGGAGTGCTTCTTACCTCCTAGCTAGCCCGATGCCCGCAAGGACATCGATCACCGAGCCTTTGGCAGCTAACCCAACCTAACCTATGCAAGAGACCCCTCAGCAACCTCCATCAAGGAAGGTATCAAGCAAGAAGCCATACCGTCAAGCACTTCAAGATTCCAAGGAGCACCACTCGGAAGTAGAACCAACAAGGAGAAGTGAAGACTACCCCGTATCCAAGACTCCGCCTTTCTTTCCACGCCTAGTCTGGGAATCTCGGGGACGAGATTCTTGTAAGGGGGGTAGGTCTGTCACACCCTGATTTTCATGTCACATTGCTTAAGCTAATTTTCATGTTAAAAATGTGGATTTGCAAAAACTTTTGAGTATTTTTGACTTTGATTGATTTGACTCTTGTCTGCTGTTTGCTAGTGCTCTAAAAATCAAATAAATCCCCCAACTCTTATGCTTCATCTCCTTGACCCAAAACCTTTTCCCAATGATCATGCCATGTGTATAGACCAGTATAGAATTTTCTTATAAAAATATTTTGGCCAAAAGGTATTTTCTAAAATTAGTTTTCCAAAAACCCCTGAATTGAGGTTTGCACTGCAAGTACCTTATTTAGGGTGTGAAAAATCTTTCAAAAAGTTTATTTGAATCCTATTAGATATAGGACTCCCAGAAATCACAAAAGTATATTTTTAAAAGCTATTTTTATATTTTATTTAAAAGCTTTTTCTTAAGGCCAGAAATGGTCTTTAATAGGGAAAAATTATTTAAACATTTCAAAAATATTTGCCAAAATTCAGGGAGACTCATAGGACATATATTGTCCATATATAAGAGTTTCAACACATGGTCATGTTCAAAATATTGGACAAATCCTTCCAAAACCCTTTCTGGATATTTCAAGCTTTTGAAATATTTACAAAGGAAATATTCTCCAAAAATTCCAGGGAAATTCTATCATGTCATATATGACATATTTGATGGTCTTGCAAAGCCTCATGCCTTGAAGATGAAGGAAGCATCCTCAAACCCCTTCATAACCATTCTGTCCATATTAGAAGTTTGAGCAACTTTACATTGCCAAACTTTTCCAAATGCTCTCAAACTTGGTGCACATGCTAGAATGGCCTAATAAGGCATCTAGACCAAATGGCACAAGATTTGGAAAAGAGCAACTTGATCAGATCACCCCAAAACCAATTCTGTTCAAATGCAAATTTGAACAACTTTACATTGTCAACTTTTTATCTGGAGCAACTTTGTGGGAATGTTCATAACCCCAAATGATGATGCTACACCAAGTGGTGCATCAAGGGGAGATTATTTGCTTAACTCCAACATGGTGAAATCATTTCTGTTCATTTCTAGAGTTCACCAAAGTTACATTGGCCACTTTGCCCAAATGAGCTCAAATTTGGTGTAGGGGCCTAATTATATGTGACATTTGATCCTGTTAAGTCCCATGCCAAGTGGATGTCATTTGCTTGACCAAACACTGATCAAACACCTTCTGGCTTTTTACTAAAACCTTCATCTTGGTCACTTTTGCTTTTCTCCATGGCCTCAACTTCTTACCACATGTTCATTCAGTTACTGGCTACCCCCAGTAACTTCCCAGCACCTCAGCTCCATGATTGAGGGGGGTAGAACTCCAATTCCTACTACTGGACAGCAGTTTTTACCTTCTCCACCACCTCTCTCGTCACTCCAGTGGCTTCCAGAGCATCCAAGACCACCCCTCAATAGTTTACTACCCCCTCCACCTGCTGGACACAAGAGGGCACAGCCAAGGAGCTAAAGGCACGGCCATGCCGGCCAAAAGACCGCTCTGGAGCGCGCTACAGTGCTCTGGAGCACTGCAGCCGCCCTCCAATCGCCAGCCCCGACCACCTAGGGCCTCCCCCTCGTGTCCCCCGAGGCTGCCTCGGTGTCCGGGACACGCCGGGCGGTCGGCCCCCTCCTCTCTCCTCCTCCCTCGCCCCTGCTCGCACGCGCACCGGCCGACCATGTGCACCAGTGGGCGACCTCGCACGCGCGGCCTCTCTGGCACCTCCCCGCTCCTCCTCTGCTTTTCCCTTGGACTGGACCTCGTCCACGAGCGCCCTAGACATGCTCAGAAGAGCCCGGATGGCCTGCAGCAATGGCCACGACCTCGCCGGCGCACAGCCCCGCGATGAACCTCGGGCTAGCCTATAAAAGGCCTCCCCGAGCCCCTCTCTGTACTCCATCCACTCCCTCACCCTCCAGCAAGCCTCCCTGAGCAAGCACGCTCCCTCCCGAGCCCTCCTTCCTCCTCCTCTGTCGCCATTGCCGCCACGGGATCCTGCTCGAATTCGGGCACCCCGGCTTCTCCCTCTCCACCTAGCCACCACCAGAGCCCCTCACGCACCCCCTTGAGCCTCCCCGTGCTCCGCCAATCCACCCTAGGCCGCCGTGCGCTTGAAGCCCAAAGTGACCGGAGCCTTCCTCCGCCACGGTCGGGCCCCTGCTCGATCTAGTTCTCCCCGGCAGGCGTGTCACCCACGACCGGATGCGCCTCTCCGCGCTGGTCGTTCCGGTGGCTGGAGCGTCGCCGGAGACGGCCTGAGTCGATGGGGGGCCACGCCGGCGAGCGCTCGGCCGCGCCTCCTCCGCCTCGCCTCTATCCGCGCGGGAGGAAGAAGGACCTGCCACGGGGGCCCACAGGTCAGCGACCCCGGAGGCAGGCCCCACCGGTTTAAGTGGAGACGGCTACAGCACAGCCCGTCTCCCCGCGTAAAAACGCATTTCCAGGAAGCCGCCTTCGACGTGGCCAGGTTCCCTGCGCGCTGTTGTGCAGTTGGGCCGGCCCAGAGCGCTGCGGCGCTATACTGCGCTCAAAACGCAGTATAGGTATAAAACCCCTTCCCTTTTTCTTTTTCCTTATTCTATCAATTTCTAAAATGCCTAGATAATTCATTTGAACTCCAAACTTGATGATTCAAATTTCCTATGGCTCCATAAATCATGCTCTATCACATGGTGCAACATGCACATTATTCCAGAAACATTTCTTTCACAAATATTTATCAAATGCCCATATTCCATTTTCGGTGATGAACTTTAGAAAATCACAGATTGCTCAATCTTGATCCAAATGCAGTGATTCAAGTTCCTAGGTGCTTGTCATGTCCAAACTTAGTTTTGGAACATTTTTAATAATAGTTTCTATACCCCACCAAATATTGAGCCATTTCTTCCTATTTGTCAGCTTTGCAAAATCCTAGGAAATTCATTTCAAATCCAAATCCAGTGAAACCAACTCCTAAATGCTTCTAAAATCATGACTTGATGATGGGTACCTTTGCTCATCATTCAAGGAAATATTTCTGTATACTTCTTCCAAATCCATAGACCCTTTGGTTCCATCATATTGGAATGTTCCAAACTACCTATTGATCCAACACCTATGAAACCACCTTGGTCATTTCTAATATGACCAGAGGTATCCTAGAAAAGTCCAACTCCTATTTTTAGAGCACTTTTATTCTTGCTTTGATAGTGTTTCTTATTATGATTGTTTCCATCGTTAGTTAACGTAATAAACGGAGTATTCGGAGATGGACCAGAAGGTTTGAAGACTCGGAAGAATAAGGCAAGCAGCCCTTTGACCATGTTCAAGAAACCCTTTTTATGCATGTCTCATGGCACCTTATTATTCAATGCATCGGAATCATGTTGAGGTGGAAACCACTTTGGTTGCTACCATTGTTGCTTACTATTGATACTTGCATCAAACATGACCCTACCTTCCTATGAGGGTTATGTGGGTGGGAGTAGTTAGGTTGCTTTACTAGTGGCTACGCAAATGGGTCGGGTATATGCATGGTGACGAAAGCAGGATACTTTCAAAAGACTTTTCGAAAACCCCGTCGGGTGCCATTTATGCCCGAGGGAGATGGTGAGATGGGTAACCACTTGATGACGAAGTGGTGTACCGAGGAAGTGTGTGTGTTTTGAAAAACGGATTGGTTTAAGTTGCGACCGTTATTCCAACCTTACATGCGCAACCACTCTACCCTTATATGGGAAAGGGCATTATTGATTACCTAGGTCGATACTAGCATGGTGCCCACATTACTAGTGACGGGAGTGACATGAGGTCACTCTTGGGACGGGTCGCGCTTGGATAGGCGGCCATGACTGTCTTTACAGGGCACCGGACACACCGTTGGTACCCCGTGCTTGTGATATGTGATGAATTCGTAGCGAGTCTCCACAAACCTTGAGATGTGAAATGTTTGGCACGGGGCTGCTACCAATCGAGTGGACTCTATGTTAGTGTCGTCTAGGGAAAGGTAGTGATCGGGTGCTTACCCCGGGTACCTGAGGTACCGTGGGTCGTGGATGACACGGAAGTTCCCCGGATCTTGTGGGTAAAGTGTGCAACCTCTGCAGAGTGTAAAACTATTCGAATAGCCGTGTCCATGGTCATGGACAGTTGGGTAACCGCTCTTGGGCTACGTCCAAATGTTTGCGAAACCTGGTGTGTGTGTGTGAGAAAACAACATGGTTCAGTGATATTGATGATGTGATACCTGAGGAAGTTACATTGAGCTTGAACATGAGTTGATTACAACTCTTTCTCGATATGATGTCTGTGACCTCCTATTACTTGTTACAGACATATGCATATCCATGTTACATGTTGATCATACTTGCATATGAAAAACTAGCTTTTCGCAAAACTGCCAACCTAGCAGTAGAGCCTTGCATAAATATTCTGTTATCACACTTGGGTTGCTTGCGAGTACATTCAATGTACTCATTGGCTTGCCACTGGTTATTTTATTGGCCAGGCAAGAGAGCACAGGTTATGATGAACATTTCTTGGTGACGAGCATGCGAGCTAGGACGCTTCCCAGTCAGAATGCCTGTAGGGTTAAGGCAGATGGCATGGGTCCAAGTTGTTATTGGAGATTTTCCGCTGCGATGATATACTCAAGACTTGACCATTATGGTCCTATTTATGTACGATATGTATGGATGTAAGACTCTTGTTATTCAGCTTCTGTGTGTTCAGTGATCATTGATCTCTGGGATCACTGTACACGTGCATTCGGTGATCACGACTTACGAGTCGGGGTCCCCACAGTATTCCTGAAGAAAGTATAGCTGGGCTAACCATTTTCAGCTGAAAAAAATAATATATGGGCTGGATATCTGGCCTGGGCTAGATAGACCACAGCTCGCCCAGTTAATAGCTGCAGCGATGTTTTTGTTGTTGTTCAGAGGAGAAAAATTAATATCTGGGCTAAACATCGCTCAAGAAAAACTCTGCAGTGCTGACACCTCAAAAACACAAATACTGCTCGAGCTGCTTGGTCCCAGCTGTCGGCCGCTTCTTGTGCAATTCTCTCGTTTATTGACTACATAGGTTGACAATGGTGTGGGACTGTGATGTCAGGAAACCAGGAAGAAGCAAAAAAAATACAGTTTTATATACTAATAAGGAGGCACTTGTGTACGTGCGGCTATGGCCCTGGTGGGTCCCCACTGTCATCCTCTCCAAGTAAAGTCATATCCTCATCCTCATGTCCATTGACCATGTTGACAACGCGACACGGCGGCGCCGCGGCGAGCACAACAACTCGAAGGACGATGGAGAGGGCCTCGCGGGCCCTACGGATGGTTTGATACAGCGCCCGCTGCTCATTTGGGAAGCCAGGATCATAGGGCCACATGTCCGCGACGGCATTGTCGTTCTCTTGTTCACCGGTGCTCGTTGAGGAGACGGAGGTTGCAGCACAGGTCCTCCTGCGCTAGAAGCTCTTCCGCCATTAGGGCGTCGAAGTGCGGCCGCACCTACTCTATGGTGAACACAGCATGAACCAGCTTGAACATTGGCGCCGGCTCCTGGTCGGTAGCTACGTCCATTGTCTGATTGTCGTCGCTCAGCTCGGCGAGGTAAATGGCGAGCCAGCATGTCCGGCTACTGGATCGGCCCACTGCCAAACATGAGTCTAACTGCCCTGGCCCCCCAGACCACCTCCCTCGCCCGCGCGCGCTTTCCGCCCGAAACGGTCAGCGTCGCCCGCCCCGCTTCCCTGTGCATGCGAGTGCTCCGCCTTCAAACGACACAAGTTTCGTCCGTCCGTCCTTCTGTTGCCCACATTAATGATACGCGGTTGCCGAGGCGGCTACTCCAGCGACACACGTCCGTCCCTCCGCCGCCCACCATTGCTATATAAACTGCTGCACCGGCCATAGCCGCAGTCATCCGCATCCGTTCCTATTCTCATGTCCACACCACTACTGCCCACCATGGCTTCCTCGCACTCCAGCACTCTTCGCGATGGGCGGATCATGAACCACAAGGAGATGGCAGCCATTGCTGCCCACTGGATGGCCGGCAGGCAGCCGGAGGATGATGACGTCCCAATGGAGAACATGGTAGTCGATGATCCAGCGCCAACCCCCTCCTCCGTGCCATCCTCGCCGGTGCATTGCACCATGACCATCGGCGTGGCCCGTGCCCAATATATGAACACGGTGAGGCAGAAGCGTGAGGAGCAGTTCCGGGAGGCGCAGGCCGACGCCGCCTACAACCACCATCTCCTCCAGGAGCACCTGCAGGCGGAGGAGCAAATCGCCGTGGAGCGGGCGGAGCAGGAGGCGTGCGGCCGCCTACAAAAAGGGCGATGAAGCGGGCGAGGCGCTGTTTGGCGAGACCGAGGACGAGGCAGAGGACAATGCCGGCTCCAACGAGTCCCCGCCCCGCTGGCGTCGACGAGGCCCTGCTCCGCCGAGGCCCCGCGGCGCCAACAACAAGGCAGAGGACACCGCCAGCTCCGCTGAGGCCCCACCCTGCCGGCAACGAGGGGGAGGATTTCCCCCGCTCCGCCGAGGCGCAGCCCGCCGGCAACTAGACAGAGGACATCGCCAGCTCCGCCGAGGCCCCGCCCCGCTGCCAACGAGGCCGCGCCGCACAGAAAACAAGGAAGAGTAGAACATGGTAGGTCGCCACCGCTCGGGTCCAAGTAAGGCCACCACTGCCCTAATCGCTATGACAAGCTAGGCGGGTTGACCACTGACGGCCAGTTAGCTTCTTGGCGGCGACGTGGAGTCGGAGCGCTATGTTGGAGAAGGACGTTGCTTCTACTTAACTGCTGGTGCGGTTGGCTGACTGACACGTGGGCCCAACAGGTATCTGGGCCACATGTCAGTTACACAACTGCACCTGCAGTTAAGTCACTGAAGCTTCTGTTCGGCTCAGCCGGACACAGGTGGGTAGCTTTGGTTAATTAATTATACCTCCAGCGCACCCCTTTTTAGTTGAAGAATGTATGAAATGTAACGAAATCCGGCATGTTTATATGCAATCCGACCGTGTATGAATGAATTTATTTTGATTAGTTCGAATTCTTGTATCACTGGCATTGGATGAACATGCAAAACAATACGTAATAGCATTATTCCCGGTGTGATCACCTCGTGTGCAGCAGTTTCACATGTACTCCCTCCGGTCCTTTCTAGTCTGCATACAAGTTTTGTCTGCAGTCAAAGTATCTCTACTTTGACCAATCTTATAGAAAAAAGTATTCACTTTCACAATGTGTGAAGTAAAAAGGAACAGAAGGAGTACAAAGAGTTTGAGCTGCTTTTTAGCGTTCCTGTACATTGTAATCAAACACACAGGCCTGGCAATTCATAGAGAACATTAAAAACAATCGATGATTATGCATCTCAGTGATTCACATGTCAGAGCCAATATTTGCTTCACAACTAAAGATTAAAGAAAAAATGGATCGACGCTCCTGACAGCAAAGGGCGTCCCATTAGAAAATATCAAACGCATGTCTTCTTGCTAAAATCAATGAGCAAAATTTGACAAGGTATTCTCATTCCAAAATATCAAATGCCTACGATTGTGGAATGGGCAGGGTTTGCCATCAGTTCGGACATTGACATGGCACTTCGTGCTAAATAAACCAGCTGACCAGCTGTTCTTTTTGTGCAGTTCCACCAAAATCAACCAAATTCGCGCGTAGCTTGTATGATTTCGCCCTTATATGTTGCAAAGCCTTGAACTTATCGGCACCTCCTTTCTAGTGGTGGAAATGAATGATTCGATGTATTCATGAACATTTTGTGCAGTTCCCACTAAAATCAAGCTGAGCACCCCTGTTTGCACAAATACAAAAAAAGTGATTAGTATAAAGCAAACTGTACTATGAATTGACAGTTTAAACAGGCACCTACATGGTCCATGTAGAGCACACTTTTAGAAAAATGGAACTCACCGGAAAGAATCCTAGAACAACATTGTACTCGTGCATCACAGCAAGAAAATGGAGATTTGTCAGTCCTTCTAAGCTGAAGTTAATTTGGTCTTGTGGGGGGGTAATGTAACCATCCTTCAACTGCTCCTTCTGATAAGAAGATAGACAGGGCTTCTTCATCCTGGCATAATCGGAACTAGTCACTTCACGTACTCCATATTCTTCTTCAGGCCTTGTTCATTTAATCCTCCTCCCAATGGGGTTGGAGTGGATTGGAGAGGATTTTGGCTTGTAGGGGATCTAATCCCCCTCAAACCTTGCCATTCCCCTTCAAAAACTACCTCAACCGAACAAGGCCTCAGAGGAGGATGATCATGTTGTGCAAAGACAAGAGGATAGTTAAATGCTAGCATCCATGTTTGCTCGAAAAAAGGAAAGGAAATATTTAAAACAGCACAGATGCAGCACTTCTCAAGGACAATACCACTTTTTGATGATAGTATCTAAACAGTAGCACAACACCAATAGAGATGACAAAGCTCAATCATATGGATGAAATCAGTGGGCGAGTACCAACCTTTGTCGGGAGGCTTATTGTGTAGAGCATACAGATGAAGCACTTCTCTGGAACCATCTGTTGCTATCTACTGTGGTGGCCATGCTTACTATATACTCCTCGATTAGATTAATGTTTCCAACATCTTCTTGTGCAGTTCCACTAAAATATATGGTATGTTCAAAGAATATCCCTGTTTGCACAAGTAGAGATAATTATGTATTACGTTAAGAGTGGCATCAAATCAGTGGCAAAACAATTGCTTGTTCCAGCCATAGCAATAAATTAAGATGCAAAACTATATCATTACTTGTGTCATCACAGTTCCAGTGCTTCTTTACAGCACCAGGAGTTGATTTTTGTTTTTCTTCCGCTTGTTCTTCCCCTTCATCACTTGGTTCAATAATAGACAAGCTTCGCCTTCAATGTGAAAGAAGGCTAGTACTAACCTCTCATGACGCGGAATTCAAACAACTGACAAGAAGAAGATCTGAACCAAATTTGCCAACACGGATAGGAAGTAAGATCTCCTCTTGTGCAGTTCCACTAAGATCAAGAAATCAAGCAACGTTGTCAGTGTGACATTTTGGTTAAACTGCACAAAACACTCTTCAAATAAAAGTGTTTTTTGCAGTGCAACAAAAGGTCACAATGGCAACGAGGTGAAGTAGATAACCCTGTTTACACAGAGGTGCAAAGGAAACAACTAGTGGTCAATAACGGTGGATGACACAGAAGCCAACAAAAAGAAGCATCTACCTTATCCAAATGGGAAAGAAAGCAAGACAGTAGCATTTCTCAAACGGTGGCATTGATTAATATTAATACAGAGATTATATTGACAATAAAATTCGTTAAACGTGTAATTTGCTTTTAACTATGGCATTGCATCAATTTTCCAGTGGCATTATTAGAGGATGCTTGTTTACAGGGACCTTTTGGTGGAGGGACTAAAAAACCTCCGTGTCAGTCCCATCTAAACCAAACAGGAGGGACTTTTAGGGACTAAAAGTGGGCATTTGGGACTAAAGAAAGAAGACCCCAAGGGAGAGTTTTTTGGGACTTTTTCCAACAGTTGCCCCTGCCACGCATGGCACCTTGTCTCTATTAGTTCATTACTAGGGGTGACATGGTCTTTTAGCATGTCATTTAATAACCTCTAGTCCATGTTTAGTCCCTGGAACCAAGCAAGTAGGGACTAGGGAGTTTTTAACCAAATAGGGCCTTAGATTAACAACAGCTAAAGAGTTGCACGGGATAGTGGATGCACTAGAACCATGTGCATCTACCGATGTACTGGGGTGATGCACAGTCTGTTGCAACAAAGAACAAACAACCAAGGAGCATATTTGTGTTGGTCCTAGTTTTGTTATCTTTAGACACCTTTCCCTATGTGAGCGCAGCAAATCTAGTCCTGCTCAAGCTCTACAGCCTTGTCCCCCAAAACAAAAGATCAGTTCGTTACAGATGTGCGTACTGTGTTTGTCATTGTTTTCCCTTTTCGACCAACGTAGGTGTTGGATAGCCAGTCTGTACTAGTACTTTCCCCACTTCCTTTCCTCTGTGAACCACGTCCTAGATTTCCCTTTTCGACCAATGTAGGTGTTGGATAGCAAGTCTGTACTAGTACTTTCCCCACTTCCTTTCCTCTGTGAACCACGTCCTAGATTTCCCTTTTCGACCAACGTAGGTGTTGGAAAGCCAGTCTGTACTAGTACTTTCCCCACTTCCTTTCCTCTGTGAACCACGTCCTAGATTTATGCTATACAACTTTACCCACTACTTTCCCCCATTCATGTCCTCTTTGAACCACATCTTAGATTCATGCGATACAACTTTCCCCACTACTTTCCCCCTTACTTTCCTTTTTGAACCATGTCCTGGATTCATGCTATGCAACTTTTCCCACTACTTTCCCCGATTCCTTTCCTCTTTGAACCACGTCCTAGATTCATGGTATACAACTTTCCCCACTACTTTCATGTTTGATCCAGCACCTAGATTCGAGTGCAGAAGCGGAAAAAGCCCACATGCAGCTAGAGCAATGCATGTGGAATAAGTAAATTATACCTTAAGGTTCTTGGGGTGTGGTTCGGTGGGCGACCGGAGGCCATTCGACCCACACTATGTACGGCGGTGAAGAAGAAGGGGTCGGAGGCCCTCCCGCGCCGCCGCTGGGTGAAAGTGAACAGCTGAGCCAGTAGTGGATTCCCTTCCTCGTCGACGGCGACAGCGTTAGGCCTCCTTCCCTTTCCGGTGGATGGATCATGTTGGCTCTTTGACTAGCAGTGAGGGGAGAGAGAGGCCAAAGAAGTCTTGTTTAGATCTGGAGAGGGTGAGAGAGTGTGAGGAGAGCAACTACAAGCAGACCAGCAGTGACGAGAGAGAGAGAGAGGCCAACAAAGTCTTGTTTAGATCTGGAGAGGGTGAGAGAGTGTGAAGATAACAACTACAAGCGTTGAGGCTCCAGCGTGTATATATATACTGGAGAGAGTGTGAAGAGGGCAAACCCTAGAAAACAAGCGCCGAGGCTGCAGCTTATAAGTGATGAGGTGATTATACGGTCACTACGAGATCGTATAGGTCCGTATCCATCCATTTTGACCAGTCAAAGAATCCTCCTGGCACGAATTATGCTCAAGTGTAGTTATCGAACCCGAGACCTCAAGTTTGATGAGCGAACAGGCTAACCAGCTACACAACCCTCCCGTTATATTCAACGAGAGGAAATTAACCTTTTATACATTCCTGCATTCGTGTGACAAGCATGCCATTTTTTGTGTGGGAGTCATTGGGATTTAAATCATAATCGTGTCATGTGGATTTAGTGTTAAGACTATCCACAGTGGTGCAAAAATAATGTAGCCTTAGTCACCTTACCTCTCTCCACATAGTACGTTGGGTCCCACCAATCAGAGAGTGAAACACACAAATTAATAAGAAAAACTAAAAGCGCCAGCGGTGTATCTTACCTCACACATCTCGCTATTGTTCGGGAACACTGTCCAATTGATCCCTCTATTTGCTCACGTACTATTTTAAGTGAATCCTTATTATAACATGCACACAATTTTGGGCACTTGTATTCAACCTAAGTCAGTGTGCCACCGTATCTCGTACGACTCCCTCCGTCTAGGTGTAATAAGTCATGTTAGAAGGTGTAGCGGGACCAAGGTGCAAGCAGATTGGAGGAGAAAGAGAAATTTGACCGGTCATTCCTCCAATCAAAGCCTTGATATATGTCTCTAAACGCAACAATTGATCCAAACAACTAAGGGCCTCTTTGATTCGTAGGATTTCCAAAACGCAGGAATAGGAAAAACGTGGGATTGGGGTGGCATGTCATCTTGAATTTTACATGATTCTATGAGTGTTTGATCGTGTGCAGAAAAAAAACGTAAGATTATTTCAAAGAGGTTAGTGTGGATTGAAAATTTACTATGAAATCTAGTGCAAATGAATCCTATGGAAAAGTTCCTATGGTTTAGAATCCTATGAATCAAACAACCCACATAAGAAAAAATCTTACGGAATTGAATCCTTCAAAATTCCTTTGAGAATCCTTGGAATCAAAGAAGCCCTAAGAGATAACGTTTTAGCTACCATGCAGGGCCACCTATTAACTCGCATGCAAGCCGACTTTGATTTCTTGACTGACCGACATGTAGTTGCGCTCCATGCATTGGGTTTCCGGGAGATAACAAGGCAGAGTAAGGAGTGTTTGGTTACATTGCTTAGGCTGGTCATAGTTTGTACATACTCCATTTGTATCTCACTTCCTGTGGCTTCGCACTCACACGATTTTCCTATTCTATGAACCATTGTGTGCGTGTGCGTGTGTGTGTTTAACAACATGTGTGTGTTAGAGAGAGTGATAGATCGACCTACTCCTACAGAGAGATGGTGTGTAGTGTACGATTTTAGCCGTGAGAGTCCGTGCATCCTTGTCACACCCTGCATTTTGTAACATGTTATTTGCATCAATGAAGCATGAAAATTTGGACCAACAAAATTTTTTGGCATCATTTGGCTTTTATTTGGAATTGGGTTTTTCCTCATGTGCTTTTTCATGTGCTCAATAAAGTCAACTATTACCTCTTGTAGAATTCATCTCCATACCCAAAACTTCTGCCCAATGATCATGCCAAGTGTTATATAACAGTATAGTATTTTCTTACAAAATTAATTTGGCCAAAATGTATTTTATAAATTTAGTTTTCTAAAAACCCCTGAATTGAGATTTGCACTGCAAGTGCTTAATTTAGGGTAAGAAAATTATTTCAAAAGGTGTATTTGAGACCTAGTAGTCATAGGGCTCCCAGAAACCACAAAAGCATAATTTTAAAAGTTATTTTCCTATTTTATTTAAAGGCTTTTTCTTAAGGCCAGAAATGGTCTTTAATAGGGAAAAATTATTTAAGTATTTCAAAAATATTTGCCAAAATTCAGGGAGGCTCATAGGACATATATTGTCCATATATAAGATTTTCAACACTTGGTCATGTTCAAAATAATGGGCTAAACCCTCCAAAACCCTTTCTGGATATTCCAAGCTTTTGAAATATTTACAAAAGGAAATATTCTCCAAAAATTCCAGGGAAATTATATCATGTCATATATGACATATTTAATGATCTTGCCAAGTCCCATGCCTTGGGAAGCAAGAAAACATCCTCAAAACCCTTCATACCCATTCTGTTCATATTTGAAGTTTGAGCAACTTTACATTGCCAAACTTGTCCAAATGCTCTCAAACTTGGTGCACATGCTAGAAATGCCTAATAAGGCATCTAGACCAAATGGCACAAGAATTGGAATAGAGCAACTTGACCAGAATACCCCAAAACCCTTTCTGTTCAAATGCAAATTTGAACAACTTTACATTACCAACTTTTTACCTGGAGCTTCAAACTTTGTGGGCATGATAAACACCCCAAATGATGAAACTACACCAAGTGGTGCATCAAGGGGAGATGGTTAGCTTGACTCAAACAAGATGAAGCCATTTCTGTTTATTTCTAGGGTTCACCAAAGTTACATTGGCTAGTTTCTTCAAATAAGCCCAAATTTGGTGAAGCACCCTATTTTCACATGTCATTCAATCCTGTTAAGTATCATGGCAAGTGGAGATCATTTGCTTGATCAAAACTTGATCAAACACCTTCTGCTGTTTTACTAAAACCCTCTTCTTGATCACTTTTACTATTCACCTTAGCCTCAACTTTCTACCACAGGTTCATCAAGTTACTATCTACCTCCAGTAACTCCCCCATGCCTCCAGCTCCATGATTGAGGGGTAAAAACCCTAGTTCACCTTGCTGAACACCCATTTTCTACCAAGTCACCAGCTTCCTCTCTCTCTCCTCGACTCTCCAGAGCATCCAAGGCCTCATCCGTATTGCATGCATCACCCTGGACCCCCCAGACACGGTGGACGCGTCCAGAGGGCCAATGGCATGCCATGGCATGCGATAAGGGCGCTCCAGAGCGCGCTACAGTGCGCCACCGCACTGTAGCTTCGCCCAATCCAGCGCAGCTGACAGCCTCGAGCTCTCCCCTCGCGCCTCCCAACGCCCCTCGACGTCCGCAACCTCCACCGGTGTTGTCCCCCTCCTCTCTCTCCCTCCAGTGGCCGCCTTCGCACGCGCACCGGCCACCCGCAACGTCCACTCGTCGGCCTCACACGCGCGAACCCTCCGGCGCCGCCCCCGCTCCTCCTCTCTCCTCTACTAGGCGTAGGACTCGTCCAGCAACGCCACAGACACACTACTGTCGCCTCCCGTGCATTGTGGCGTCGAGCAGAAGCTCGCCGGCGCACAGGTCCACGGGACCTCGCCGTTCCCCTATAAATAGGACCCCCCCCCCGAGCCCTCTACTCTGCACCAGCAGCCTCTCCTCATCCCCAACAACACTCCAGCACCACTTGTTCCTCCCCGAAGAGCTTCAGTGCTCGGGATCGACCGGAGCTCTGCCGCGTCGGGAAGCCGGCGATCTCGCAGTATGGGCCTCCTCCGCCCCTCCTTTTGCTCGATTTAGAACCGCCACACCTCGCTGATACTTTCCCCTCCAATTTCCCCTTCTGCAGTTGTTGGAAACAAGCTAGCCAGCAGCTTCCCGACGACCCTCCACCGTCCCACCTCGCCGCCGGCGAACCAGACCTCCCCTGCGGGCCACACCACCACCCCTGCATCCGCGACTCGTCGCTGAACCCGTCCCTGCCCTCCGTTGGCTTCGCCGTGGCCGGAATCGACGCCGGTGAGCTCGCCGTCGCCGTGGCCGAGAGGTTGAAGATGACAGGCGGGCCCCGCCTGTCATCCTCACCACTCCCTCTCTCCCCTCGATGCCGCTGACCGCTGGGCCCCGCTTGTCAGGTTTAAAACCCTGACGTGCGCGCGCTGGCGCCCGAGCGGCTGGGCTGGATGCCCTGGGCCGTGCACTATGGCCGCTCTGGCCCAGTGGCACAGGGCCATTTCTTTTTATTCTTTCTGTGATTAATTCAATTAATTTTACAGAAATGAATATTAGTCCAAATGAAATAATTCCAACTCCTAAATTCTTGTAATATTCCAACCTATTTAATGGTGTCACTTTCACACAAATCCATGAAACTTTTCTGTTCTGTTCAAATTTAAATTCAAATTTGAGCAATAAAACTCCTGTTCTAAAATCCTTAGATTCCATTCTGTCACTCCAAAACTCCAACTAGGAATTTTCTCCATCTTAGTTTTCCCTCTAGTATTTAACAAAAATAAGTTGACATTTTTCTGAGCACTTTGATTTTTCTGTTTTCATTGTGGTCTTATTTTTCCGTTGTTATTTTGCGACGATTAGATCCCATATTTGACGAAGTTGCTGAAGAAGGAGAAGGAGAAGGATTTGAAGACTTTGAAGACCAAGCCAATCCAGGCAAGCAGCCCTTTGACCATGATACACTTGTGTTCTTCGGAACCCGTTTGTTTTCGAATGCATAGTGATAGAATGACGGTGGTGAACTAGTTGAAACCACCACATGATGCTTGCTTACTCATGATCTTGCTATGTGCTAGATGTCATGCAAATGGTTAGTAGTGATGCTTAGTGATGCATGTGTGACATGAAACCTTTGTGGTTGAAATATTTGCATAAACCCCATGGGTTGCCCCTAATGCCCGAGGGTGATGTTGACTTAGGTCATCACTTGAGGAAGAAGTGATGTGCCGGTAAAATCTTGTGCATGGGTGAAATAATGGATTAGATTTATGTGTGACTACCGTCCCAACCAAACATGTGCAACCACACTACCCCATATGGGACGGGGCTTTATTGATTACTTAGGTCGATACTAGCATGGTGCCCGCATTACTAGTGACGGGAAGACTTGAGGTCTTTCCCGGGACGGGGTCGTGCTTGGATAGACGACCATGACTGTTTTTACAGGGCACCGGACACACCGTTGGTCCCTTCGGGTACGCGTGACATTGAAATTAGGGCAAGTCCCGTGATCTATTGTTTGTACTCGAGGGCCGTGTACCAACGAGTGGACTCTATGTTAGTGTCGTCTAAGGAAAGATAATGACCGGGTGCTTCCCCCGAGTACTTGAGGTACTGCGAGATCATGGATGACACGAAAGCTTCCCGGATCTTGTGGGTAAAGTGCGCAACCTCTACAGAGTGTAAAACTATTCGAATAGCCGTGTCCACGGTCATGGACAGTTGGGTGGTGCTACTTAAACTATGTCCAGAATTTTGCTTCATCGGTAAAAGTGTGTGTGTGATGAGTCAAGGTGGTGACTTGACTCGATGAGTTGAATCATATTCATGTTGATATCGGTAACCTGTTTTCAAGGTTACGTGAACTCGTTGATGCATACACTTGATGGTAGAATATTTATTCTAGCCCATTGCTAGATTGCTCATTATTGTTCAGTTTGCATTCTTATTTTTGAACCACATCATGGGTTGCTTGCGAGTACATTCAAAGTACTCATTGGCTTGCCACTGGTTATTTAATTGGCCAGGCATGGAGGAACAGGAATTTGAGGAAGAGTTCTTTGGAGACGAACATGCGAACTAGGACGCTATCCCAGTCAGAATGCCTGTAGGGTTAAGGCAGATGGCATGGGTTCTACCTATCATCGAAGACTTCCGCTATTTGAGTTATTTGCTATTTAGCCCGCGAGGCTTTATCTATGTAAGACTTGGCCATAATGGCCTTAATTTGTGTAAGACGATATGTATGGATGTAAGACTCTTGTTATTCAGCTTCTGTGTGTTCAGTGAGCATTGATCTCTGGGATCACTGTACACGTGCACTCGGTGATCTCGACTTCTAAGTCGGGGTCCCGGCAGAGCTGGTATCAAAGCCATCCTGACTGTAGGAAGCCTTAGTTAGCATGGGCGTTAGTTAGATGAGACCCTTTTTTAAAAACCTTCTGAACCTCTCTTCTTTTCTAAAACCTGAGATTTCACCAGCTTATTAACCCCTCCTATTCCACCTTTGTAGATGGCCGCTGTACCCGAAGAGCACCTGACCACTGGGTTTCCCTTGCTTCTCGAGGATAGCCTCCAGGAGTGTCAGTTCCACCGAGCGCCCATCCTCACCTGCCTGGAGCATTGGGTTAGCGACACCGAGGTGGAATACCACGTGGAAGTGATCGTGAAGGCAAACGATCCTCCCACAAGTTGGTTCTTCGAGGGACCCCAGATGGCAACACTACCTCTTGCTGTCGAGGCTGCTGCACTCAAGGCACTAACCCGTCTCTGCGAGCTCCTTCCGGAGATGGCAGCCAAGATGACAACCCACTTCTTACCTTACCGGAAGGAAGGTGAAGATGAAAGCAGCGCACTAGCCCCTCCACTGAAGGAAGGACTCTCGCTTCGGTTCCAGACCTACTTTAGTCTATGTGCCGACAGCTTGGCACAAGACTTGGCCTCGGAATCGATGAAGCTTCGAGAAGAACTTCACAAGACCAAGGCACTTCTTCGTCGAACTCAAGAGAAGACTAATAGGATCAAGAAGAAGGAGCACCTTCCGGACAGTCCGCTATCGCATACCGAGGCGGAAAGCCCTCCGAGGATGAATCTTCCAAGAATGAAGAACCACCTCGGCGACGCCAGATGACGGCAAGGGAATATCGTAAGCTTTTCCCTGCACCACCGACGAAGCACCGTCGTATCCAACTCCTCCACTCCCCCACACCCTCAAGTGACAAGGGGGCCCAGACAGATGAAGACAAGGAGGAAGACCCAGAAGAGCCGGAATACGCGACCGAGCATTCCGCCGCTTAGGCATTATTCGCTACTCGGATATGCCAGTTGTGACCTCTACGGTAGGATAGGTCGTGTAACCCCTATGCGCAGTCGAGTCCTTGTATGGTTCATATGAAACCATCTAGTGTTTGCTTTTGTTGTGTCTGGATGTATGTCGTATTCTTCCTTCGGGAATGTGTAAACGACTGCATCACCCATTTGGATTTTAATGAATGTGTTTTGGCCTTTTGGCCTTTGCATGATTTTATTAGTGTCACACCCACCCCCTTACTAGGCACCCATCTATCTTGCTTTCCCTCTTCCAAGTCATGAGACCATTTACCGCTCCAACAGGATGCCTGTTGTAACTCGTACTGGTACCTCTACCCAGCAGCCTGAAGCCGGAGCATCCGCTCAGTCAGAGGCAGGCCATGACCAAACCAATGACCAAGCTCCACCACCACCACCTCCTCCGAACATGGACATGGCTCAGCTTCTCCAAGCTTTCCGAGAGGAACGCCAAGCCAACACCGCAGCCCTTCAGTTGATTGCTCAAGCTGTCACCAACAACCGCCAGTCGGCGGGGAATGGCAATGGACGTTCCACGTTGGCAGAGTTCAAGAAGCATGCACCGCCAACCTTTATCGAGACTGCTGAACCCCTGGATGCAGACGACTGGGTCCGCTCCATTGAGGACATACTGGAACTAGTCGGATGCACTGAAGACCGCGAGAAGGTGGCTTATGCAGCCCACTGCCTCGGGGGGTACTGCTAGAGCTTGGTGGGATGGATTCAAGGTCATGCATGCTGAACAAGACATCACTTGGGTCAACTTCAAGGCAGAATTCCGCAAAGCCCACATTCCTTCCGGAATCATGGCTATCAAAAAGCGTGAGTTCCGAGCCCTGAAGCAAGGAAGTGGCACTGTCAAGGAGTACATGCAGAAGTTCAGTGTTCTGTCAAGGTATGCCCCTGAAGATGTCAGCACTGATGCTGCAAAAAGGGAGCGCTTCATGGAAGGCCTCAATCAGACTCTGCAGTATTCGCTTATCGTGTGCGACTGCCCAACCTTCCCTGACCTGGTGAACAAAGCACTTATGCTTGCAGACAAGCGGCGTGCTTTGGAAGACACTCGCAAGCGCAAGATGGTCGGCAAGGGAAGTTCTAGCAACCAGAAGCCTCGTCCGTGGCAGTCAGCCCCGGCCAAGCCAACCTATCAGCAACCAAGAGCTCCTGCACCTCGCACCAACTTTCAGCCTTAGCAGTATACCAACCCAAGGCCAGCTTCCAACCCCAATACCAGTGGTGGCAACAAGATCAACAATCCAAACCAAGTCACTTGCTTTGGATGTGGTCAGTCAGGACACATCTCAAGGGTGTGCCCCAACAAAAAGCCTGATGCCCCGCGCCCCAATGCGCAGAACCAAGGACAAGGCCGTGGGATGCCACCAAGGAACCCAGCTCCTCGCAACCCGCCTAACCATGGGAAGGGGCGTGTGAATCACGTCACTGCTGAAGAAGCCCAGGAAGACCCGGACGTCGTGCTGGGTACGTTCCTTGTCAACTCAGCACCTACAACTGTCTTGTTTGATTCTGGAGCAACGCATTCATTTGTCACTCAAAGATTTGCATTAAAAAGTGGCATGACCCCTACACCCCTGAATAACCCTATGGTGGTACAAACCCCCGAAGCAGAGATGAGAGCCAAGATAGACTATAAGGGAGTCAGTATTACCATTAACGGTGTAGATTTCCTAGCAGACCTCATCGTCCTGAGATCACAAGGCTGGGATGTGATCCTAGGCATGAATTGGCTCAGCAAGCACCAAGGCTTGTTAGACTGTGCCAATCGGACAGTCACTGTGACCAATGACCAAGGAGTCGAAGTCAAGTTTGCTCCCAACTCCTCTTCCGCTCAAGCCATTCAAGTCAACTGTCTGTCTGAAGTTCAGCTAGAGCAAGTACCGGTGGTATGTGAGTATCCTGATGTCTTTCCGGATGAACTACCGGGAATGCCCCCTGACCGTGACATTGAGTTCATCATCGAGCTCGTGCCCGGGGCAGGACCCATCTATAAGAAGCCTTATAGAATGGGGACGGAAGAATTAGCCGAGTTGAAGAAGCAGCTGGAAGAGCAGCTGAGGAAGGGATTTATCCGCCCGAGTGCCTCCCCTTGGGGATCTCCTGTTCTGTTTGTGGCAAAGAGGGACGGTACCATCCGCTTATGCATTGACTATCATTCCCTCAATGAAGTTACAATCAAGAACAAATATCCACTTCCCAAAATCGAAGATCTGTTTGATCAGCTCAGCGGAGCCAAGGTGTTCTCCAAGATCGACCTCAGATCTGGGTACTACCAGCTGAAGATCAGACCCCAAGATATTCCGAAGACGGCATTCGTAACCAGATATGGCCTGTACGAGTGCACGGTCATGTCCTTTGGGTTAACCAATGCCCCAGCTTACTTCATGTATCTCATGAATAAAGTCTTCATGGAATATTTGGACAAGTTCGTTGTTGTCTTCATCGATGACATTCTTGTCTTCTCGAAGACGGAGGAAGAGCACGAGCAACATTTGAGGATGGTCCTAGATAAGCTTCGGGAGCACCAACTGTATGCCAAATTCAGCAAGTGCTAGTTCTGGCTGCATAAAGTTGGATTCTTAGGTCATGTCTTGACCGAAGAAGGATTATCAGTTGATCCCGCGAAGATCGAAGCTGTGACCCAATGGCAATCTCCAACGACCGTCAAGGAAGTTAGAAGCTTCCTCGGACTTGCGGGCTATTACCGCAAATTCGTGGAAGGATTCTCTAGCATTGCACTGCCAATGACTCAGCTCCTCAAGAAGGACAAGAAGTTCGAGTGGACGCCAAAATGCGATGAGAGCTTCCAAGAGCTCAAGAAGAGATTGACCACCGCCCCAGTTCTGGCAACACCTGATATTCACAAGGAGTTCGTGATATATTGTGATGCCTCTCGAACCGGATTGGGAAGCGTTTTGATGCAAGAAGGCCAAGTCATAGCCTACCTCTCCAGGCAGCTACGACCTCATGAGGAGAACTATGCTACTCACGATCTTGAGTTAGCAGCAGTGGTTCATGCCTTGAAGACATGGCGGCATTACCTTCTAGGGAAACGGTGTGAGATATACACAGACCACAAAAGTCTGAAGTACATTTTCACCCAAAAGGAATTGAACATGAGGCAGCGAAGATGGTTGGAGCTCATCAAGGACTATGACCTCAGTGTTCAATATCACCTCGGAAAGGCTAACGTGGTGGCCGATGCCTTAAGCAGGAAGGCTTGCTCCTTGAATGCTATTATTCAAGAAAGGCAGCCCGCCTTGTTTAAGGAACTCGAACAATTCAGTTTGGAATTGGTCACCCCTGGATTTCTGGATCATTTGGAAGTTAGACCGACCCTGATGGACAAAGTCAAGAAGGCGCAAGATGGACATACAAGCATTGAAGGCATCAAGAAGAAGATGAAGCTAGTCAAGGCCCCAGGATTCTCTGAAGACGAGCACGGGATTGTTTGGTACAAAGGCCGCCTCTGCGTACCAAACAACATAGAGCTGAAGAACCTGATCCTGCAAGAAGCCCACGACACTCCGTATTCCATCGACCCCGGAGGAACCAAGATGTATCAAGACTTGAAGGCACGATTCTGGTGGCACGGGATGAAGAGAGAGATTGCAACCTATGTTGCAAAGTGTGATGTGTGTCAAAGGGTCAAGGCTGAATATCAGCGACCTGCTGGATTGCTTCAGCCACTGATACGTCCAAAACGTATCTATAATTTCTGCTTGCTCCATGCCTCTTTTGTGTGATATTGCTATGATATTTATGCACTTCCATACACTTTTTGATCATATTTGGACTAACATATTAACTCAGTGCACCCCAGTGCCAGTTTCTGTTTTCTGCTGTTTTTGTATTTCAGGTTTTCCCATTACATAAATTGCCAGAAAAATTCCGGGAAAAATATATAAAAAATCAGCGCTCCAGAAGCTTCCACGCGCCAGAAGTGGGGCCAGAGGGGAGCCAGGGGCAGCCCAGGTGGCCTGCCCACGCGGCCCCCCTCCTGGCCGCGCCGGGGGGCGCCTGGGCCCCCCTCTCCGCCTCTGGTGCCCCCCTTTGGCATATATTTAGCACGCATCCCGAAACCCTCGAGGACAGAACCCTTTTTCGCGATCTCATCTCTGTTCCGCTGCCGCCGCGCTTCCAAGATCGGGAGCACCAGGAGAACTCTTCTCGGCACCCTGCCGGAGGGGAGAACCACCACCGAGAGCTTCTCCACCACCATGGACGCTTCCCGGATGAGTTGTGCGTAGTCCCCCTTGGACCATGGGTCCATGACCAGTAGCTATGTGATATTCTCCTCCCCTCTTTGTTCTTCACCGATTAGACCTCGTGAGCTGCCCTACATGATCGAGGCACATATGTAATCTTTATGTTGTTGCTATGCTGAGTTTGCTGGGATCCGATGGATTATGAGATTATGTTCAGATTGTGTGTGAGTAATATATTTGATTCACCTCTTTTATATTTATGTTCTTGAGTAATTCTTGCATGTTCTCCGTTGCTATTTATTGCTTTGGTCGAGTAGTAGGTAGTAACTCCAAGAGGGAACGTTATGCTTGATTGTGGGTTCATGCCCCTCGATGACTAGCTTGAGTGACAGAAACATGAGTCTAGGGGATGTGGTGTTGCCACAAGGGGGAAAACAACGGTGCTTGTACTTGCGGGTGCAAGGATTGTTTACTTTACGCAAAGTTCTTTTAATGCAGTTGTCTGTTGCTTTGAGTTTACACTATGGGTGGGACTCGCAACTTAATACCAGCGAGATGTTCTGGATAGATATCTCAAGGTGGATGATTAGTAGTAGATGCAGATGGATTTCGGTCTACTTGCCTTGGCGTACCGCCCATGCTTTTGAGCCTCTACCTTTCTTACAGCATAGTTAGCATTGGTTTGCGCACATAATCCTGTCAATTGCCCAGCTGTAATTCGTTTACCTCGCTTAGTTGTTTTATCGTCTTTTGGGAGAGAGACATCACTAGTGAACATCATGGGACCCCGGTCCATATTACTATCACTGATCATACCCGCTATTTACTTACTGTTCTTATTTACTAGTTGCAGTCATACCTATCACTATTATCTCTTGCGTTTGATCCTTTGTAAACGACAAGGCCGGAGGGATTGACAACCTCTCTGTACTCATTGGGAGCAAAGTTATTTGTATCTGAGTGCAGGTCCTGTCAAGCAAAAGTCTCTGGCGCTATTGACACCTTCTTGTCGACCCTCGGAGTCTCACGGGATTCGATCCTTGGTATCTTTGCCAAGGGAAAATTTGCCGCTACGCTACATCTCAACCTTCCACTTGGGGTAACCAACGAGGGGCGAGAAGCCATCAAGCAAAGTTTTCTGGCGCCGTTGCCGGGGACTCCACTCTTCAAGATAGGGGAGTTGCACGCTATCTTTTATCTTTGCTTTTTAGTCTTGTTAGTTTACCTTTCAGTTTTTGCTTTAGTGTCTTCTATCAAAAATCACAAAAATAGTTATCTTGCTTGTTGCTACTATGGGTTCCACCAAAAACACTAAATGGGAGGAGTACACCCCTTCTTCCATCATGCCAATCACCACTGTCGGGATCTACAAAAGTAATAAACCTTGTGATTATGTTAGTTTTAATGGAGAGTTATGCCCATGGCATGGTCTTCCAGGAAAAAAGTATGAGCCTCTGTTTAAAGTTGCTCCAATACTTCCCCAAACTTGGGAAGACGTCCAAACTCTTATAATAGAGAGCAATTCAAACAAAGAAGATGACACTACAATTCTGCTCAATAACGATAAAATTGATTTTGATAATTGTAGTCTCTCAGAAGTTGTCACCTTTTTACAAAAGATGTCTAGAGATCCCCACACTAGCACGCTTAATCTTGCCTTCACGGAGCATATCACTAATGCTCTCATCAAAGCTAGGGAGGAGAAACTTAGGGTAGAAGCCTCCATACCTAGAAAGCTAGAAGATGGTTGGGATCCTATGATTAAAATTAAGTTGAATAACTTCTCTTGCTATGCTTTATGTGATGTTGGAGCTAGTACCTCCGTTATGCCCAAAAGAATATATGATATGCTTAAATTGAAACCTTTTGATTCTTGTTCTTTTGGTGTTCGTCTTGTTGATTCTTCCATAAAGAAACCTTTGGGGAGGATCGACGATGTTCTTATCATTGTCAATGACAATTATGTTCCCGTTGATTTTACTATTATGGATATTGAATGTGAACCTTCTTGTCCAATTATTTTGGGACGTCCTTTTCTTCGCACCGTTGGTGCTATCATTGACATGAGAGAAGGGATTATAAAATTCCAATTCCCTCTCAAGAAAGGAATGGAACACTTCCCTAGAAAGAAGATTAAGTTACCTTTTGAGTCCGTTATATGGGCTAGCTATTCTTTTACTCTTGATAAAACTTGATCCTCTCTTTTTGCATTATGCCTAGCTTAAAGGCATAAAAGAAAGCGCTTTTGGGAGGCAGCCCACAATGAATAAAGTTTTATTTTGCTTTTGTTGTGTCTTGATGTTTGTTACTACAGTAGCATCATCATTGTATCTTTTCTTTTCAGCTTTGTGCCAATTTTAGCCTCTGATTGCAAGAAAGTTCAAAAGTTGTGACGTCATGTCCAGGAAACAGATTCTGTCCTTGGACAGAAAAATTCGTATAAAATCACCAGATCATCTTTTTGGTCTGAATTTTTTCGACAGCGTGCTCTATACAATTGGCTTTCGGGCGTCTGTTCTGAGTTTTTTTTATTTGAGTTGCAGAAGTGCCACGAAAAAATTATTTACTACCTGCTGGTCAGTTTTTCACAGATTCTGTCCTGTTTTGCCTTTTCTTCGTTTTGCAAACCTTGAGCTTGTTTTTTTTCTTTGCAAAAACCTTTTGGCAATCTTGAGAAACAGTAGGTCTTCAAGATTATCTTTATTTCCAGCAAGGAAAAATTATTTTATTATGGGTACTAACCTCGCTAATCAGATTATGATGAGTTATGTATGAAGGGAGTTTTCAAGTGTGCGAGGAAAGATGATAAAAAGATTCAGGAGGGTCAAACGCTCAAGCTTGGGGATGCCCCCGTGCACCCCCAAGAAATATTCAAGAAGACTCAAGCGTCTAAGCTTGGGGATGCCCCCGTGCATCCCCTTCTCCATCAACAATTATCAGTTCGTCTTTCGTTCCACTATATTTTAATCACTTCATGCGTTATGTGCTATGCTTGGAGCGTCTTGCTTTTAGTTTCCTTTTTTGTTTTCTTTAGCTTTGCTTGCTGTTCATAACGAGTTAGAACCCAGCTTTCTTTGTGTGGGAGAGAAACACGCTCCACTCCAACTTAGAACACAACATAGGATTTTCATGCTTATCTCTGCTGTGTGTGTTCTTTGTCTTTCCATAGCTACTGTCATGTTTAGCTCTTAGTTTTCCTGCTTTTCTTTTTAAAGAGCTTTTGTTTAGTTGGTTATTGAACTCTCTTGAGTTTTCATGTTTATCTTGTTAAGAGAGTTTGTCTGTTGCACTGAGTTGTGTGTCTTAAACTTAAAGTAGGTAATTGAGGTTGCTATTTAATTTTAGTAGTAACTTGCAATAGTTTTGAGGTATTGCCATGAGTAATGTCTGACCTTTTGGTGTCAAGAGCTTTAGCCTATTAGTGATAGATGTCGTATTTTGGGCAATCCGTGTTTATTTTCGAAAACCTACAAAATAGTTGAGAACTTTAGCTACTAAATGGATCACTAATCTTTGGAGGGATCGAATATTAGAGTACACTCACGTACCATGGGTCGAGGATGCGCAAGGGTAACCAAACCCCCATACACACCTCCTCGGGGTACTTGTCTCTTTGTGAACCTCCTAATTAGATTGAGAGTTACCGATAATAAGTGCATGAGTTCTTCGGACTAATGTGAGTATTCGAAGGTTGACACTTCCACCTATCCATGTTTTTCTAGCCTCTTCGGTACCGTGCATTGCCCTTTCTCATCTCGAGAGTTGGCGCATACTTCGCCGGTGCATCCAAATCCTTGGCACGATACGCTCTGTCATCATAAGCCTCATTATATCCTTCCTCAAAACAGCCACCATACCTACCTATTAAGGCATTTCCATAGCCTTTCCGAGATACATTGCCATGCAACATCCATCCTCTCATGACTTGATCTTCATGTCATACATGCTTTTTGCTTGATCGATGAGCCGCATGCTAGTTGGGCCTTGCCCTAATCATTGGTACATGACACGCTAGTACCATTGCATATCCTGCTACACTGGCAGAGGCATACATTTGCATACATCATGATAGTTTCATTTTCTTTATGTTGAGTACTTTTGTAAAGTGTGAAAGATCTTCTATACTTCTTGTAATACATAGAGTGTTGCCCCTAAAGTGAGGAAAAGATCCCAAAGAGGACAAATCAAAAGATCCCAAAGAGGACAAAATAAAAAGATCCCAAAGAGGACAAATGAGAGATAAGTAGAAAGAGCCATTGAGGCCACAAAAAAATAAAAAAATATAGAAAAAGAAAGAGAAAAAGAAATAAAAAGAGAGAAGGGGGCACACTACTATTTCTTTTGAGAGATCCACACTCGTACTCCATCTTATACCTTGTACTCCATAGAGATTATCATTTATGCATATAGCTATGTGGGGACCTTTACACTATAGAACTTGGCTTGTATATCCCAATGATGAGCCTCCTCAAAAGAGCTCTAGGTCTTTTTGAGCAAGCAAGTTGGATGCACCCCCACTAGTTCCATTGGAGAGCTTACCTTAGCTCATATGTGCATCCGTTGCATGGCAATCCCTACTCCTCACATCATATCTATCATTTGGCTTTCTCTCGTCGATGATTGTCCTCATTGATGTGAGCCTTTCACACCTTTTTTGTCTTCCCCCTCTATCATTTTTCTCTCTTTGCCATCCTAAGTGTCGACTTTCTTGCTTACGCTCATCCATTGCATGAGTGCTCAAAATATCGAAAGGGAGTGGATCATTTTGACTTGTACCTGGCTGACGGTCTGGGGATGAGTCAAGATAAGATTCCAAAGAAGACCAAGTGTGAAACTTTAGTGGATTAAGTTCTCAACAATACAAAAATTATGTTTTACTCTCTCATATATCCCTATCCCCTTTCTTGCACGCAAACACCATTTGGAGACATTCGAGTCACGGACAGCGAGAGCTCTTGCACCTTTATGTTCTTATGTTACTTGTTACAATGCTAATATAGACTCTTGCTTGTTATGACTTGAATTGGATTACATGCCTTGATTACTTTACTTAAAAGTTCTTATATGGTTGATAGCATGTCACCACAGAAATTATGCTTGTTATCATTTACCTACTCGAGGACGAGCAGGAATTAAGCTTGGGGATGTTGATACGTCCAAAACGTATCTATAATTTCTGCTTGCTCCATGCCTCTTTTGTGTGATATTGCTATGATATTTATGCACTTCCATACACTTTTTGATCATATTTGGACTAACCTATTAACTCAGTGCACCCCAGTGCCAGTTTCTGTTTTCTGTTGTTTTTGTATTTCAGGTTTTCCCATTACGTAAATTGCTAGAAAAATTCCGGGAAAAATATATAAAAAATCAGCTCTCTAGAAGCTTCCACGCGCCAGAAGTGGGGCCAGAGGGGAGCCAGGGGCAGCCCAGGTGGCCTGCCCACGCGGCCCCCCTCCTGGCCGCGCCGGGGGTGCGCCTGGGCCCCCCTCTCCGCCTCTGGTGCCCCCCTTTGGCATATATTTAGCACGCGTCCCGAAACCCTCGAGGACGGAACCCTTTTTCGCGATCTCATCTTTGTTCCGCCGCCGCCGCTCTTCCAAGATCGGGAGCACCAGGAGAACTTATCCCGGCACCCTGCCGGAGGGGAGAACCACCACCGGGAGCTTCTCCACCACCATGGACGCTTCCCGGATGAGTTGTGAGTAGTCCCCCTTGGACCATGGGTCCATGACTAGTAGCTATGTGATGTTCTCCTCCCCTCTTTGTTCTTCACCGATTAGACCTCGTGAGCTGCCCTACATGATCGAGGCACATATGTAATCGTTATGCTGTTGCTATGCTGAGTTTGCTGGGATCCGATGGATTATGAGATTATGTTCAGATTGTGTGTGAGTAATATATTTGATTCACCTCTTTTATATTTATGTTCTTGAGTAATTCTTGCATGTTCTCCGTTCCTATTTATTGCTTTGGCCGAGTAGTAGGTAGTAACTCCAAGAGGGAACGTTATGCTTGATTGTGGGTTCATGCCCCTCGATGACTAGCCTGAGTGACAGAAACATGAGTCTAGGGGATGTTGTAATGCCCCGGATGTAATACTTTCCCTTTTGGCCATATAATATATCTCCGGCTTCATCTATTCCATTTCGGGTTCTTTGTCTTTCGGGTTTTCGTCGTGTTGTTGTGTGCGTGTGTGGCATTCATTCATATCATGTAGACATGTGCATTGCATTGAATTTGTGTTGTCGGTTGCATCCGGTTCCGCGTGTTTCTTCCCGTTGTCCGTTTCGCGTTCCGGAGCTCCCTCACGTGTCTGTGACGTCCCATAGGCCTACTTTGGTATTTGGGCGTGTAACGTTACCGGTGTGCCGCGAGGTTGTTGTGTGTGTTGTTGTTTTGTTGTGTGCAACCCGCCTCTCGAATCTCGTCGCGTTTGGACTCCGTTTGCTATCCCAACAGTTATTCGTGTGGGTCCAAAGTGCCTCCACTTGTGGCCCAGAAACATCCCTCCTGCAGCCCACTACCCTCTTCTAGGCCCATCCTGACTCCCCCCGCGATCGGATCCGTCGGATCGCGATCGGAGGGCTCCTAACACCCCTAAATCCCCCCTAACCCTAAAAACCTGCTATATAATAGACCCCCTAGTCTATTTTTTGGCTTCCCTAACCCTAGCCCCTTCTTTTCCCTTCCTCCCCTTAATTTTGTGCTCCATCAGATCAAAAACTGCCACTTGGAGCCCCTCCTTCGAGCTCCCCGACCGGATCCCTTCGAACCCGCAGAGTCAACGCATCCATCGATCCCGGAGCCAGCGCGCCGCCGATCCGGCTGGATCGATCACCAGGTCCTCGGCTGGGCCTCCCGCTCGCTGAGGCCTGGGACCACATCGCCGACCCTTCCAGGCGCCCCAGGCCGCGCCCTTCGCCAGCCTCACGTCGGGCCCAGGCCGCCTCGCCAGCTCGCCTCCGCATCGCTCCTCGGCTGGGCCTTCCCTCTCCGCCTCCCAGCCGGGCCGATCGCCCCAGGTGCCTCGGGCCGCCTCGCCCGAGCCAGCAGCAGGTGGGCCGGCCACCGCATCGCCCTAGGCCCAGGTCGCCGCTCCCCTCCAGCCTCCAGGGGCGCCGCCGCGCTCCCGATCGGGAGGAGCCCCGATCGCCCCAGCCGCGGGCCGTACCGCCAGGTGGCCCGCCACCCGTCCGCTCTGTCTCCAGCTGGGCCGCAGTACCAGATCCGGCCCGAGCCCATCTCCACCTGTTCAGATCTGAAGGTTGATTCAAAATATCCCTAAGTCCCTGTTTTGCTTATCTGTGATGCAATTTTCAAGTGAGGATAACTTTGTGTGTGTTTGTCCGATTCGCGCAAATAGCATGTCCACACGTTCGTGGTGATTAGCACTACGTTTTATCTTTTTGTGTCATGCATGTTAGGGATCATCTAGGTGCTTGTTTTGCTGTTGCAAGAGTGCATCATGATATAACTGCTGCTATGTGATGTTTTTATGCCATCTTTGCCATGTGATATCTTTTAGCTCGTTTGTCCGAATGATGCAAATGACATGTCCACGTGTTCGTCTTGCCTTGCTCTACATGTTGTATGTGCTAGGTAGCATGATAGATTTATTCTTGCCTTGTTTATCATCGTTGCAAAGTGCTATGTGGCTGTGATGTTATTTCACTTGTTATGAAATGCCATCTTGTTGAGCTCGTTGCTATCGTTGTGTTATCTCCATGAAGCATGCTTGTGTGTTTCGGAATCACCATCATGTGTACTTTGATGAGGTGCTTACCTCTTGCCATGTTTAGTTTCTAAGTGACTTAAACATGCTCTTTTAGATGCCATGATGAAATTGCTGTTTTAGGACTTAGTGGATTTTCACTAAGTCTGAAATCTGTAACGTTCCGATGCCATGTTCGTGTGATGTTCTAGGACAAACCATGTTAGTTTTGGAGTGGATCTTGATTGTTCCTTGTAGTATATATTGTTGTCTTTCCATTCATGTTCTCACATGTTTATTTGAGTGGCTGTAGCATGTTTATCTTTTGCTCCAAAGTTTCAATAAAATTCTGCTGCAAGAATTTTATTGTCAAGTTCAATATGTCCAAGTTCATTGCTATTGAACCGTGGCTCCTTTGGGGGTGCACCTTTGGACTTAGTTGCTGTAGTATATGTCTAGTTTGTGTTCTAGGTCTTTGCCATGTTGTTTGAGTGCTGTAGCTTAACTATTTTGTGCTCCGAAGTTGCTATGTTGCTGTAATTTTCAGCTTTCGCTCATTTCTTGTTTCGGGCATAACTTTTAGCCCGTAACTCCGATTTCAGCGAATCTTATATGAAACTTGAATGATTTTCTGTGTAGATTAATAATATCATGTTGTTATCATGTTTTGAGGTGTTTTGCTTGAGTGCTATTTTTCCGTGCTCCGTGTGCATCCTTCGTGCATCCATCATGCATCCATCATTTTTCGAGTGCGCATTGCATCTTGTTGATTTGTGCTTGATGTGATTGTTTTGTTTAGAGCCGGAAGCTGAGACCGAGTTCGAGTACGAGCACGAGGTTTCCAACGAGGTTGAGTACGAGGACCCTTCTTACGATCCGAACGACTTCTCTTCAGGCAAGATGACCGAACCCCGATAACACTACTATCTTTGCCTATTGCTAGTAGTTCCGCTCTATAGTTTTGCCTCGATGCCCATGATCTTCTTGTCAGCCTCCTACTTGTAACCATTGCCCTGTTTAACCTACCTACCTATGCAAACCGTTGCTTGGCTAAGTACGCTTCGCTCAGCCCTTCTTATAGCATTGCTAGTTGCAGGTGAAGATCGAAGATGCTTGCTTCATGTTGAAGTTTGGTTGGATTTTATCACACTATATAAATGCTTAAAATGAAATCATCTATAAATTGGCAAGGGTGGAAGGCTAAGCCTTTTGCTTGGTGATTTGTTCCACTCATGCCGTTAGGAACCGTATAAACCGGTGTTATGTTCCTTGATTATGCGTTCCTAACACGGTTGGGGTGTATGGGACCCCCTCGATAAACCGCTAAGTGCTAAGTCTTTTCCAGCAAGTCCCGACATTGGTACTATTTGCCTAATAACAAACTAAACTTGCATAGGGAGTAATTAACCCTCTTTCTTAATCAACAACCCCGGGCCAGTGCTCCACATGAGTGTTGGTCCGAAACGGGGGTCCTGCAGGGCCGCCTTGGGGCAAACCGAGGTATCTGGCATACACCTGTAGCATCGCCCATCCGGTCGTGTCCTGAGACTTAGATACGCGCGGCTACTATCAGGGTGTCGACACGCCGGGAGGATTTGCTGGATTAGCCTTACCTTAGCTCGGTATATCTTGAGCACGGGATTCCGAGAATACTCGGGTCTTCCCACTTTGGAGTTGCGACTCCGCGGATCGTGGGCTTGTAATGGGTCAAGTTGGAACACCCCTGCAGGGTTTTGAACTTTCGAAAGCCGTGCCCGCGGTTATGTGGCAGATGGGAGCTTGTTAATATCCGGTTGTAGATAACTTGACACAATGTTTCTAATACACTACCAGCGTGTGTTCCGTGACTGTCAATTTCCGAATAGGGATTCGGGAGTTGAACACGGAGGGGTTATGTTTGTTGAGCTTTAGCTAGGATCACTTCGTGATCATCTCTTGACCGAGGCTTCTGTTCTCGCTCTCTCTCACGTAAGCTAGTTGCTAGTTGCTGCTGCAGACACTTATTCTTTTCTTCAGCCTTATCCTCTCCCAAAGACTTAAATAGTCTTGTTACCCGGGAACGGGATTGCTGAGTCCTCTGTGGCTCACAGTTACTTCACCACACCAGATGCAGGTCCAGTTGTGAGCTATCCAGGTGATGGCATCGAGCTGGATTGGGAGTACGACGAGGAGCGTAGTCGGTACTATGTTTGTTATCCGGATGATCAGTAGTGGAGACTCCTACTAGCATTCGATCCGCCTGTGGATGTTATTTAAGTTTGGTATCTTGACATTTGGTTTTGCCCTTAGAGGGTTGTGATATTCTTAATGTATGATGATTGAGACATGTTATGTAATTGTGTGACGTGGCGAGTGTAAGCCAACTATTTATGTTTACAATCCCCTCTTTTACATGAGATGTGCAAAGATTACCAAACTTGAGATCATTCTAGGATGGACTTATGCCTTTAAGTCGTGCCTCGACACGTAGGAGGTATAACTCCATCCTGGGCATTACAGATGTGTTGTTGCCATAAGGGGGAAAACAACGGTGCTTGTACTTGCGGGTGCAAGGATTGTTTACTTTACGCAAAGTTCTTTTAATGCAGTTGTCTGTTGCTTTGAGTTTACACTATGGGTGGGACTCACAACTTAATACCAGCGAGATGTTCTGGATAGATATCTCAAGGTGGATGATTAGTAGTAGATGCAGATGGATTTCGGTCTACTTGCCTTGGCGTACCGCCCATGCTTTTGAGCCTCTACCTTTCTTACAGCATAGTTAGCATTGGTTTGCGCACATAATCCTGTCAATTGCCCAGCTGTAATTCGTTTACCTCGCTTAGTTGTTTTATCGTCTTTTGGGAGAGAGACATCACTAGTGAACATCATGGGACCCCGGTTCATATTACTATCACTGATCATACCCGCTATTTACTTACTGTTCTTATTTACTAGTTGCAGTCATACCTATCACTATTATCTCTTATGTTTGATCCTTTGTAAACGACAAGGCCGGAGGGATTGACAACCTCTCTGTACTCGTTGGGAGCAAAGTTATTTGCATCTGTGTGCAGGTCCTGTCAAGCAAAAGTCTCTGGCGCTATTGACACCTTCTTGTCGACCCTCGGAGTCTTACGGGATTCGATCCTTGGTATCTTTGCCAAGGGAAAATTTGCCGCTACGCTACATCTCAACCTTCCACTTGGGGTAACCAACGAGGGGTGAGAAGCCATCAGCCACTCAAGGTTCCTGAGTGGAAGTGGGATAAAGTCGGAATGGACTTCATCACTGGATTACCAAGGTCGTATAGAGGACATGACTCTATCTGGGTCATAGTCGATCATTTTACCAAGGTGGCCCATTTCATTCCTGTCAAGACCACCTATGATGGCAACCGGCTGGCAGCTCTCTACATCGACCGAATCGTAAGTCTTCACGGTGTTCCCAAGGAGATTATGTCAGATCGAGGAACCCAGATCACCTCAAGGTTCTGGAAGAAGTTCCAAGAAGCCTTGGGAACCAAGTTATATTTCAGCACGGCTTTCCACCCACAGACCGGAGGTCAGACAGAACGAGTCAATCAGATTCTCGAAGACATGCTCCGAGCCTGTGTCTTGGCATATGGAGCCAAGTGGGAAGATTGTCTCCCTTTTGTCGAGTTCTCCTATAACAACAGTTATCAGTCGAGCCTTCAGATGGCACCTTTTGAGGTGTTGTATGGACGCAGATGCCGCACACCCCTCAACTGGTCAGAGACTGGAGAAGGACTAGTCTTTGGACCGGATATTCTTCGCGCAACAGAAGAGCAAGTCCAACTAGTCAGAGAGCGTTTGAAGGCAGCCAAGTCAAGGCAAAAGAGCTATGCTGACACTCACCGTCGGGACATGAGTTTCCATGTCGGGGACCATGTGTACCTAGGGAACCAAGTGTTTCCACGTCAAGGGGAAGCTCGCACCAAGGTTCATTGGACCCTTTGAGATCACTGCACGACGAGGAGAAGTGGCTTACCAGTTGGAATTACCACCTGAGCTATCCGGTGTGCACAATGTGTTCCATGTATCACAACTCCGGAAATGTCTCCAAGTTCCGAACAAGCCTGATCTCTACAAGGATGTTGATCACCAAGCCATTGATCTGCAGCCTGATTTGACCTACCGCGAGAAGCCCATTCGCATTCTGGACGAAGCAGAACGACGGACGCGAAGCCGCACCATCAAGTACTTCAAGGTCCAGTGAAGCAACCACACCGAAGCAGAAGCGACCTGGGGAAGACTATCTTAGATCCAAGTTTCCCGATCTCTTTTAAGACCTAGTTTAGGAATCTCGGGGACGAGATTCTTGTAAGGGGGGTAGGTCTGTCACACCCTGCATTTTTTAACATGTTATTTGCATCAATGAAGCATGAAAATTTGGACCAACAAAAAATTTTGGCATCATTTGGCTTTTATTTGGAATTGGGTTTTTCTTCATGTGCTTTTTCATGTGCTCAATAAAGTCAACTATTACCTCTTGTAGAATTCATCTCCATACCCAAAACTTCTGCCCAATGATCATGCCAAGTGTTATATAACAGTATAGTATTTTCTTACAAAATTAATTTGGCCAAAATGTATTTTATAAATTTAGTTTTCCAAAAATCCCTGAATTGAGATTTGCACTGCAAGTGATTAATTTAGGGTAAGAAAGTTATTTCAAAAGGTGTATTTGAGACCTAGTAGTCATAGGGTTCCCAGAAACCACAAAAGCATAATTTTAAAAGTTATTTTCCTATTTTATTTAAAAGCTTTTTCTTAAGGCCAGAAATGGTCTTTAATAGGGAAAAATTATTTAAGTATTTCAAAAATATTTGCCAAAATTCAGGGAGGCTCATAGGACATATATTGTCCATATATAAGAATTTCAACACTTGGTCATGTTAAAAATAATGGGCTAAACCCTCCAAAACCCTTTCTGGATAGTCCAAGCTTTTGAAATATTTACAAAAGGAAATATTCTCCAAAAATTCCAGGGAAATTCTATCATGTCATATATGACATATTTGATGATCTTGCCAAGTCCCATGCCTTGGGAAGCAAGAAAACATCCTCAAAACCCTTCATAACCATTCTGTTTATATTTGAAGTTTGAGCAACTTTACATTGCCAAACTTGTCCAAATGCTCTCAAACTTGGTGCACATGCTAGAAATGCCTAATAAGGCGTCTAGACCAAATGGCACAAGAATTGGAATAGAGCAACTTGACCAGAATACCCCAAAAACCTTTCTGTTCAAATGCAAATTTGAACAACTTTACATTACCAACTTTTTACCTGGAGCTTCAAACTTTGTGGGCATGATCAATACCCCAAATGATGAAACTACACCAAGTGGTGCATCAAGGGGAGATGATTAGCATGACTCAAACAAGATGAAGCCATTTCTGTTGATTTCTAGGGTTCACCAAAGTTACATTGGCTAGTTTCTTCAAATAAGCCCAAATTTGGTGAAGCACCCTATTTTCACATGTCATTCAATCCTGTTAAGTATCATGGCAAGTGGAGATCATTTGCTTGATCAAAACTTGATCAAACACCTTCTGCTATTTTACTAAAACCCTCTTCTTGATCACTTTTACTATTTACCTTGGCCTCAACTTTCTACCACAGGTTCATCAAGTTACTATCTACCTCCAGTAACTCCTCCATGCCTCCAGCTCCATGATTGAGGGGTAAAAACCCTAGTTCACCTTGCTGGACAGCCATTTTCTACCAAGTCACCAGCTTCCTCTCTCTCTCTCTCCTTGACTCTCCAGAGCATCCAAGGCCTCATCCGTATTGCTTGCATCACCTTGGACCACCCCCCCCAGACACGGTGGACGCGTCTAGAGGGCCAATGGCATGCCATAGCATGCGATAAGGGCGCTCCAGAGCGCGCTACAGTGCGCCACCGCACTGTAGCTTCGCCCAATCCAGCGCAGCCGACAGCCTCGAGCTCTCCCCTCGCGCCTCCCAACGCCCCTCGACGTCCGCAACCTCCACCGGTGCTGTCCCCCTCCTCTCTCTCCCTCCAGTGGCCGCCTTCGCACGCGCACCGGCCGCCCGCAACGTCCACTCGTCGGCCTCACACGCGCGAACCCTCCGGCGCTGCCCCCGCTCCTCCTCTCTCCTCTACAAGGCGTAGGACTCGTCCAGCAACGCCACAGACACACTCCCGTCGCCTCCCGTGCACTGTGGCGTCGAGCAGAAGCTCGCCGGCGCACAGGTCCACGGGACCTCGCCGTTCCCCTA
>LR738715.1:357491595-357510758 GCA_902687465.1 Secale cereale | reverse complement strand
CCCCCCCCCCGCCCGAGCCCTCTACTCTGCACCAGCAGCCTCTCCTCATCCCCATCAACACTCCAGCACCACTTGTTCCTCCCCGAAGAGCTTCAGTGCTCGGGATCGACCGGAGCTCCGCCCCGTCGGGCAGCCGGCGATCTCGCAGTACGGGCCTCCTCCGCCCCTCCTTTTGCTCGATTTAGAACCGCCACACCTCGCTGATACTTTCCCCTCCATTTTCCCCTTCTGCAGCTGCCGGAAACAAGCTAGCCAGCAGCTTCCCGACGACCCTCCGCCGTCCCACCTCGCCGCCGGCGAACCAGACCTCCCCGGCGGGCCGCACCACCACCCCTGCATCCGCGACTCGTCGCTGAACCCGTCCCTGCCCTCCGTTGGCTTCGCCGTGGCCGGAATCGACGCCGGTGAGCTCGCCGTCGCCATGGCCGAGAGGTTGAAGATGACAGGCGGGCCCCGCCTGTCATCCTCACCGCTCCCTCTCTCCTCTCGCTGTCGCTGACCGCTGGGCCCCGCCCGTCAGGTTTAAAACCCTTTCGTGCGCGCGCTGGCGCTCGAGCGGCTGGGCTGGATGCCCTGGGCCGTGCACTGTGGCCGCTCTGGCCCAGTGGCACAGGGCCATTTCTTTTTATTCTTTCTGTGATTAATTCAATTAATTTTGCAGAAATGAATATTAGTCCAAATGAAATAATTCCAACTCCTAAATTCTTGTAATATTCCAACCTATTTAATGGTGTCACTTTCACACAAATCCATGAAACTTTTCTGTTCTGTTCAAATTTAAATTCAAATTTGAGCAATAAAACTCCTGTTCTAAAATCCTTAGATTCCATTCTGTCACTCCAAAACTCCAACTAGGAATTTTCTCCATCTTAGTTTTCCCTCTAGTATTTAACAAAAATAAGTTGACATTTTTCTGAGCACTTTGATTTTTCTGTTTTCATTGTGGTCTTATTTTTCCGTTGTTATTTTGCGACGATTAGATCCCGTATTTGACGAAGTTGCTGAAGAAGGAGAAGGAGAAGGATTTGAAGACTTTGAAGACCAAGCCAATCCAGGCAAGCAGCCCTTTGACCATGATACACTTGTGTTCTTCGGAACCCGTTTGTTTCCGAATGCATAGTGATAGAATGACGGTGGTGAACTAGTTGAAACCACCACATGATGCATGCTTACTCATGATCTTGCTATGTGCTAGATGTCATGCAAATGGTTAGTAGTGATGCTTAGTGATGCATGTGTGACATGAAACCTTTGTGGTTCAAATATTTGCATAAACCCCATCGGGTGCCCCTAATGCCCGAGGGTGATGTTGAGTTAGGTCATCACTTGAGGAAGAAGTGATGTGCCGGTAAAATCTTGTGCATGGGTGAAATAATGGATTAGATTTATGTGTGACTACCGTCCCAACCAAACATGTGCAACCACACTACCCCTTATGAGACGGGGCTTTATTGATTACTTAGGTCGATACTAGCATGATGCCCGCATTACTAGTGACGGGAAGACTTGAGGTCTTTCCCGGGACGGGGTCGTGCTTGGATAGACGACCATGACGGTTTTTACAGGGCACCGGACACACCGTTGGTCCCTTCGGGTACGCGCGTGATACGTCCAAAACGTATCTATAATTTCTGCTTGCTCCATGCCTCTTTTGGGTGATATTGCTATGATATTTATATACTTCCATACACTTTTGATCATATTTGGACTAACCTATTAACTCAGTGCACCCTAGTGCCAGTTTCTGTTTTCTGCTGTTTTTGTATTTCAGGTATTCCCATTACGTAAACTGCCAGAAAAATCCAGGAAAAATTATATAAAAATCAGCGTTTCGGAAGCTTCCACACGGCCGAAGTAGGGCCGGAGGGGGGCCACCAGGGCTCCAGGTGCCCTGGTGGCGCGGCCCCCCTCCTGGCCGCGCCGGGGGGGCGCCTGGGCCCCCCAGGTCTCCACTGATGCCCCCCTTTGGCGTATATTTACACCGCGTCCCGAAACCCTCGAGGACGGAACCCTTTTTCGCGATCTCATCTCTGTTCCGCCGCCGCCGCGCTTCCAAGATCGGGAGCACCAGGAGAACTCTTCCCGACACCCTGTCGGAGGGGAGAACCACAACCGGGAGCCTCTCCACCACCATGGACGCCTCCCGGATGAGTTGTGAGTAGTCTCCCTTGGACCATGGGTCCATGACCAGTAGCTATGTGATGTTCTCCTCCCCTCTTTGTGCTTCACTAATTAGACCTCGTGAGCTGCCCTACATGATCGAGGCACATATGTAATCCTTATGCTGTTGCTATGTTGAGTTTGCTGGGATCCGATGGCTCCCGGATGAATTGTGATTATGTTCAGATTGTGTGTGAGTAATATATTTGATTTACCTCTTTTATATTTATGTTCTTGAGTAATTCTTGCATGTTCTCTGTTGCTGTTTATTGCTTTGGCCGAGTAGTAGGTAGTAACTCCAAGAGGGAACGTTATGCTTGATTGTGGGTTCATGCCCCTCGATGACTAGCTTGAGTGACAGAAACATGAGTCTAGGGGATGTGTTGTTGCCACAAGGGGGAAAACAACGGTGCTTGTACTCGCGGGTGCAAGGATTGTTTACTTTACGCAAAGTTCTTGTAATGCAGTTGTCTGTTGCTTTGAGTTTACACTATGGGTGGGACTCGCAACTTAATACCAGCGAGATGTTCTAGATAGATATCTCAAGGTGGATGATTAGTAGTAGATGCAGATGGATTTCGGTCTACTTACCTTGGCGTACCGCCCATGCTTTTGAGCCTCAACCTTTCTTGCAGCATAGTTAGAATTGGTTTGCGCACATAATTCTGTCAATTGCCCAGCTGTAATTCGTTTACCTCACATAGCTGTTTTACCGTCTTTTGGGAGAGAGACATCACTAGTGAACATCATGGGACCCCGGTCCATATTACCATCACTGATCATATCCGCTATTTACTTTCTGCTTTTACTTACTAGTTGCAGCAATACCTATCACTATTATCTCTTGCGTTTGATCCTTTGTAAACGACAAGGCCGAAGGGATTAACAACCTCTCTGTACTCGTTGGGAGCAAAGTTATTTGTATCTGTGTGCAGGTCCAATTTGATTGCTAAGTATCTGGCGCCGTTAGCAGTTGACACCTTCTTGTTGAACCTTGGAGTCTCAGGGGAATTCGATCCTTGGTATCTTTGCCAAGGGAAAACTTCCGCTACACTGCATCTCAAACCTTCCACTTGGGGTAACCAACGAGGGGCGAGAAGCCATCAAGCAAAGTTTTCTGGCGCCGTCGCAGGGGACTCCACTCTTCAAGATAGGGGAGTTGCACGCAATCTTTTACCTTTGCTTTTTAGTCTTGTTAGTTTACCTTTCAGTTTTTGCTTTAGTATCTTTTAACGAAAATCACAAAAATAGTTATCTTGCTTGCTTGCTGCTATGGGTTGCACCGAGAACACCAAGTTGTGTGACTTCACTAGTCATAACAATGATGACTTTATTTGCACGCCTATCACTACACCTGCCACTTCAGCACCTTCTTATGAAATTAAACCTGCTTTACTGAATCTAGTTATGAAAGATCAATTCTCCGGTGCTGGAGATGATGCTGCTTACACTTAAACAATTTTGTCGAACTCTGTGATATGCAAAAGTACCAAGAAATAGATGGTAATATTGTTAAGCTTAAGCTTTTTCCTTTCTCCTTGAGAGGAGGAGCTAAATTTTGGTTTCAATCCTTGCCTAGAAATAGCATAGATTCTTGGGACAAGTGCAAAGATGCTTTTATTGGAAAGTACTATCCACCTGCTAAAATTATCCAACTAAGAAGTAACATAATGAATTTTAAACAATTGGATAATGAACACGTTGCCCAAGCTTGGGAACGTTTGAAATCTCTTGTCAAAAACTGCCCTACTCATGGTTTGACTACTTGGATGGTTATCCAAACTTTTTATGCAGGCTTGAACTTTACCTCGCGGAACTTGTTAGATTCGGCCGCGGGAGGAACCTTTATGTCAACTACACTTGGTGCTGCCATGAAGCTTCTCGATGAGATGATGACCAATTATTCCCAATGGCACACCGAACGCACTCCAACAGGTAGGAAGGTAAACTCTGTCGACGAGATTTCCTCCCTAAATGAAAAAGTTGACTTGATCATGTCTCTACTTTCAAAGCAATCTTCTATTGATCCTCGTGATGTTCCTTTAAATTCTTTGGTTGCTCAAGAACAAGTAGATGTGAACTTTATCTCTAGAAACAATTTCAATAACAATGCTTATAGGAGTAACTTTGGTAGCAATCCTAGACCGTTCCCCTCTAATTCTTATGGGAACAACAATGCTTATCCTAGCACCAAGAACTCCACTTCTGAACTAGATAGTACGCTTAAAGACTTCATCACTACCCAAAAAGCCTTCAATAAGAGTATAGAAGAAAAACTAAACAAACTAGATAATCTCTCTTCGAAGGTAGACAATTTAGCCCATGAGGTAGAATTGCTTAAAATTAGAACTTCTCCTCTTGAGGAGAGGAAGGTCACTCCTATGAATGCTATTCAAGTGCAAATTAATGAAAACATTAGGATGTTCGCTAAACTTAAAGAGAGATGGGCTAGAGAAAGGGAGGAAGAAGATAGAATTAAGAATCTTCCTACCCACCACACTGTTGCTACTATCCAAGTTGTTGAGGATATTCAAACTCTTAGCACCCAATGCACTCCTGATCCCGTTGGATCTGTTAATGGTGATGCTATGACCATAGAAACTACCAAACAAATGAGCCTAAAGGACACCACTACCACCTTACTTGATAGTAGTGACCTTGATTTTGACAATTGCACCTTACCGAAGTTATTAATTTCCTTCACAAGATGTCTAGAGATCCCCGCACTAGCACGCTTAATCTTGCCTTCACCGAGCATATCACTAATGCTCTCATCAAAGCTAGGGAGGAGAAACTTAGAGTAGAAGCCTCCATACCTAGAAAGCTAGAAGATGGTTGGGATCCTATGACTAAAATTAAGTTGAATAACTTCTCTTGCTATGCATTATGTGATGTTGGAGCTAGTACCTCCGTTATGCCCAAAAGAATATATGATATGCTTAAATTGAAACCTTTTGATTCTTGTTCTTTTGGTGTTCGTCTTGTTGATTCTTCCATAAAGAAACCTTTGGGGAGGATCGACGATGTTCTTATCATTGTCAATGACAACTACGTTCCCGTTGATTTTACTATTATGGATATTGAATGTGAACCTTCTTGTCCAATTATTTTGGGACGTCCTTTTCTTCGCACCGTTGGTGCCATCATTGACATGAAAGAGGGGAATATAAAATTCCAATTTCCTCTCAAGAAAGGGATGGAACACTTCCCTAGAAAGAAGATTAAGTTACCTTTTGAGTCCGTTATACGGGCTATCTATTCTTTTACTCTTGATAAAACTTGATCTCTTTGCATTATGCCTAGCTTAAAGGCATAAAAGAAAGCGCTTTTGGGAGGCAGCCCACAATGAATAAAATTTTATTTTGCTTTTGTTGTGTCTTGATGTTTGTTACTACTGTAGCAACATCATTGTATCTTTACTTTTCAGCTTTGTGCCAAGTTTAGCCTCTGATTGCAAGAAAGTTCAAAAGTTGTGACGTGCTGTCCAGGAAACAGATTCTGTCCTTGGATAGAAAAATTCGTATAAAATCACCAGATCATCTTTTTGGTCTGAATTTTTTCGACAGCGTGCTCTATACAATTTTATTTCAGGCGTCTGTTCTGAGTTTTTTTATTAGAGTTGCAGAAGTGCCCCGAAAAAATCATTTACTATCTGCTCGTCTGTTTTTCACAGATTCTGTCCTATTTTGCCTTTCCTTCATTTTGCAAACCTTGAGCTTGCTTTTTCTTTGCAAAAACCTTTTGCCAATCTTGAGAAACAGTAGACCTTCAAGAATATCCTTATTTACAGCAAGGAACAATTATTTTATTAAGGGTATTAACCTCGCTAATCAGATTATGATGAGTTATGTATGAAGGGAGTTTTCAAGTGTGCGAGGGAAGATGATAAAAAGATTCAGGAGTGTCAAACGCTCAAGCTTGGGGATGCCCCCATGCACCCCCAAGAAATATTCAAGAAGACTCAAGCGTCTAAGCTTGGGGATGCCCCCCGTGCATCCCCTTCTCCATCAACATTATCAGTTCGTCTTTTGTTCCACTATATTTTTATCACTTCATGTGTTATGTGCTATGCTTGAAGCGTCTTGCTTTTAGTTCCCTTTTTAGTTTTCTTTAGCTTTGCTTGCTGTTCATAACGAGTTGGAACTCAGCTTTCTTTGTGTGGGAGAGAAACACGCTCCACTTCAACCTAGAACATAACATAGAATTTTCATGTCTATCTTTGCTGTGTGTGTTCTTTGTCTTTCAATAGCTACTATCATGCTTAGCTCTTAGTTTTCATGCTTATCTTTTTAAAGAGATTTTGTTTAGTTGGTCGCTGGAACTCTCTTTAGTTTTCATGCTTATCTTACTAAGAGAGTTGGCTTCTTTTGCACTGGTCGATATGTCTATGATAAAATGTTATGTGCATAATGATGCTTAGTAGTTCATGTTTTCTTATGGTTAGTCTCAAATAGCTGGGGGGTTCTCAATGTGTTATTGAGGTACCAACATGATTTGTTTGCCTATGATGTGGTATGGTTTAGTGATATCTTCCTTCAAGAATTTATTTTGATTGACTTGGCGTATGCTCACGCATATTTAAGACTGTAAAGAAAGTCTATCAAGCCTTGATGATCTTTAATTTCTGAGTAGCGATATAACTTCCATGCCTGATTCAATGTTGCTTTGTCGCTCTGCATGATTATGACCGTCATTGCTCTTTTAGTTGGTCGCTTCCAGTCTTTTGCTAACCTTCGCCTGTACTAAGCGGACTGACTGCTTGTGCATCCAAATTCTTTTAAACCAGTTATGCCATATGAGTCCACCATACCTTCCTATACATGGTATTTACCTGTCATTCCTAACGAAGACTTTCATGTACCATTTCGGAATTATTCAAAAAAAAGCATTTCTCTTTTGTGCCTCTGTTTTAGTTCATGAGGAGGTAGTAGTTAGTTCATGATCTTTTTAAGTTGGACAAGCTTCACCCCGGGATTGCATGTCTAATGTGCAAACCCATAATACGAGAAGGAACAGGCAAAGAGTGTGCCCGGCTCAAAATTAATATAACAAACAAACCCTCCTTCACGCTTTGTTCATGAGAAATCAGAAAACTTTGGTAGTGATAAACAAAGGAGATTAAGGGGATGTGATCGTCCTCCTTCGGGAGCCGTTCCTCGAAACTTGTCCATCTCAAGAAGTGATTGAGTTATCTGCTAGCATTCGTTGACGGAACATGCATAATCTAAAAAAATAATTATTACCTCTGTTTTTAAAACCAAGAGCTCTGGTACATGTTTAGTTTTTGTTTCCGACCACGGGTTTTCAACCTTGCCAACAAAAGCCACGGTTCGAGAGTCTCCACCTTCTTTTAAAGCACCAACTATTAAGAGCATGATTGTCATTCTAAGTGTAATGTGCATTGTCCCAAAGTAGCATTGTCTTTTGCATGATTGTGATATCGTTTATTCTGAAATCATTGTATCTAGTCGTCACTTAAACCTTGGAGGTGCCCCTGCATTTATGTTTTGCTTCACTAAAGGGGGCAAGTGAGATATCACTTTGTCATATTTGCACACCATGCTCATTCCAAATCTTTTGAGTATTTCAGTATCATATAGTAAAACTTTCAGTTCTTTGTGATTTTCTCATGAGGCAACTTAATTACTATAGATTCATTGTCTCAGTAAGCACTTGTCATGTGACTGTGAAAAGTTCCTATATGGTTAATAGCATGTCACCACAGAAATTATGCTTGTTATCATTTACCTAGTCGAGGACGAGCAGGAATTATGCTTGGGGATGTTGATACGTCCAAAACGTATCTATAATTTCTGCTTGCTCCATGCCTCTTTTGGGTGATATTGCTATGATATTTATACACTTCCATACACTTTCGATCATATTTGGACTAACCTATTAACTCAGTGCACCCAAGTGCCAGTTTCTGTTTTCTGCTGTTTTTGTATTTCAGGTTTTCCCATTATGTAAACTGCCAGAAAAATCCCGGAAAAATTATATAAAAAATCAGCGTTCCGGAAGCTTCCACACGGCCGAAGTAGGGCCGGAGGGGGTCCACCAGGGCTCCAGGCGCCCTGGTGGCGCGGCCCCCTTCCTGGCCGCGCCGGGGGGGGCGCCTGGGCCCCCCAGGTCTCCGCTGATGCCCCCCTTTGGCATATATTTACACCGCGTCCCGAAACCCTCGAGGACGGAACCCTTTTTCTCGATCTCATCTCTGTTCCGCCGCCGCCGCGCTTCCAAGATCGGGAGCACCAGGAGAACTCTTCCCGGCACCGTGCCGGAGGGGAGAACCACCACCGGGAGCCTCTCCACCACCATGGACGCCTCCCGGATGAGTTGTGAGTAGTCTCCCTTGGACCATGGGTCCATGACCAGTAGCTATGTGATGTTCTCCTCCCCTCTTTGTGCTTCACTAATTAGACCTCGTGAGCTGCCCTACATGATCGAGGCACATATGTAATCCTTATGTTGTTGCTATGTTGAGTTTGCTGGGATCCGATGGATTGTGAGATTATGTTCAGATTGTGTGTGAGTAATATATTTGATTTACCTCTTTTATATTTATGTTCTTGAGTAATTCTTGCATGTTCTCCGTTGCTGTTTATTGCTTTGGCCGAGTAGTAGGTAGTAACTCCAAGAGGGAACGTTATGCTTGATTGTGGGTTCATGCCCCTCGATGACTAGCTTGAGTGACAGAAACATGAGTCTAGGGGATGTGATGTTGCCACAAGGGGGAAGCAACGGTGCTTGTACTCGCGGGTGCAAGGAGTGTTTACTTTACGCAAAGTTCTTTTAATGCAGTTGTCTGTTGCTTTGAGTTTACACTATGGGTGGGACTCGCAACTTAATACCAGCGAGATGTTCTGGATAGATATCTCAAGGTGGATGATTAGTAGTAGATCCAGATGGATTTCGGTCTACTTACCTTGGCGTACCGCCCATGCTTTTGAGCCTCAACCTTTCTTGCAGCATAGTTAGCATTGGTTTGCGCACATAATTCTGTCAATTGCCCAGCTGTAATTCGTTTACCTCACATAGCTGTTTTACCGTCTTTTGGGAGAGAGACATCACTAGTGAACATCATGGGACCCCGGTCCATATTACCATCACTGATCACATCCGCTATTTACTTTCTGCTTTTACTTACTAGTTGCAGCAATACCTATCACTATTATCTCTTGCGTTTGATCCTTTGTAAACGACAAGGCCGGAGGGATTGACAACCTCTCTGTACTCGTTGGGAGCAAAGTTATTTGTATCTGTGTGCGGGTCCAAGTTGATTGCTAAGTATCTGGCGCCGTTAGCAGTTGACACCTTCTTGTTGAACCTTGGAGTCTCAGGGGAAATCGATCCTTGGTATCTTTGCCAAGGGAAAACTTCCGCTACACTGCATCTCAAACCTTCCACTTGGGGTAACCAACGAGGGGCGAGAAGCCATCAGCGTGACACTGAAATTAGGGCAAGTCCTGTGATCTATTGTTTGTACTCGAGGGTCGTGTACCAACGAGTGGACTCTATGTTAGTGTCTTCTAAGGAAAGATAATGACCGGGTGCTTCCCCCGAGTACTTGAGGTACTGCGGGATCGTGGATGACAAGAAAGCTTCCCGGATCTTGTGGGTAAAGTGCGCAACCTCTGCAGAGTGTAAAACTATTCGAATAGCCGTGTCCACGGTCATGGACAGTTGGGTGGTGCTACTTAAACTATGTCCAGAATTTTGCTTCATCGGTAAAAGTGTGTGTGTGATGAGTCAAGGTGGTGACTTGACTTGATGAGTTGAATCATATTCATGTTGATATCGGTAACCTATTTTCAAGGTTACGTGAACTCGTTGATGCATACACTTGATGGTAGAATATTTATTCTAGCCCATTGCTAGATTGCTCATTATTGTTCAGTTTGCATTGTTATTTTTGAACCACATTATGGGTTGCTTGCGAGTACATTCAAAGTACTCCTTGGCTTGCCACTGGTTATTTAATTGGCCAGGCATGGAGGAACAGGAATTTGAGGAAGAGTTCTTTGGAGACGAACATGCGAACTAGGACGCTATCCCAGTCAGAATGCCTGTAGGGTTAAGGCAGATGGCATGGGTTCTACCTATCATCGAAGACTTCCGCTATTTGAGTTATTTGCTATTCAGCCCGCGAGGCTTTATCTATGTAAGACTTGGCCATGATGGCCTTAATTTGTGTAAGACGATATGTATGGATGTAAGACTCTTGTTATTCAGCTTCTGTGTGTTCAGTGAGCATTGATCTCTGGGATCACTGTACACGTGCACTCGGTGATCTCGACTTCTAAGTCGGGGTCCCGGCAATCCTCTCATTTCCGGGCGTCCAGTAGGGACAGGCGGACAGCTGCCACACCCGCTCCTGACCAGCCTGGCCCAGCCAAAGCCCCTCCATCGTCCACGCGTGCTTCCCGCCTGAAACGGTCAACGCCGCTCCAAAGAATCGGTGCAGCATTCATGCCTGGGCAGAGCGGACGCGACCTCTCACCGGCGCCTACATTGAAGGGAGAAGCAGATTCAAGAGTGGTGGTTGCTTCATCCGTCCAACTTACTGCTGGGTCTATGCGATTTGACGGCTCATTGGTCATTATTACTGAGGTGGTAGGACTGCTGGATGTCCGGCGCTTTCGACGAAAGGAGGTACTACTAGATTACAATTTTCTCCATTCTTACGGCGGAGGAGTGCAAGAGAAGTGAAAAGACGCAGGCTCAGTGATTACATGGCCCACCTCACACTATCACCATATTTTCTGGACACCGTGCGACACCTAACTCTTTACATAGTACAATCGCAAAAAAAACTCTTTACATAGAACTCGCTCCGTTCCTAAATATAAGTCTTTGTAGAGATTCCACTAGGTGGACTACATACGGCACAAAATGAATGAATCTACACTTAAAATGCATCTATATACATCTGTATGTGGTTCATGGTGAAATCTCTACAAAGACTTATATTTAGGAACGGAGGAAGTACTTGTATAGTACATACTGTAATTTATCAGCGAGATAGTACAATGCTATGAAGCTTCCAGCTTCTATTACATGAATCTTGCGTCCAAGGTTGCCCGTTGCAACATTTCATCAAATACAAAGGAGACTAAAATGCATTCTATTGCATCTCAATGATTGACAGATCATAGCAAATATGTACTCCCTCCGTTCCAAAATAAGTGTCTCAACTTTATGCTACATACGGAGCAAAATGAGTGAATCTACACTCTAAAATATGTCTATATACATCAGTGTTTGGAGTATGTACTGGTAGTTCATATTGAAATCTACTAAAGGACATATATATTCCAAACAATATGATAATCTCTCTAACCAAGGTAGTAGGGACGAGGAGTAAACGGAGGGAGTAGTAAAAATTTCTCGTCATCCTGCGAGCCACCGCGCGCGTGGGCGAGGGAGTGGGTGTAAGGCGTAGTAAGCAAGCTTCACCTCATCCTGCGAGCCACCGCGCCCGTGGGTGGGGGCATACTAAGCAAGCTTCTCCTCGTTCTGCGAGTTGACGGGACACATCAAAAGTACTCCAGTGTATAGAGCCTTGCCTCTAAGGTAGGCCCCACATGGTTTGCCTCTTTTTTAACCGAACACGTCAAGTCGCAATTTGTTTGTTCACCCGTGGTAGAGCAAGTATAATAGGCTGATGTAAGCGGGCTATAAGGGTTGCCACCTCAGATTTATGATGATGTGGAGGAGAGAGGAGAGGAGAGAGAACAGGAGTGGACTGTAAACTTGTAGCCAGCTGCAGCACAAGCTCCAATGCATTTTGTGAGAGAAGAAAGTGGGCTCAAGCATTAACTACATGATGTATAGAGCCAGCAACAATTATATGAATGGGCTTTTAGGTTGGCTATAAGTGAGGTGGCACAAAGATAGAGCTAGCAGTCGGCTATGTTATTAATCTTGCTCGTAGAAGATCCTCCCTCCATCTAGTGGACAACCAGTACACGTGTCAAGTTACCATGTGGGATGCCATTTCGTACAGAAATGAACTCCACCATGTACCCGCGTGGGTGTGGTTGGGAAAGAGACGGGAGGACGCGCGCCGTGCGTGCAACTCTTCTCTTCGTGCACGTCCCCCACCTGCGTGGGTGTGTGTGAGAGAAACAAACCTAGACAAATGGCTTGTGTGTGTTCGTGAGTGTTTTTTGTTTTGGGGGGGAGGTTGATTTCGTGAATGTATTCGTGGGAATATGTGTCAATGACATCTCAAACAAAATTTTGCATGCAATGTGTGTGAAATGGAGGCCTATCCATATCATATATAGAGGGTCGGGCGATCCACGAGAAGAGAGGGAGGGGTCATAGATATCGATAGAGTCGAAGAGAGGATCAAGTGGGTGGGTACGAGATCGATGAAGAGAGCCATCGAAATTGTATATGTGTTGAGAAGGAGAGACACAGCTATGTCTTGAGGGAGATCGGTCGACATCCATACATAACTGAAGGACGGGAAATAGGATGGGACAGAGAGAGAGAGAGGGAGGGAGAGGGGTAGAGTGTTGGATGGGTGATGGAGTTGCTTCTTGAAGATGGTGGGAGAGGCCTACTAGACAAACTAAGGGTGGAACTGCAATATTATCAATAAGAGTGGGGATGTGTTTCTGTGTGTGCTTGTGCGTGATAGATCTGTCGGGACACATCCATGGATGATGAAGGGGAACCATGTGTTTGGTAAGCAACCTAACTAGATTGGTAGATCAATTGTTGTTTGTGGAGGAAGGGAGAGACATAACTAATGAGGTAGATCGATCGACGCGTGGGGAAATACGAGTTATAAGGACCTAGCTAGCTATATGTATAGCAGGAGATCGGTCGGTGTACGTCCATTTGTTAGAGGCAAATAAGGCCCGGCGAGACGGATAGACAGAGATAATGGAGCTAGGAGGTGGTGCGAGAGGCCCAGCTACTAGCTAGATAGGGGGAGGAGTGTGCGGTTGCGAGATCGATGAAAAGAGGGGCGAGAGTTTACACGTGTGTGGGACCGTATGAGAGACACGAGGCAAGGACACATAAAGGAGGAGATTGAAGGTGCGTGTGTATGTTGTAGGCAGACATCGCTACAGAGGTTTATCGATCGGTGTGTGTCGGAAAGGAGTTGTGGAGATTGTGGGAGAACGACCTACAGAAAACAAAATGAATGTGCGTGATGGATAGAATGCTGAGGGAGGGGGTGGGCGAGGAGGGCGTGTGCATGCACGAGAGAAAGTTAGTGGTAGCTACAAAGGTTAGAGGATTGTGTAGGTGTAAGAGACTAACAAAGATCATAATTTGGTATCAAAGTGGATTCATATATTTGAATAGGAGATCATAGTGTTTTAAACATATGCATGCATGAATATAGCGGTGATACGCGTGTTGTGGTTTTGCACATGTTATACCATAATGTGATAATGCATGGCGTTTGCAACTCACAGCTAAATGTCAAACAATCTAAACCATACTATACATCGAACAATCTCACATTTTATTTGAATTTGGGATAATGTGTGGTGTTTGAAGCTTACAACTAAATATCATACAATCTAAACAATACTATATATCGAGCATTCTCACATTTTATTTGAATTTGTGGTAATATGTGGTGTTTGCAACTCACATCTAAATACTTGTAGGCGTAGGGGGCGGGGCACCATACATAAATTGATAAACACATTATACATATGAGACATGGTTTAGTTTGTGAAGATCTAGCTAGAGCTTGAAATGTACTATGATTTGAAATCAACATAAAGTGGATTCAAAAAATCGAGTTCGAGTTCATATAGTACACATAGTTCATATGTAACTCGAGACTAATCATGTGGTATGATGTCAAGATAATACACAAACGATGGTTTAACTTGACAATAATGAAGATTGTAGATCTTATTAAAATAGAGAAATGAATTCAAATGCTTTGACTTCACAACAATCATTATTGTAGATCTTATTCAAATGGAGAAACGAATTCAAATTTAGTTCATATTGAAGCGGTAGTATACACGTTTTGAATGCACTAAAACGTTCATTTGAGTACTAGGTTGCATGCATTATACACGTAGCGAAATATTTTAATTGAACATAACATGAATTCAAAGTTTTGAATGACATTTGTAGTGCGAATTGATTTGGTACAGTACACGTTAGGCTTCTCCGAAAATTTCAACCCGCGCCTTGTTAGCCCGAAATATTTAAGATATATATTTGTCTCGTTGTGCTCCGACAACTCCCTCCATCTCAACCCGCGCCTTGCTATTCCAAAATTTCAACGCGCGCGAAAACTTCCACCTCCTGTGAAATCCCGACACGTGAAATGACCGTGATACCCCTGAACCGAAAGAACCACCTCAAATCGGTGGGGGTAATTTCGTAACTTAGCCCACATTTCGGACAAGCGCGTCCCTAAGCCATGGTTCCCCACTCCCATCCCATCCGCTCACCCATATGTACACCGAGGCCGGCAAAACCCGCGAAGGCCCACACCCTCCTACGTCCGCCACCCAGCCGGAGCCTCTTCCCCGACGATGTCGTCCACAGCAACACCTCGACGTCCCTCATCCACCGTACCGGATGAGGATCCGTCGTCGATCTGGTCGTTCTGCCGGTTCAGCCACCCCATCCTCCAACTCCAAGGAGCTGCCCCGACGTTCCCCTCGTCTTTCGCGCCACCTCCATTCCCACACCGCCGTCTTCACCTGCACCACCGGAAGAGCATCATCATCACCGTTTCCTCGGATGAAGCTACGGCCTAATCGGCGCCACCAAAGAGGTTGTACATTAATCACCGCATTTTCTTATTGATTCGATCTCACGGTGCTGCCGGCGCTCGGTCCCGAGCCGACACGGTGCGGCTCCATCCATGGCGGCGTCGCCGGCCACTTCCTTCACGACGTCGCTCCCTCGACGGCAACGTCCACATCAGTAGGAGATGTTGCTGCTGTGCTCTTGCTCTCGGTCCACTGCCTTGTCTGCTCTTGCTCTTGCTCTTGCTCGCGCTGCTGCTCTCGCTCTTTCTCTTGCTTGCGATGCTGCTCCGATTTAGCTACACTTCAGTCGACTGAATAGACTTTTGGGTCAGTCGATTTTAAGGGGGTGGGGGGCTTGCCGGAGTTAAGGAAGAACCTGCTGCAGCGGGGAGGGGGGCTCACCGGAGAGGTACCCCGCTATCTATCTTAGGGTTCAGGGTGGGGGCGGTGGTCGCCGGCGGTGGCATGGGGATCATCGGAGAAAAAGCTCGGCACGGGGGGCCTACAGGGATGGCCGGGGCGGCGGCGGACCGGCGGTGGGGAGTGTTTTCGGGGCAGGCGGTGTGGCGCACCGCCGGCCACGGGCGGCAGGGGCGGCTGTTTGGCCGATGGTGGCTGGCGGCTCAAGGGGGTGGAGGTTGAAGATGAACTGCAGGCCCTTGATTTTGTATCCAACGGCTGCAAAATCGACTGACCAGAGATGAAAAAGTCAGTCGACTGACGTGTAGCCTCACCTCTAGTGCGTTCAGTTTCGACAGTAAAATTCAGTTTCGACAGCAAAATTCAGTTTCGACAGTTAAGTTCAGTTTCGACAGTTAAACTCAGTTTTGACAGCAAAATTCAGTTTTGACAATTAAGTTCAGTTTCGACAGTTAAATTCAGTTTAGACAGTTAAGTTCAGTTTCGACGGTTAAATTCAGTTTCGACAGTTAAGTTCAGAGATGAGCGGCTGATGTATACATCTAGCACTTTATGGTTATGTATTTTACGTCATCTATTGGAGATGCTATTAGAATTCCACTCGGGTTAACATTGTCTGTCTTGTCCTGCTTCAGCCTCGACGTCGTACAACTCACCGGAGCTGCTCCAAAGACGAAACCCTCCATCACAGCGGAGCAGTACCTCGGGCTACATCTCCAGACGCCTAAGATCTTCTTCCCCTCCTCCGACAGCCAAGTCAGCCAGAGCATCCTCACTGGCCAACCCAATCACGCTGAGATCGACATGGCTTCGCCAAAGAGGTTGTACACTTCTTGTGGTTTGACTTAATCTCACCATGCTTCTTTGCATCATGTGATCCTCCAATTCTTGTGAACCAAACACCCAGATTGGCAGAAACATGTGTTTTTTAATTCTCTGTTTTGCACGTGCATTCCTATCCTATTCTTGTCTATTTCCTATCCCTGCATTGTTAGAATCCTCAAATTCGAACAAGCCCTTACACAATTACTTCTGTTACTGATATGTGTCAAAGAAAACCTTGTGTGGTTTGTCCTACTCCTGCGGTGATGTGTTCCACCCCAGCTTAGCTGCTCCAACGATGGAAGGGTTCATCACAGCAGGGATCCGCTCTCCAGACTGTCTTTCACCGCTTCAGATCTTCTTCCCTGCCGTCGGCAGCCACGACAACTGCATTACCATCATCAACTGAGCAGATGACCTTGAGGACTACACGGGTCTGCAAGAGAGGTCGCACTGTTCTGTGTCTGCTTACGTTATGCATCGCTTAATACGAGGACATGCTACTTTATCATCGTGTTGACCTATTAGACTCCGACTCAGGTCCAAACTTATGCTGAAACTTGAGTTTTTAAATGGTTGTGGGGTACATATTGGGCCAGCAATCAGTACTATCTGTCAACTATCTGGTTAATCTCGGGTGTCTACTATGAGTTTCATGTTGAGTGCAAACAAACATTAAAGGAGCCCTTATTTGTAGTTTTTAACTAAAGCTATTATCTGCCTGCTATCATTGGATTTGGGTCAATCCACACTTTGCTACCTTCACTCTGGATTTGTGCATGCACTCCTTACATAATCTCACTATGTTTTATTCCTATGCATGTCAGTTATTGTACACAATGGAACTGAACATGTAGAGCAAAAGCGATGAGCCTTGTGTGGAAATAAAATTTCATGCAGATGTCGCTCCATGGTGGGCGCAAAGGCAACCCCCCCCCCCCTTGTGAGGCCCAAGATGCGATTCTATCCTGATCACGTGACACTTACGTAATTGGGGCACAACCGCATTTTGGGCGCTTAGCAAGATGGATATCATTACATCAAACCATTACATACGTACATAGGGGATACAACAAAACATACAAAAACATGAATACAACAACATCTTCAATACAAGGCATCCGACTACGGATGCAATCAATAAAAGAACAACGACATCCATCTGCTATCCCAGGCTGCCGACCCGGAACCTAACCCAAGACTGAAGAAGTACAAGAAGAAGAAAGAACTCCAAACAACGATCATCGCTCTCACATCAAGACATCGGAAACCTGCACCTGCAACTGTTGTTGTAGTAACTGTGAGCCACGAGGACTCAGCAATCCCATAACCATGGGTAACAAGACTATCAAAGCTTAATAGGTAGGAAGAGGTAAAGTGGTGAGGTTGCAGCAGCGGCTAAGCAAAATATATGGTGGCTAACTTACGAGTACAAGAATAAGATGAGCATCTAGGCAAATGGTCGCAACTAGTAGTGATTGCTAAAGATCCTGTAGTACCTACGAGTCAAACATAACCCAACCGTGTTCTCTTCTCGAAGTGAAAAGAGACAGCCACTGTTACTCACACAGTTGTGTGTTTTACTTCGGATCCTCTATCAAGTTTTCTACAACCGGACATTAACAAATTCTAATCTGCCACATAACCGCGGGCACGGATTTCGAAAGATCATAACCCTGCAGGGGTGTCCCAACTTAGCCCATCACAAGCTCTCACGATCAGCTGAAGTAATAATAATAATTACCCCTTATCTTAGGGACAATACGATCAGGCTCGGTATCCCGGTGCACAAGACAATTCGACAATGGTAAAACAACTCCAGCAAGACCTCCTGGTGTGTCGACACCCTGATAGTAGCCGCGCGTATCTCGTCTCAGTCCACGACCGGATGGGTGATCCTACGAGTAAAACCAATCCTCGAGTTTGCCCGTGGTGGCCCCGCATAACCCCCGTTTGGGACCAACACCATCAGCACTGGCCCCCCTGCTATGTAGAAGAATCCTCGGGTAGCGATAACTCCCTATGCAATTAATTAATTAATTAAGTTTTTATTATGTTGAAAATTAAAAGCAAAGTTGGGCCTTGCTGGAGAAGTTTTATTCAAAGACGAACTGTCAAGGGGTCCCCATATACCCAACCGTGTAAGGGACGCAAAATCAAGGAACATAATGTCGGTTTATCGGCGCCTAAGGTGGCATGAGTGGAACAAAACACCGAGCAAAAGGCCAAGCCTTCCACCCATGCCCAATATATAGGTGTGTTAATAATAATGATAGATATTGTGATATTCCAACATGGAACGATCTTCATCTTCACCTGCAACTAACAATGCTATAAGAGGGGCTGAGCAAGCGGGTAACATAGCCAAACAATGGTTTGCTAGGAAGGTTTCAACGGTTAGAGGTTTCATGGCAACAAGGAGAGGGGCTGACAATAATGATGGATAGCGCGACATATAACGATAGCATCGAGATAACTAAGCAAAGGCAATGATAGTAAAGGTATCCAAGGTTACGGTCATCTTGCCTAAGATCCCGCAAGGAAGAAGAACGGATCCATGAAGAAGACGAAGAAGAAGCCTTGAAGAAGAACCATGGGTAGACGAACGAATCCTCACGAACGCAACGGAACAAGCACTAACGAGAAGAAGCAAGCAACACGGTAAACACACCACACGAGACATGAGAATATGCTCAACCAAGTATGATGCAAGACAGTTCTATATAGGATGCACTACAAGTCTATACAGGAAGCAAAACATGGCAAGGTGGGAAGCACAGAAAAACAACACAAGTCTATATATGATGCAATACATGGCAAGGTATGATGCAAGACAAGTCTATACAGTATGCAAAACATGGCAAGGTAGGAAGCACAGAAAAACAACACAAGTCTATATATGATGCAATACATGGCAAGGTATGATGCAAGACAAGTCTATACAGGAAGCAATACATGGCAAGGTAGGAAGAACAGGAAAACAACACAAGAACATGACAATAAGCTCAAGCA
>LR738715.1:357414332-357491526 GCA_902687465.1 Secale cereale | reverse complement strand
AAGGTAGGAAGCACAGAAAAACAACACAAGTCTATATATGATGCAATACATGGCAAGGTATGATGCAAGACAAGTCTATACAGGAAGCAATACATGGCAAGGTAGGAAGCACAGAAAAACAACACAAGTCTATATATGATGCAATACATGGCAAGGTATGATGCAAGACAAGTCTATACAGGAAGCAATACATGGCAAGGTAGGAAGCACAGGAAAACAACACAAGAATATGACAATAAGCTCAAGCAAGTATGATGCAAGACAAGTCTATATATGATGCAATACATGGCAAGGTAGGAAGCACATAAAAACAACACAAGTCAAGAAGTTTAAATTAGGCCGGAAACTACCTATTACAAATCCGGTAAGTCCCCATATGCATAGTTTGAAATTAGTCCAGAACTGAACAAACCTTATGTTCAAGTTGTTAAACAGCAAGTTAACATGCACCATGATGATCTACATGAAATTCTAGTCAAGTTTCATGTAAAGTTTGTTTAATTCGGAGCTACGGCCTAGAAGATATGAGCAAAACAAGACAAGCAAGGCAACGATGCAAGATGCACCCCAACATCAAGCAAACACACTCCGAACATGAAAACAAAATGATATTATGAATCTACATGTAAAATCACACAAGTTTCATATAAGGCACACCCAAAACGGAGCAACGGGCTAAAAGATACACGTGAAACAAGATATAACAACAAGCTGAAGTTAACAACCACATAGCAACTTTGGAGCAAGAAATATATACTCTACAGCACTCAAACATGGTGACAAGAAGCGTGGACATGAAGTAGACATATCCTACAGCGAACAACTCCATTGGAGCAACTCCATAGGAGGCATGGATCAATAGCAACAAGCTACAACATTTTGATAATGACGTTAAAAATCTGACGGTAATATTTTATAGCAACTTGAGAGCAAGAAATAAATAAGCTACAGCAGGTCATATGAGCAAGTAAGAGCATGAATGGATAGAAAATAACATGGAAGACAAGACATGATCATTGGCCACTCCAAAACAAGCATGGATTTGTTTGGGGCATCAAGCAAACATAGCATCAGGATATGACAGATTCCAGAACTAGTAGAAATTTCACCAAGTATAAAACAGTTATGTTGGCATGGCATGTTTGCAAGCATGTTTAAGTCAACACAAGGAATATCGTGGAAAGATAAATGCACCATAGCAAAGACCATATAATGGTGCTTCTAAAACATCTATACATGTGGCAAGAGGACAAACACATCAATAGCAAAGAGCATGTGAAATCAGCATCTCATAACAAGTTTCAGAACTTAACAGCCAAATGCACTTTTGCAACAGAGATTAACATGGCAATATGGACTCAAACAAGCATGCTACAGCAACCATCATGTAGTACACTTCACAAGGAACATTTTGACATATCATATGCATCATTTGGATAAACATGCACCAAGTTATCATATCTCAAACATGGCAACAAAATAACAAGTAGCAGCAGTTTATAACAAGTAGCACTCTTGCAACAGATATTAGAGCATCTAGATGAACTCAAACAAGCATGTCACAATGGAACAAAGTCTAGAGCACATCACCACGATCATTTTGACATATTATTCACTCAATTTGAATAAGCACACAATTAAATACAGTCACATGAACATAGCAACAAAATATGCATTTTCTGGGACTTAGCCAAAAAAACACAGGCAAGGGGCTGAGCGCAAAATAGCTATAAGTCGCACAGGTGGGGAATAGTGGCTCACCACTGCAGGCCTTGGCCCAAAACGGAGGAGAGGCGGCCGGCTCGGACCTTGGCACCGTGGGCCACTTGGCCTGGAGGGGGAGCGGGCCAGGAAGGAGGAGCTGGGCTCGCGCGTCCTCGGGCCCAGGAGGGAGGAGGCCCAGGAGGACGCAGCGCTGCGGATCGGGCGCCCGGTGCTGGCGTGGCCCATGTGGCCTGCGAGGCGACGCACATGGGCGCTCGGCCTCCCCGAGCAGAGGCAGCCATGGCGGCGGTCACGACGTCTCCGGCGAGGTTGGAGGCGAGGGACGACCCGGCGGGGAGGGGCTCGTGGATCTTGGCCAGCTCGGCCGGATCCAGTCATAGGAGCGGTCAGTGACCGGCGGGACTCATGCAGCGGCGGGAAAGAAGAGATGGTGGGCACGGATCTCACCAGATCCGGCACACGGCGGCAAGCTCCCGAGGCTGGCATGCATGGAACTCCGGCGGGGCGAGGCGCTGAGCAGGCGGGGGGGTTCGGCCGAGCGACGGCGGCGCGGAGGTGAGATGGTTGAGAAGCGGAGACGGCGGGCGCGGGCAGCCAGTGACGAGGCGCGGGGGAAGCGGAAGCGGGCCACGGCGGTGGGGATTCGGGCCCGGGCGGGCTCGGTCCGGGCCCCGTGGGCTTCTGGCGGCTGGTGGGAGGAGAGCTGCGAGGTGGCGGAGGCTGGTTGGGGCGCACGGAAAATGATGCGGGGCTAGGGTAAGGTTGCCTGATTTGGACGAGGGGCGTGTCCATTTATAGGCAGGGAAAAAGGTTAGGAGGGTTTTTGGGGGGTTCTGGACCGTTCCGGAGCCATCGGATCGCGATCCAACGGCAACGGAGCGAAGGGGGAGTAGGTTGGGCCTAGAGGGAATTAGTGGGCTGTGTAGAAGTTGTTGGGTTGAGGTGAGAGGAGAGGGAGAGAGGCGCGCGGGGGTTTTCGGAGACCGAAAACGTCTGACGATTAGATCGGCTACTAGTGCCGCTATATATATACGTTGGCTATCAAACGAGCTCCGAATGCGATGAAATTTGGCAGGCGGCCTGTCTACACTATAATAAGACCACACACCAAGTTTCAACCCATTCCGAGAATGTTTTTCGGCCACTCATAAAATAAATATTCGGAGGCACCGCGGGCGTGTGCAAGTGTGTCTGGGCTCAGAACGGACAACGGAATGGATGAGGGGACTCGGGCGGACGCAAGTTTTGAAAACATGATGATGCCAAGCACATGATGACATGGCAAGATGCAACACGCAAGCAGATGACATAGCACTGACAACGAATAACTGGCTGACACCTGGCGCACCGGTCTCGGGGTGTCACAACACTCCCCTACTAACAAGAGATCTCGTCCCGAGATCTTAGGAACGAGACGGGAGAGGAAAGAGGAAGAACAAAGTTCTTCGAGGACAAAAGAGTGAAACCAAAGAATGTTGAGAGGTTGAATAACTTGAAAGAAAGGATACAACGAAGAAGATTGAGATCGAGAAGATCCGGAAAAATGAGGTAACAAAGCATATGACGAGAACCAAGAGTTTAAATGACAAGGAAGACATTGAAACCACTCCGTTTAAAAGAGATAGAAAGGAATTCGAACGAAGGAATTCGGGAAGCACTCCGGCTGAAACTGAAAGAAATAGCACACCGGTTGAACAAGAATGGAACAGGACAAGAACCTAAGGAGATGGAACGATACTCGACGAGAGTAACAACACAAAGCCTCCGGAAGAATTGAAAGAAGGCAATTAAAACAACAGAGAAGAAGATTACAACTTGAGCATGAGTGACATGAATGAGAATTATAAAGGAAAGACTTGAACGGAGTTGTTGAGAAAATCAACAACAAAAGAATAAGCTTGTCGTGGACTTATTTAAACATCTCAAGACTTGAGGTGAATTATGCCACAACCAAAAGATTGAATAGATGACATGAAGGAAGAAAAGCAAAACTCCACTTCAAAAGAATACGGAGAATTAACTGCACTCGAGAGACAAAAGAATAAGAATGCTTGAGCTGCTCCAGAAGAATTAGTTGAACGTTTGAAGAATGAATTTCTCATGAAGAATCACTATGAAGAACTCCGGTAAGAAAAGGATGATGATATAGAAATGACGGATTAGAGGAATAAGATTAAGCCTTGCGATGATTAGTCGGGGGTTCCGACGAGATGACCGAGGAAAACTTGAACTCCGGAAAAGAAAAGATAAAAGGACTTGGAACTAGAATTTATTCCTCAGTATTAAACTCCGAAGGAAAAGAATAAATCCACTCGATGAAAAGAATAAGAATTATGTTGTGCTTATCCTCCACCAATAAATTGATGATAAGCAATGGATTTGCACACAACTTATTCGTGTTGGAATTGATTAAAGAGGGATATATCGCGGACTTGCAAAATCTTCATGAACCACCGGTAGGATTGGAATAAAAATGAATGGATTGATATGATAACACCGGAAAAGAGCGAACCACCGTAAAGAATTGAAGCCGAGTGAAGAAAAGAACAAGCCACCGGAAGAATAAAGCACTTGAGGAAAATTAACATGACGAGAACGAAGAGATCGTGAACTGATTAAAGAATACTTGAACGAAGCACCGGAAGAATGTGAGACGAACGAAGTGGCATCAATGAAGAATATTTGGAGGATGAAGTTGAAAACTGAGAACGAAGAAATCTTCTGAAATGATGGCCTTCGGAGGAACACAAGGAAAAGAAATCATGAGAAACTCCGGATGGTTACAGAAAAAGAAGTCTTGATGATCGTAACAATTAAGGAGATCACAACGATCTTGAACAAAGAATCTTCGGGAGAATGGACAAGAATTAGAGTAAAACTCTTATTCGGTGTTCAAATGACGACGAGGAACGCCACCAAAATTATTGAGATACTCCGGAAGAATGAAAGAAGAAAGGTTGAACCAAACATGAAAAGAATTAAAAGCGATCTCGGAGAAGGCATATGACTGATGGAATCCATACTTACGTCACACTTGAAAGGAATTTCGGAACACTCCGGAAAATTAGAAGAGTCGGGTAAGATCCTGGGAAAAGACGTGTGGGTTATGAGCCACCTGAAAGAAAACCACCGTGAAAATGATCGAAAAGGAGATGATGCACCAGAACGATAGAATGACTCGAATGAGGTGACAACCTCGAATTAATTGGAACACAAACGAATCTTCTGAGATGTCTTCATGACTCCGGATAATAAATGGCGAGAGATAACCGAGCATGGGGAAAACACTTGAGCAGAGGGAAAAGAAAGTGAAGAACACCGGATACTTGAATTGAATCCCCCGAAAATGAAAATGAGGTGAAGAATGTCGAATCGAGAGGATAATTCATCAGAGAATAAAGGAGATGAATGATGACGAACTAGACGAGAATTCAGCAGATGACATAATTGAGGAAATAATGCAAAGGATTCACACGAGTAGGATGAATACTCGATTAAGGACTCCGGTTCCGAGAAGAAAAAGGGTGGACGGGTGGCAAAAAAAAGAAAGACAACTTCGGAAGGGGAAAACAACACTGGTTGAAAAGAACTGAGGCTGAACTTGCAAGAAGAAGAGGGTCAATCAACCTGACGAGAGATGCACCAGATGAAATAACTAACAACGCAACGAACGAAAACTATCCACGTGATCCTAAAAAAATTTGAAGGGGAAGAGGGGTAATTCAAAACACCTACGTCAAGATTCCTCACCAGAGCGACGAAGGGACGGGGGAGTAAAAGAATTGCTACTCTCCGATATAACTAGACTCTGAAAAAGTTTTCTTCTAGACTCAACAATGGCCAAACTACGATCAATCAAGGGGGCTCCTATGGTCGGTCGAGGCTCTGATACCAACTTGTCAGGCCCAAGATGCGATTCTATCCCGATCACGTGACACTTACGTGATTGGGGCACAACCGCATTTCGGGCGCTTAGCAAGATGGATATCATTACATCAAACCATTACATACGTGTTGGAAATATGCCCTAGAGGCAATAATAAATTGGTTATTATTATATTTCATTGTTCATGATAATTGTTTATTATCCATGCTAGAATTGTATTGATAGGAAACTCAGATACATGTGTGGATACATAGACAAACACCATGTCCCTAGTAAGCCTCTAGTTGACTAGCTCGTTGATCAACAGATGGTCACGGTTTCCTGACCATGGACATTGGATGTCGTTGATAACGGGATCACATCATTAGGAGAATGATGTGATGGACAAGACCCAATCCTAAGCCTAGCACAGATCGTGTAGTTCGTATGCTAAAGCTTTTCTATATGTCAAGTATCTTTTCCTTAGACCATGAGATTGTGCAACTCCCGGATAACGTAGGAATGCTTTGGGTGTACCAAACGTCACAACGTAACTGGGTGGCTATAAAGGTGCACTACAGGTATCTCCGAAAGTGTCTTTTGGGTTGGCACGAATCGAGACTGGGATTTGTCACTCCGTATGACGGAGAGGTATCTCTGGGCCCACTCGGTAGGACATCATCATAATGTGCACAATATGTGATCAAGGAGTTGATCACGGGATGATGTGTTACGGAACGAGTAAAGAGACTTGCCGGTAACGAGATTGAGCAAGGTATCGGTATACCGACGATCGAATCTCGGGCAAGTGATATACCGATAGACAAAGGGAATCGTATACGGGATTGATTGAATCCTTGACATCGTGGTTCATCCGATGAGATCATCGTGGAACATGTGGGAGCCAACATGGGTATCCAGATCCCGCTGTTGGTTATTGACCGGAGAGTCGTCTCGGTCATGTCTGCGTGTCTCCCGAACCCGTAGGGTCTACACACTTAAGGTTCGGTGACGCTAGGGTTGTTGAGATATAAGTATGCGGAAACCCGAAAGTTGTTCGGAGTCCCGGATGAGATCCCGGACGTCACGAGGAGTTCCGGAATGGTCCGGAGGTAAAGATTTATATATAGGAAGTCCTATTTTGGCCACCGGAAAATGTTCGGGATTTTTCGGTATTGTACCGGGAAGGTTCTAGAAGGTTCCGAAGTGGGGCCCACCTGCATGGGGGGACCCACATGAACGTGGGTAGTGGGGGCAAGGCCCCACACCCCTGGTCAAGGCGCACCAAGATCCCCCCTTAGAAGGAATAAGATCATATCCCGAAGGGATAAGATCAAGATCCCTAAAAAGGGGGGATAACAATCGGTGGGGAAAGGAAATGATGGGATTTCTTCCCCCCACCTTTGCCAACGCCCCAATGGACTTGGAGGGCAAGAAACCAGCCCCCTCCACCCCTATAAATAGTGGGGAGGCGCATGGGAGCAGCACCCCAAGCCCTGGCGCCTCCCTCTCCCTCCCGTGACACATCTCCCTCCTCCCGCAGCGCTTGGCGAAGCCCTGCTGGAATCCCGCTACTTCCACCACCACGCCGTCGTGCTGCTGGATCTCCATCAACCTCTCCTCCCCCCTTGCTGGATCAAGAAGGAGGAGACGTCCCCGCTCCGTACGTGTGTTGAACACGGAGGTGCCGTCCGTTCGGCGCTAGGATCATCGGTGATTTGGATCACGACGAGTACGACTCCATCATCCCCGTTCTCTTGAACGCTTCTGCTCGCGATCTACAAGGGTATGTAGATGCACTCCCCTTTATGCTCGTTGCTAGATTACTCCATAGATAGATCTTGGTGATGCGTAGGAAAAATTTTGATTTTCTGCTCCGATCCCCAACAGTGGCATCATGAGCTAGGTCTATGCGTAGTATCTTGCACGAGTAGAACACAAAGTAGTTGTGGGCGTAGATCATGTCAATTTACTTGCCGTTACTAGTCTTATCTTGATTCGGCGGCATCGTGGGATGAAGCGGCCCGGACCGACCTTACACGTACTCTTACGTGAGACAGGTTCCACCGACTGACATGCACTAGTTGCATAAGGTGGCTAGCGGGTGTCTGTCTCTCCCACTTTAGTCGGATCGGATTCGATGAAAAGGGTCCTTATGAAGGGTAAATAGAAATTGGCATATCACGTTGTGGTTTTGGCGTAGGTAAGAAACGTTCTTGCTAGAAACCTATAGTAGCCACGTAAAAACTTACAACAACAATTAGAGGACGTCTAACTTGTTCTTGCAGCATGTGCCGTGTGATGTGATATGGCCAAAAGGATGTGATGAATGATATATGTGTGATGTATGAGATTGATCATGTTCTTGTAATAGGAATCACGACTTGCATGTCGATGAGAATGACAACCGGCAGGAGCCATAGGAGTTGTCTTATTTATTGTATGACCTGCGTGTCACTGAATAACGCCATGTAATTACTTTACTTTATTGCTAAACGTTAGCCATAGTAGTAGAAGTAATGTTTGGCGAGACGACTTCATGAAGACACGATGATGGAGATCATGATGATGGAGATCATGGTGTCATGCCGGTGACAATGATGATCATGGAGCCCCGAAGATGAAGATCAAAAGGAGCAAAATGATATTGGCCATATCATGTCACTATTTGATTGCATGTGATGTTTATCATGTTTTTCATCTTATTTGCTTAGAACGACGGTAGTGAATAAGATGATCTCTCACTAAAATTTCAAGAATTGTGTTTCCCCTAACTGTGTACCGTTGCTAAGGTTCGTTGTTCCGAAGCACCACGTGATGATCGGGTGTGATAGGTTCTAACGTTCGCATACAACGGGTGTAAGCCAGATTTACACACGCAATACACTTAGGGTTGACTTGACGAGCCTAGCATGTACAGACATGGCCTCGGAACACGGAAGACCGAAAGGTCGAACATGAGTCGTATAGAAGATACGATCAACATGAAGATGTTCACCGTTGATGACTAGTCCGTCTCACGTGATGATCGGACACGGCCTAGTCGATTCGGATCATGTATCACTTAGATGACTAGAGAGATGTCTATCTGAGTGGGAGTTCATTAGATGAACTTCATTGTCATGAACAATAGTCTAAGTTGTCTTCGCAAATTATGTTGTAGACCAATAACTGCGTTGTAGCTCCCTGTTTAATACGATCCTAGAGAAAGACTAAGTTGAAAGATATTGTAAGCAAGGATGCGGACTGGGTCCGTAGTCCGAGGAGTGTCCTCACTGCTGCAAAGAAAGCTTACGTCTTTGATGCACCGCTCGATGTGCAAACCCCTACAACGTTGTCTGTGGATGTTGTGAACACCTGAGAGACACGTCCTGATGACTACTTGATAGTTTAGTGCACCATACTTTACGGCTTAGAATCGGGATTCCAATGACGTTTTGAACGCCATGGAACATATGAGATGTTCTAAGAGCTGAAATTGGAATTTCAGGCTCATGCCCGTGTTGAGAGGTATGAGACCTCTGACAAGTTCTTTTGCCAAAAGGATGGAGGAGAATAGCTCAACTTGTGATCATGTGCTCAGAATGTCTGGGTGCTAAAATCACTTGAACCAAGTGGGAGTTAATCTTCCAGGTGAGATAGTGGTTGACGGAATTCTCTAGACACTATCACCAAGCTGCTAGAACTTCGTGATGAACTATGACATGCAAAGGATGGAGATGATCCCGGAGCTATTAGCGGTTCTTAAGACCGCAAAAGTAGAAATCAAGAAGGAGCATCAAGTGTTGATGGTTTAACAAGACCACTGGTTTCAAAAGGGCAAGGGCTAGAAGGGAAACTTCATGAATGGCAAACCTGTTGTCGCTCTGATGAAGGAACCCATGGATGAACCCAAACCTCGAGACTAAGTGCTTCTATTGTAAGGGGAACGGTCACATGGTAGCGGAACCACCCCAAATACATGGTAGATATGATAGCTGGAAACTTCAACGAAGTATATTGTTATTGATGTGTACCTTACTAGTACTCCTTGTAGCACCTGGGTATTGGATACCGGTTCAGTTGCTATTATTAGTGACTTGAAGCAAAAGCTACGGACTGAACGGAGACTAGCTAAGGGCGAGGTGACGATGTGTGTTGGAAGTGTTTCCAAGGTTGATAAGATCACCATCGCATGCTCCCTCAACTTTCGGGATTAGTGTTCAACCTAGATAAATGTTATCAGGTGTCTACGTTGAGCATGAATATGATTAGATCATGTTCATCGCAATACGGTTATTCATTTAAGTTAGAGAATAATGGTTATTCTGTTTACATGAATAATACCGTTATGGTCATGCAACCAATGGTTCGTTGAATCTCGATCATAGTAATACACATGATGATAATATTAATGCCAAAAGATGTAGAGTTAATAATGATAGTACCACTTTCTTGTGGCACTGCCGCTTAGGTCATTTTGGCATAAAATGCATGAAGAAACTCCATGCTGATGGACGTTTGGAGTCACTTGATTTTGAATCGCTTGACACATGCGAGCCATGCCTCATGGGCAGGATGACTGAGATCCCGTTTTTCAGGTACAATGAAACGGGCAAGTGACTTGTTGGAAATCATACATGCTGATGTATGTGATCCAATGAGAATTAAGGCGTGTGGTGGATATCGTTATTTTCTCATCTTCACTGACGATTTCAGTAGATATGGTATATTTACTTAATGAAGCAAAAGTCTGAAACGTTTGAAAGGTTCAAACAATTTCAGAGTGAAGATTAAGAATCATCATAACAAGAAGATCATGTTCCTACGATCTGATCAAGGGGATATTTTCTGAATTATGAGTTTGGCAATCACTTAAGACATTGTGGAAATGTTTCACAGTTGAAGCCACCTGGAACACCACAGCGTAATGGTGTGTCCGGACATCGTAATCGAACCTTATGAGATATGGTGCGATCTATGATGTATCTTACCGATCTACCACTGTTATTTTGAGGTTATGCATTAGAGACAGATGCATTCACTTTAGATAGGGCACCATCTAAGTCCGTTGAGACGACGCTGTCTGGTTTGGCAAGAAACCAAAGTTGTCGTTTTCTTAATGTTTGGGGCTGCGATGCTTATGGCTTCAGCCGGGAAAAAGCTCGAACCCAAAGCGGACAAATACATCTTCATAGGATACCCAATGGTAACAGTTGGGTATACCTTCTGTCTCAGATCCAAGGGCAAAAATGTTTGTCGCTAAGAACGGGTCCTTTCTCGAGAAGGAGTTTCTCTCGAAAGAATTGAGTGGGAGGAAGATAGAACTTGATGAGGTTGTCGAACCCTCACTTCAACCGGAGAGTAGTGCAACACAGAAAGATGTTTCTGTGGAACCTACGACTATGAAGAGGAAACTAATGATAGTGATCATGAAGCTCCAGATCAAGTTGCTATCGAACCTCGTAGGTCGACAAGGATATGTACTACTCCTGAGTGGTACGGTGATCCTGTCTTAGAAGTCATGTTGTTGGACAACAATGAACCTACGAACTATGGAGAAGCGATGGTGGGCCCATATTCCGACAAATGGTTAGAAGCCGAGAAATCCGAGATAGGATCCATGTATCAAAACAAAGTATGGACTTTGGTAGACTTGCCCGATGATCGGCAAGCCATTGAGATAAATGGATATTTAAGAAGAAGACGGACGTGGACGGTAATGTCACCGTCTATGAAGCTCGACTTGTGGCGAAGAGTTTTTCACAAGTTCAAGGAGTTGACTACGATGAGATTTTCTCACCCGTAGCGATGCTTAAGTCCGTCGGAATCAAGTTAGCATAAGCTGCATTTATGAAATCTGGCAGATGGATGTCAAAACAAGTTTTCTTACCAGTTTTCGTAAGGAAAGGTTGTATGTGATACAATCAGAAAGGTTTTGTTGATCCTAAGGATGCTAAAAGGTATGCTAGCTTCAGCGATCCTTCCATGGACTAGAGCAAGCATCTCGCAGTCGGAATATACGCTTTGATGGAGTGATCAAAGTTTTTGGGTTTATACTAAGTTTGTTAGAAACTTGTATTTACAATAAAGTGAGTGGGAGCACTACAACATTTCTGATAAGTATATGTGAATGACATATTGTTGATCTGAAATGGTGTAGAATTTCTGGAAAGCGTAAAGGGTTGTTTGAAAAGAGTTTTTCAAAGGAAGACCTAGATAAAGCTGCTTACATATTGGGCATCAAGATCTATACAGATAGATCAAGACGCCTGATAATACTTTAAAAAGAACACACACCTTTGACATGATTTTGAAGGAGTTCAAAATAGATCAGTCAAAGAAGGAGTTCTTGCCTGAGTTGTAAGGTGTGAAGTTGAGTAAGACTCAAAGCTTGACCGCGGCAGAAGAAAGAGGAAGGACGAAGGTCGTCCCCTATGCTTTTGTAATAGGCTCTATACGATATGCCATGCTGAGTACCGCACCTGATGTGTGCCTTGCCAAATGTTTGGCAAGAGGGTACAAAGGTGATCCAGGAGTGGATCACCAGATAGCAGTCAAAATTATCCTTAGAGGAATAAGGAAATGTTTCTCGGTTATGGAGGTGATAAAGAGTTCGACGTAAAGAGTTACGTCGATGCAAGCTTAACACCTATCCGGATAACTCTGAGTGGAGATACCGGATACGTATAATGGAGCAACAGTTTGGAATAGCTTCAAGTGGAACGTGGTAGCAGGATCTACGATATGACATAAAGTTTTTGCGAAGTACATAGGGATCTGAATGTTGCAGACCCGTTGACTACAACCTCTCTCACAAGCATAACATGATCAAACCCAGAACTCATTGAGTGTTAATCACATATTGATGTGAACTAGATTACTGACTCTAGTAAACTCTTTGGATGTTAGTCACATGGCGATGTGACCTATGGGTGTTAATCACATGGCGATGTGAACTAGATTATTGACTCTAGTGCAAGTGGGAGACTGTTGGAAATATGCCCTAGAGGCAATAATAAATTGGTTATTATTATATTTCATTGTTCATGATAATTGTTTATTATCCATGCTAGAATTGTATTGATAGGAAACTCAGATACATGTGTGGATACATAGACAAACACCATGTCCCTAGTAAGCCTCTAGTTGACTAGCTCGTTGATCAACAGATGGTCACGGTTTCCTGACCATGGACATTGGATGTCGTTGATAACGGGATCACATCATTAGGAGAATGATGTGATGGACAAGACCCAATCCTAAGCCTAGCACAGATCGTGTAGTTCGTATGCTAAAGCTTTTCTATATGTCAAGTATCTTTTCCTTAGACCATGAGATTGTGCAACTCCCGGATACCGTAGGAATGCTTTGGGTGTACCAAACGTCACAACGTAACTGGGTGGCTATAAAGGTGCACTACAGGTATCTCCGAAAGTGTCTTTTGGGTTGGCACGAATCGAGACTGGGATTTGTCACTCCGTATGATGGAGAGGTATCTCTGGGCCCACTCGGTAGGACATCATCATAATGTGCACAATATGTGATCAAGGAGTTGATCACGGGATGATGTGTTACGGAACGAGTAAAGAGACTTGCCGGTAACGAGATTGAGCAAGGTATCGGTATACCGACGATCGAATCTCGGGCAAGTGCTATACCGATAGACAAAGGGAATCGTATACGGGATTGATTAAATCCTTGACATCGTGGTTCATCCGATGAGATCATCGTGGAACATGTGGGAGCCAACATGGGTATCCAGATCCCGCTGTTGGTTATTGGCCGGAGAGTTGTCTCGGTCATGTCTACATGGTTCCCGAACCCGTAGGGTCTACACACTTAAGGTTCGATGACGCTAGGGTTATAGGGAAAGTATGTACGCGGTTACCGAATGTTGTTCGGAGTCCCGGATGAGATCCCGGACGTCACGAGGAGTTCCGGAATGGTCCGGAGGTAAAGATTCATATATGGGAAGTCCTGTTTTGGTCACCGGAAAAGTTTCGGGCGATATCGGTAATGTACCGGGACCACCGGGAGGGTCCCGGGGGTCCACCAGGTGGGGCCACCAACCCCAGGTGGCTGCGTGGGCTAAGTGTTGGAAATATGCCCTAGAGGCAATAATAAATTGGTTATTATTATATTTCCTTGTTCGCGATAATCGTTTATTATCCATGCTAGAATTGTATTGAAAGGAAACTCAGATACATGTGTGGATACATAGACAAACACCATGTCCCTAGTGAGCCTCTAGATAACTAGCTCGTTGATCAATAGATGGTTACGGTTTCCTAACCATGGACATTGGATGTCGTTGATAACGGGATCACATCATTAGGAGAATGATGTGATGGACAAGACCCAATCCTAAGCCTAGCACAGATCGTGTAGTTCGTATGCTAAAGCTTTTCTATATGTCAAGTATCTTTTCCTTAGACCATGAGATTGTGCAACTCCCGGATACCGTAGGAATGCTTTTGGTGTACCAAACGTCACAACGTAACTGGGTGGCTATAAAGGTGCACTACAGGTATCTCCGAAAGTGTCTGTTGGGTTGGCACGAATCGAGACTGGGATTTGTCACTCCGTATGACGGAGAGGTATCTCTGGGCCCACTCGGTAGGACATCATCATAATGTGCACAATATGTGATCAAGGAGTTGATCACGGGATGATGTGTTACGGAACGAGTAAAGAGACTTGCCGGTAACGAGATTGAGCAAGGTATCGGTATACCGACGAACGAATCTCGGGCAAGTGCTATACCGATAGACAAAGGGAATCGTATACGGGATTGATTGAATCCTTGACATCGTGGTTCATCCGATGAGATCATCGTGGAACATGTGGGAGCCAACATGGGTATCCAGATCCCGCTGTTGGTTATTGACCGGAGAGTCGTCTCGGTCATGTCTGCGTGTCTCCCGAACCCGTAGGGTCTACACACTTAAGGTTCGGTGACGCTAGGGTTGTTGAGATATAAGTATGCGGAAACCCGAAAGTTGTTCGGAGTCCCGGATGAGATCCCGGACGTCACGAGGAGTTCCGGAATGGTCCGGAGGTAAAGATTTATATATAGGAAGTCCTATTTTGGCCACCGGAAAATGTTCGGGATTTTTCGGTATTGTACCGGGAAGGTTCTAGAAGGTTCCGAAGTGGGGCCCACCTGCATGGGGGGACCCACATGAACGTGGGTAGTGGGGGCAAGGCCCCACACCCCTGGTCAAGGCGCACCAAGATCCCCCCTTAGAAGGAATAAGATCATATCCCGAAGGGATAAGATCAAGATCCCTAAAAAGGGGGGATAACAATCGGTGGGGAAAGGAAATGATGGGATTTCTTCCCCCCACCTTTGCCAACGCCCCAATGGACTTGGAGGGCAAGAAACCAGCCCCCTCCACCCCTATAAATAGTGGGGAGGCGCATGGGAGCAGCACCCCAAGCCCTGGCGCCTCCCTCTCCCTCCCGTGACACATCTCCCTCCTCCCGCAGCGCTTGGCGAAGCCCTGCTGGAATCCCGCTACTTCCACCACCACGCCGTCGTGCTGCTGGATCTCCATCAACCTCTCCTCCCCCCTTGCTGGATCAAGAAGGAGGAGACGTCCCCGCTCCGTACGTGTGTTGAACACGGAGGTGCCGTCCGTTCGGCGCTAGGATCATCGGTGATTTGGATCACGACGAGTACGACTCCATCATCCCCGTTCTCTTGAACGCTTCTGCTCGCGATCTACAAGGGTATGTAGATGCACTCCCCTTTATGCTCGTTGCTAGATTACTCCATAGATAGATCTTGGTGATGCGTAGGAAAAATTTTGATTTTCTGCTCCGATCCCCAACAATACGTACATAGGGGATACAACAAAACTTACAAAAACATGAATACAACAACATCCTCAATACAAGGCATCCGACTACGGATGCAAACAATAAAAGAACAACGACATCCATCTGCTATCCCAGGCTGCCGACCCGGAACCTAACCCAAGACTGAAGAAGTAGAAGAAGAAGAAAGAACTCCAAACAACGATTATCGCTCTCACGTCAAGACATCGGAAACTTGCACCTGCAACTGTTGTTGTAGTAACTGTGAGCCACGAGGACTCAGCAATCCCATAACCATGGGTAACAAGACTATCAAAGTTAATATGTAGGAAGAGGTAAAGTGGTGAGGTTGCAGCTGCGGCTAAGCAAAATATATGGTGGCTAACTTACGAGTACAAGAATAAGATGAGCATCTACGCAAACGGTCGCAACTAGTAGTGATCGCTAAAGATCCTGCACTACCTACGAGTCAAACATAACCCCACCGTGTTCTCTTCTCGAAGTGAAAAGAGACAGTCACGGTTACTCACACAGTTGTGTGTTTTACTTCGGATCCTCTATCAAGTTTTCTACAACCGGACATTAACAAATTCCAATCTGCCACATAACCGCGGGCACGGCTTTCGAAAGATCATAACCCTGCAGGGGTGTCCCAACTTAGCCCATCACAAGCTCTCACGATCAGCTGAAGTAATAATAATTATTACCCCTTATCTTAGGGACAATCCGATCAGGCTCGATATCCCGGTGCACAAGACAATTCGACAATGGTAAAACAAGTCCAGCAAGACCGCCCGGTGTGTCGACACCCTGATAGTAGCCGCGCGTATCTCGTGTCAGGCCACGACCGGATAGGTGATCCTACGAGGAAAGCCAATCCTCGAGTTTGCCCGTGGTGGCCCCGCATAACCCCCGTTTGGGACCAACACCATCAGCACTGGCCCCCCGTGCTATGTAGAAAGAATCCCCGGGGACGCGACCCCCTATGCAATTTTAATTAATTAATTAAGTTGTTATTATGAGGCAAATTAAAACCAATGTTGGGCCTTGCTGGAGAATTTTTATTCAAAGACGAACTGTCAAGGGGTCCCCATATACCCAACCGTGTAAGGGACGCAAAATCAAGGAACATAATGCCGGTTTATCGGCGCCTAAGGTGGCATGAGTGGAACAAAACACCGAGCAAAAGGCCAAGCCTTCCACCCATGCCCAATATATAGGTGTGTTAACAATAATGATAGATATTGTGATATTCCAACAACAAGTTCCAACATGGAACGATCTTCATCTTCACCTGCAACTAACAACGCTATGAGAGGGGCTGAGCAAGCGGGTAACATAGCCAAACAATGGTTTGCTAGGAAGGTTTCAACGGTTAGAGGTTTCATGGCAACAAGGAGAGGGGCTGACAATAATGATGGGTAGCGCGACATATAACGATAGCATCGAGACAACTAAGCAAAGGCAATAATAGTAAAGGTATCCAAGGTTACGGTCATCTTGCCTGAGATCCCGCAAGGAAGAAGAACGGATCCATGAAGAAGACGAAGAAGAAGCCTTGAAGAAGAACCACGGGCAGACGAACGAATCCTCACGAACGCAACGGAACAAGCACTAACGAGAAGAAGCAAGCAACACGGTAAACAGACCACACGAGACATGACAATATGCTCAACCAAGTATGATGCAAGACAGTTCTATATAGGATGCACTACAAGTCTATATAGGAAGCAAAACATGGCAATGTAGGAAACACAGAAAAACAACAAAAGTCTATATATGATGCAATACATGGCAAGGTATGATGCAAGACAAGTCTATACAGGAAGCAATACATGGCAAGGTAGGAAACACAGGAAAACAACACAAGAACATGACAATAAGCTCAAGCAAGTATGATGCAAGACAAGTCTATATAGGATGCACTAAAAGTCTATACAAGAAGCAAAACATGGCAAGGCAGGAAGCACAGATAAACAATACAAGTCTATATATGATGCAATACATGGCAAGGTATGATGCAAGACAAGTCTATACAGGAAGCAATACATGGCAAGGTAGGAAGCATAGAAAAACAACACAAGTCTATATATGATGCAATACATGGCAAGGTATGATGCAAGACAAGTCTATACAGGAAGCAATACATGGCAAGGTAGGAAGCACAGGAAAACAACACAAGAACATGATAATATGCTCAAGCAAGTATGATGCAAGACAAGTCTATATATGATGCAATACATGGAAAGGTAGGAAGCAAAGAAAAAGAACACAAGTCAACAAGTTTAAATGCGGCCGGAAACTACCTATTACAAATCCGGTAAGTCCCCATATGCATAGTTTGAAATTAGTCCAGAACTGAAAAAACCTTATGTTCAAGTTGTTAAACAGCAAGTTAACATGCACCATGATGATCTACACGAAATTCTAGTCAAGTTTCATATAAAGTTTGTTTAATTCGGAGCTACGGCCTAGAAGATATGAGCAAAACAAGACAAGCAAGGCAACGACGCAAGATGCACCCCAACATCAAGCAAACACACTCCAAACATTAAAACAACATGATATTATGAATCTACATGAAAAATGACACAAGTTTCATATAAGGCACACCCAAAACGGAGCAACGGGCTAAAAGATACACATGAAACAAGATATAACAACAAGCTGAAGTTAACAGCCACATAGCAACTTTGGAGCAAGAAATATATACTCTACAGCACTCAAACATGGTGACAAGAAGCATGGACATGAACTAGACATATCCTATAGCAAACAACTCCATTGGAGCAACTCCATAGGAGGCATGGATCAATAGCAACAAGCTACAACATTTTGATCATGACGTTAAAAACCTGACGGAAATATTTTATAGCAACTTGAGAGCAAGAAATAAATAAGCTACAGCAGGTCATATGAGCAAGTAAGAGCATGAATGGATAGAAAATAACATGGAAGACAAGACATGATCATTGGCCACTCCAAAACAAGCATGGATTTGTTTGGGGCATCAAGCAAACATAGCATCAGGATATGACAGATTCCAGACTTAGTAGAAATTTCACCAAGTATAAAACAGTTATGTTGGCATGGCATGTTTGCAAGCATGTTTAAGTCAACACAAGGAATATCGTGGAAAGATAAATGCACCATAGCAAAGACCATATAATGGTGCTTCTAAAACATCTATACATGTGGCAAGAGGACAAACACATCAATAGCAAAGAGCATGTGAAATCAGCATCTCATAACAAGTTTCAGAACTTAACAGCCAAATGCTCTTTTGCAACAGAGATTAACATGGCGATATGGACTCAAACAAGCATGGTACAGCAACCATCATGTAGTACACTTCACAAGGAACATTTTGACATATCATATGCATCATTTGGATAAACATGCACCAAGTTATCATATCTCAAACATGGCAACAAAATAACAAGTAGCAGCAGTTTATAACAAGTAGCACTCTTGCAACAGATATTAGAGCATCTAGATGAACTCAAACAAGCATGGCACAATGGAACAAAGTGTAGAGCACATCACCACAATCATTTTGACATATTATTCACTCAATTTGAATAAGCACACAATTAAATACAGCCACATGAACATAGCAACAAAATATGCATTTTCTGGGACTGCCAAAAAAACACAGGCAAGGGGCTGAGCGCAAAATAGCTATAAGCCGCACAGGCGGGGAATAGTGGCACACCACTGCGGGCCTTGGCCCAAAACGGAGGAGAGGCGGCCGGCTCGGGCCTTGGCACCGTGGGCCACTTGGCCTGGAGCGGGAGCGGGCCAGGAAGGAGGAGCTGGGCTCGCGCGTCCTCGGGCCCAGGAGGGAGGAGGCCCAGGAGGACGCAGCGCTGCGGATCGGGCACCCGGTGCTGGCGCGGCCCATGTGGCCTGCGGGGCGACGCACAGGGGCGCTCGGCCTCCCCGAGCAGAGGCAGCCATGGCGGCGGTCGCGACGTCTCCGGCGAGGTTGCAGGCGAGGGACGACCCGGCAGGGCGGGGCTCATGGATCTTGGCCAGCACGGCCGGATCCAGTCAGAGGAGCGGCCGGTGACCGACGGGACTCCTGCAGCGGCGGGGAAGAAGAGATGGTGGGCACGGATCTCACCAGATTCGGCACACGACGGCAAGCTCCCGAGGCTGGCATGCATGGAACTCCGGTGGGGCGAGGCGCTGAGCAGGCGGGGGGTTCGGCCGAGCGATAGCGGCGCGGAGGTGAGATGGCGGAGAAGCGGAGACGGCGGGCGCGGGGAGCCAGCGACGAGGCGCGGGGGAAGCGGAAGCGGGCCGTGACGGTGGGGATTCGGGCCCGGGTGGGCACGGTCCGGGCCCCGTGGGCTTCTGGCGGCTAGTGGGAGGAGAGCTGCGAGGTGGCGGAGGCTGGTTGGGGTGCACGGAAAACGATGCGGGGCTAGGGTTAGGTTGCCTGATTTGGACGAGGGGGTATCCATTTATAGGCAGGGAAAAAGGTTAGGAGGGTTTTTGGGGGGTTTTGGACCGTTCCGGAGCCGTCGGATCGTGATCCAACGGCAACGGAGCGAAGGGGGAGTAGGATGGGCCTAGAGGGAATTAGTGGGCTGTGTAGAAGTAGTTGGGCTGAGGTGAGAGGAGAGGGAGAGAGGCCGTGGGGGTTTTCGGAGACCGAAAACGTCCGACGATTAGACCGGCTACTAGTGCCGCTATATATATATCCGTTGGGCTATCAAACGAGCTCCGAATGCGATGAAATTTGGCAGGTGGCCTGTCTACACTATAATAAGACCACACGCCAAGTTTCAACCCATTCCGAGAACGTTTTTAGGCCACTCATAAAATAAATATTCGGAGGCACCGTGGGCGCGTGCAAGTGTGTCTGGGCTCAGAACGGATAACGGAAAGGACGAGGGGACTCGGGCAGACGCAAGTTTTGAAAACATGATGATGTCAAGCACACGATGACATGGCAAGATTGTAATTCCCAGGATGGGACTATACCTCCTACGTGTCGAGGCACGACTTAAAGGTATAAGCCCATTCTGGAATGATCTCAAGTTTGGTATCTTTGCACGACTCATGTAAAAATAGGGATGAAATTGCAAAAGGATAGTTGGCTTACACTCGCTACGTCGCACAATACATTACATAAGCATAACATCATCCAAAACATCACAACCCGACTACGGGCGAAGATCCAAAAGAAAGATACCAAAAACATAAAGCCACAGGTCCGAATCGCCCCTAGTAGAAACCACTACTGATCGTCGAAAACGTCACAAGCAATATGACCACTCTCTTCGTCGAGCTCCCAGAAGTTCTGATCCATCTCCTGCATCAAACTCGGCTGAACCTACATCTGGTGTTGTAGTATCTGTGAGCCACGAGGACTCAGCAATCCCATAACCATGGGTATCAAGACTAGCAAAGCTTTATGGGTAGGAAGAGGTAAAGTGGTGAGGTTGCAGCAGCGGCTAAGCAGAATATGGTGGCTAGCTTACGAGTACAAGAATAAGATGAGCATCTACGCAAACGGTCGCAACTAGTAGTGATCGCTAAAGATCCTGAACTACCTACGAGTCAAACATAACCCCACCGTGTTCTCTTCTCAAAGTGAAAAGAGACAGTCACGGTTACTCACACAGTTGTGTGTTTTACTTCGGATCCTCTGTCAAGTTTTCTACAACCGGACACTAACAAATTCCAATCTGCCACATAACCGCGGGCACGGCTTTCGAAAGATCATAACCCTGCAGGGGTGTCCCAACTTAGCCCATCACAAGCTCTCACGATTAGCTGAAGTGATAAATATAATATCATCACCCCTTATCTTAGGGAAATCCGATCAGGCTCGGCATCCCGGTGCACAAGACATTTCGACAATGGTAAAACAAGTCCACCAAGACCTCCCGGCGTGCCGACACCCTGATAGTAGCCGCGCGTATCTCGTCTCAGGCCACAACCGGATGGGCGATTCTACAGGTTATACCAGATACCTCGAGTTTCCCCGTGGCGGCCCCGCAGAACCCCCGTTTGGGACCAACACCATCAGCACTGGCCTCCCTGCTATGTAGAAAGAATCCCCGGGGACGCGACCCCCTATGCAATTTTAATTAATTAATTAAGTTGTTATTATGAGGCAAATTAAAACCAATGTTGGGCCTTGCTGGAGGAGTTTTATTCAAAGACGAACTGTCAAGGGGTCCCCATCCACCCATCATGTAAGGAACGCAAAATCAAGGAACATAATGCCGGTTTATCGGCGCCTAAGGTGGCATGAGTGGAACAAAACACCGAGCAAAAGGCCAAGCCTTCCACCCATGCCCAGTATATAGGTGTGTTAATAATAATAATAGATATTGTGATATTCCAACAACAAGTTCCCTCCTGGAACGATCTTCATCTTCACCTGCAACTAACAACGCTATAAGAGGGGCTGAGCAAGTGGGTAACATAGCCAAACAATGGTTTGCTAGGAAGGTTTCAAGGTTAGAGGTTTCATGGCAACAAGGAGAGGCTAACATAAAAGATGGGTAGCGCGACATGTAACGATAGCATCGAGACAACTAAGCATGGCAATGGTAGTAAAGGTATCCAAGGGTATGATCATCTTGCCTGGGATTCCGCAAGGGAGAAGAACGGATCCAAGAAGTAGACGAAGAAGAAGCCTCACAACTCCGGAACAAACCCGAAGCTAACGAGGGAAGCAAACCGGAAAGAAGCAAACAACATAGTAAACACACATATCATAAACATGGTATACGATGCACATCCAAGTATGATGCATGTCCGGTTTAATTATGCATGGCATGGCAAAGTGCACAAACAAGTACTACAAGTTAAGTGGAGCTCAATATGCAACGAGTTGCATATTGACGAAACACCACATTCTAATTATTTAATTGACTCTCATTTATTTACAAGACAATATTAAATGTTTTTAACATAGCAAGAGGTGAAACAAAAGTAAACTACCTATCTAGGCAATTTAAATGAGGTCGGAAATAACAACAACAATTCCGAGAAAATCCCCATGAGTATGTTTAGCAATTTTTAAGCAAACAACAATTCACACATTTTAATGTTGTTAACATGATGCGGATGACATGATCAAGTTTTATGCAATTTTATTAAAAGTTGACATGAAGATGATAAGGAGTATTTGTCACCGTGGTGGAAGGAAAGGGTGCCACGGCAACGATCCGAAAAGGATGCAACGACAACATCTCGGTTCTGGTAACTTGTCGGGAGAACCGGTGCAAAAGAAAAGGTGGCGTGAGCGAGTCGAACAAGACGAAAAGGTGGGGTGATCCCGTCACCGGGTTCCCACGGGTCGGCGACGAGGCAACCGAGGAGCATGACAAAAGACGAAACGGGCACGGAGCACACAAGGGAAACATCTCATACAACCACAAGCATACGTCCACGGGTCATCGTCTCGGGGTTATACCTTCGGAACATTCGTTCTCGGAGGGGTTCGAGTCGTCGAGGGACGTAGTGGAAGTAGTGGAAGTAGACATTCACGGGGCGTCGGGGTCGAAGTTGTCGTTCACGTTGCCAAAAGGAAGTAGTCGAACACGTTCGTCGAGGAAGTAGTGGTACACGGCGATGGTAGTCGAACTTGACGCTTGAATTACACGGGTGTTCGGTGACGGTAGTCGTTCACGTTTCGTAGCCATTCACGCGGCGGTAGTTGAACACGGTTCGTAGATGTTCGGGGCCGTGTAGAGGTACTTGGCGCATCGTCGCCGTGTAGGTGTACTCGTTTCGAAGATGAACTTGACGTCGAGGGTCTCCGAGGTCGACGGTGGTGGTACTTGGCGTTTCTCCTTGTAGTCGAACTTGACATCGGGCGTCGAGGTACTTGGCGGTTCGTAGTGGTACTTGATGTCCGTAGGTTCCACGGGGTCCTCGAGGGTCGACGGTAGTCGTTCACGGGTCGTAGTACACGTTCGAAGATGAACTTGACGAATCCGAGAGGTACTTGGCGGTCTCGGGGTCCCTCGTTCTCATGGCAGCAAGTGGCTGGACGAAGCAAGGTCGACGGGGCACGGAAGCAAGCAAAAGAGGCGCGGCATCATGGCAGCGCCATGACCGGCGGAAGCAGCAGCAGTACTTGGCGGTCTCGGTGGCCGGAGAAGAGGCCCGGAGGAGGAGGCGCACGGAGGTTGCTCGGGTACTTGGCGCTGTCGGGAAGAGGCGGCCGGTGGGCGTCCATGGCGGTGCGGCGGTGAGGCAGCGACGACGGGGAGGCGCAGGGAGCTGCTCGAGGGGGCTCCTCCCCTCGCGAGGTGGCGGGCGCGCACTGGACGAGGCAAGGCACCCGGCGCTGGAGGGGCGCGTCCATGGCGCACGGAGGAGGGGGAAGGTGGCCGGCGCGAGGGAGAGGGAGATGAGGGCGCTGGAGCGAGCGCAGCAGCCATGGAGGCGAGGCGAGGCGCGTCGGGCTTGGGGCGGCCGTTGCCTGCGCTGGAGGGGACGACGGCGACGAGGGAGAGAAGGATCGAAGGGAGGAGGGTCGGGAGCGAGGCTGAGAGATGGGGATCGGGTGCGAGGGAGAGAGCTGCGGGACGTCCTGGCGGCGGAGGGAGAGAGCGAGGGGAGAGGGAGATCGGTGGGACTAGGGTTACGATGGGTGAGAGGGAGGCTGGGCCTCGGGTTAGGGGAGCGGTCGGGCTAGGGAGGTATGGCCTGATGGGCCAGGAGGCCTGGGCCAAAAGGAGGCCTGGAGGCTGAGCTGCGTGCTCCGATTCTTTAATTAAAAACGAAACAGAAACAAAATAAAAGAAGAGGAAAGAAAAAAAGGTTAGGGGAAGAATTTAGGCAAGAGGTTATTTTTCCTGGACTCGCAAAAATGTCCACGGTCCACGAAAAATAGGAGAGGCAAGAAAAGAGAAAGAGAAGGCATGGGGAAAATATGCAAGTGTGTTGGGTTAATTCCAAACAAATGGAATATTTATAATATAGCTCCCTAAATATTAGGAGGATATGTTATAAAGAGAAGTCACACTTCCCTCGATTTAAATGGATCGAAGATCCACACGATTTATTTAAGTTGAGATGCAAAATATTAAAGACATGATGGCATGATGACATGATGCAATGCAAAATAAATAACACAAGCACAAAAGAAACACACGGGAGAACCCGGAACATCTGGAATCTTTGGAATCTTCTGGGACGTCGGTCTTCGGGCGTCACAAAGATGCAACACGCAAGCAGATGACATAGCACTGACAACGAATAACTGGCTGACACCTGGCGCACCGGTCTCGGGGTGTCACACCCCTCCACCCATTTCGGATCATAATCAGGAGGAAGATAACTCCTCAGAGGAGGATTCAGAGACAAATGACCAGTCCTATCCCCCCCCCCCGAGGTGCATGCTCTAACTTGGCAGGGTTATGTTGCTCATATCGTGTGTATGGTATCTTGCATTGTTATGTCATTTGCTTAGTTTAGACATGATTTGTGTGAATGCCACTTGTTTAGTGTCTAATTACCATATATGTGAATTATGCAATGCCATCTTTTTGTAAGACATAATATATGTGAACTATGCAATGATATCTTGTTGCAAGGCATTATATATGTGAATTATGCAATGCCATGTTGTTTAGCCAAGCGTCATATATGTGAATTATATCATGCTATCCTTTTTTTGTATTTCTCATTGCTTTTGTCGATAATGTTTGTATATTCAACTGCTCTTCCTGTGCATCAGCCATTTGAATTGGTGATGGAGAAATCTGGAGTGAAAACAAGGTCTTCAGAGCAGACAATGCTACCTGGTGAAGCAGATATCTTACTGGTTACAGATAGCTCTTCAGAGGAGGATTCAGAGGCAGATGACCAGTCCTATTATCCCCCTGAGGTGTATGCTCAAACTTGGCAGGGTTATATTACTCATATCATGCATATGTTGTATTGCAATGCTTAGTTTTTACAACATATACACGATATTGAATGCCATCCCCTTAGTTGACACATCATATATGTGATTGCCCTCTGCTCACTTCCTTAGTATATAAATTATATATTTGAATTATATCATGCCATGATGTTTACATAGACAGCATGTATCTGAATTATGGCATGCCAACCCATTTTCTAAAGACATAATATAGTTATGTCATCTCATCATGTTCACATAGTCATCATATTTTGAATTATGTCATTCTATCCGTGAATTATATCATGCCATCATGTTTCCATTGACGACATGTTTGTGATTTATGGCATGCCAACCACTTTAATAGACACGTCGTATAGTTATATCATGTCATCCTGTTTACATAGTCGTCATATTTTGAAGTATGTCATTCTATCCTGTTTAGTTAGCCATCATACATGAGAAATTGTGTCATGCTATCATGTTTAATTAGCCATCATATATGTGAAATTATGTCCTGTTATTCTGTTTGGTTAGACAACATAAATGTGAATTATTTCATGCCCTATTTTCTTCCCTACTATCCATTGCACCTGTCTATCTTACAATGTATGTACATTCAATTACTTTTCTTGTTTATCAGCCATTTAATTGGAGGGGGTGATGGCAGTATCTGTGGGAGTAAAAACACGGTCTTCAAAAAAGATCGTGCTACCTGTCGATGGAGATAGAACCATGGTTGTACTTGCCCAAGAACCAGCCCCACCACACATAACCCAGACTCACACAGATTGTACCCCTACCCAGTTGGACAGAGAACCAGCTACAACCCTTCTAACCCCAACCCCAGCAGATAGTAACCCAGTTCCCGTTGACACAGCACTGTCTCCACCACAGAGCACCCAAATACGAGCAGTTAGTAAGGCAACTACAGTGCCCAAAGCACGAGGACCACCACTCCGAACCCCAAGTCAACGCTTAAAGCGGAAGAAGAATTGTTCTCAGGTCAGGTTCCGTAGCTATGGTTCATACTACTTTGCCCTTGCATCACTGTATTTACTCATACCAACTAATTTCAAATTTGAAGGATGCAATTGAAACTCCAATGGTGCAACAGGTATGTTTTAAACATGTTTCTTTAACGTGTTTGCTGTTGTAACTTGCTCTATGTTGATTTCAGTTTCAATTGAATAAACAATTATATTCTCATGTCATGCACCTTACAAGTCTTGTTATTGATGTGTAGTTTCCCACACTTATATTCTGTCTGAGCTGCTCTGTTTTAAATAGATATGATTTGAACTGTATCTATCTTGATTTGGCAACATAAAATAGAATGATATAGACCATACAGTGACCATACTACATAGATATATGTTTGTTTCATGTTGTTATCCTGTCCACCTTACTACTGAACTGGTTTACCAAAATGAGTTTCATATACTACATTGTAAACCTGTGATGTGTTTGTTTGTTTCTCTTTTAGAATGCGGATAAAATATTGGAGAAGAGTACCCCGTTATGCAATGGTACATGAAGTAATGCAGATAAGGTTCAAGATAGTGAGACATCCCTGTTGGTCTCCAAGAAAGCTGATAAAAACTATATTGAAGACACTGAGACAACCCCAAAGTCATGTCTTGATGTAGTGTTCGAGTTACTGGCTACTACTGCTGGCACCAGCTCTTCGAACTCGCTGCCTGAATCAGTTTGGCTTCTTGAGTCTCAACTTCAAGCTGAAAGACATCGATCAGATGTTATGCGATGGGAAGCCGAAGGACTGTGGAAGTCCCTGCAGAATTCAGACGCATACTTTCTGGTGCAACAGCAAGTGCTGGAGGATTTAAGCGCCAAACAAGAGAAAGTTAATAAGCTTGCTAAGCATCTTGCCAGCATTATGGGTACCCAGGATATTGTTTCTTGAGCTCTTCTGAAGTGGTTTCAGTTCTAAACTTGCTTTGTTGCGGCGTTTATATGCTGCTTTGTTCCCTATGTTTGCACTGGTGGCGAACTTTGATGCCTAGTGGATGTAATATGTGTAATAGCCGTGATAGCCTAGCGTAAGTTGCTTGCCTATTTATTTCCTTATTGTCTTGTTTATTTGATTTCTTGTAGTCGGTGCAGTTCTTTTTCCATGGTTTGCTAGTGGCCGCAATAGCCTATGTTTTAAAACTAGGCCACATTAACCATGGGCTATATATTTACTGTAGTTAACATGGGCCTCTTACGGGCCGTAGAAACAATGGGCCTTATAAGGGCCATAGAAACAATGGGCCTTCTACAGGGCATAGAAACAATGGGCCTTATACGGGCCGTAGACACAATGGGCCTTCTACGGGCCATATGATCGGTTGGCCAAACATGGGCCAATAACAGACCACATTATGGTCGTAAATGGGCTAGAGTTGAAATCGTCCATTCATGGGCCGACCATAACGGTCCGTCGTTAATCGACCGTATTTGATGACGCTATGAAAACGGCCCAACGTATTAACGGGCCACAAACGGACCGACTGTAACCACGGGCTGAATTTGGCCCACAAGCAGAAAATGACACTAACGGGCCGAAAGTAAACGAATGCTGGAAATGAGCCCAAGAATAAATGGGCCCTGAGAAGGCCGAAAGATAACATGGGCTGGAAACGGCCGACGGAATAATGGGTCGTTAATGGGTATAAAGTGAAACATTGTTCAATATGGGCCAGTTTTACCACGGGCCGTTAATGGGCCGAGGGTTACTAAGGACCTCATATGGGCCGAAAGACGTCATGGGCCATACATGGGCCATACATGGGCCGGAAGTTAAAATGGGCTGGAATTATATTGGACGGCCCAGATGACGCTACTGGGCCTAATTCAGATAGGCCGTAAATGGGCCCTGGGTTAGCGGGCTGTAAATGGGCTATATGCAAATAGGCCATTAACAGGCTTGCCGTGGGACGGCCCATCACCTTTTCACCAAGTCAAACGAGCCGGCCTTTTCATAGGAATGGGCCTCTGTTGGGCACTATTCATTACGGGCCAGTTTTACCACGGGTCAGTAATGGGCCGAGGGTTACTAAGGGCCTCATATGGGCCGAAAGATGTCATGGGCCATACATGGGACGGAAGTTAAAACGGGCTGGAATTATATTGGACGGCCGAGATGACGCTACTGGGCCTAATTCTGATAGGCCGTAAACGGGCCCTGGGTTAGCGGGCTGTAAATGGGCTATATGCGAACATGCCGTTAACAGGCTTGACGTGGGCCGGCCTGCCACCTTTTGACCAAGTCAAACGGGCCGGCCTTTTCACAGGAATGGGCCTCTGTTGGGTCGTGCCACGTGTCGATGTATCATAGGCGCTATGGGTCCAATGAGTGGATGACATCTGTCCCAACGGCGAGCCGACACGTGTTCCCTCCAGCCAATGATGATTTTACACGTATAAAATCCCCATTGGTCGGGGTTGTTAACGGGTTATCGGATCCAAAACCAGACCTGATAGCTTAACGGCGTTCCATTATGGTGGATGCCATGTGTCGGTCTCCCTTGACGAAAGCACTTATGTGACGCGCGATTTATCATCATGGAAGTCGACACTTCCGTGGTGATAAATTTGGTAATGTCATGGAACACTTCTACGACAGCACAGGTATGACTATCTTGATTCTGTCATAAAATTATCATGGATGTACATGCATGACAGAAAACGTGACCTACTGTGACAAACACATATCATCACGGAAGTGTATTTTTTTGTAGTGATGTTCATCCAAGAATTCGAACAAATCGAACTAAATTTGTTCATACACGGCCGAATTTCATATAAACATGCCTGATTTCATTACATTTCATACAGTCTTCAACTAAAAAGCGGTGCTGAAAGGATCGAGAAGAGGTGTCTAGGGGGGTGAATAGACTCTTAGCAAGAAAAGTGGCAGTTTTTAATTTCTTCAAGTTGAGGTGGAGCTTTAGCACATGTTTAAACATTCACAATACATATCAAGCAAGCATGACAAGAGTATATGGGCAGCGGAAAGTAAAGCATGCAATTTTGCAAGAATGTAAAGGGATGGTATTGGAGTGTGCAAACGCAATTGGAGACACGGAGATTTTTGGCGTGGTTCTGATAGGTGGTGCTATCGTACATCCACGTTGATGGAGACTTCAACCCACGAAGGGTAACGGTTGCGCGAATCCACGGAGGGCTCCACCCTCGAAGGGTCCACGAAGAAGCAGCCTTGTCTATCCCACCATGGCCATCGCCCATGAAGGACTTGCCTCACTAGGGTAGATCTTCATGAAGTAGGCGGTCTCCTTGCCCGTACAAACTCCTTGGTTCAACTCCATAATTTTGACGGAGGCTCCCAAGTGACACCTAACCAATCTAGGAGACACCACTCTCCAAAAGGTAATGGACGGTGTGTTGATGATGAACTCCTTGCTCTTGTGCTTCAAATGATAGTATCCCCAACACTCAACTCTCTTTCATAGGATTGGATTTGGTGGAAAGATGATTTGAGTGGAAAGCAACTTGGAGAAGGCTAGAGATCAAGATGTATGTGGTTGGAATGGAATATCTTGACTTCAACACAAGTGTAGGTGGTTCTCTCTCAGAAAATGTATGTTGGAAGTGTAGGCATGTTCTGATGGCTCTCTCTGAATGAAGAGTGGGTGGAGGGGTATATATAGCCTCCACACAAAATCTAACAGTTACACACAATTTGCCAAACTTGGCGGGACCGAATCAGAAAACTCGATCAGACCGATTTAATTGATAATGTGACCGTTAGGCATTTCGGTGGGACCGATATGATCAACTCGGTAGGACCTATGTGCTAGGGTTAGGGTAAAGCCTCATCTCGGTTTGACCGATTACACAAACTTGGTGGGGCCGATTTGGGTAATAAGCGAAACAGAGAGTTGGCCAAGCAAACTCGGTGAGACCGATTTCATATCTCGGTGGGACCAAAAATATTGCAACAGGCAACAAAGAGTTTGCAAGCCCATCTCGGTGAGATCGAGATCCCATCAGTGAGACCGAATTGATTAGGGTTTGTGGCAGTGGTTATGTCAATTGAACTCGGCGGCACCGGATAGAAAGTTTTGGTGGGGCCGAGTTTGACTTTTGCGTTGGGACATATGTGGATGTGAGAAAGTGGTTGAGGGTTTTGGAGCATACACTAAGCACTTTGAGCAAGCAAGCCATTAAGCAACACCTCATCCACTTTTAATAGTATTTGCTTTCCTATGGACTCAATTTGATCTTGGATCACTAGAATAGAAAATGTAGAGTCCTAAGCTTTGAGCTTGAGCCAATCCTTTGTTCTTATCATCTTGAAGTTCCACATCCTCTAGTCCATGCCACTCCATTTGTTGAACCTGTCTGAAATATACTAGATGAAAACATTAGTCCAACAAGAGATATGTTGACATTAATTACCAAAATCACCCAGGGAGCACTTGTGATTTTAGGTGCGCTGGAGGTATAATTAATTAACATAATCTATAATCTATGTTGACATTAATCTATGAGCCGAAGTCCCGAACATAAGCTTATTCTCCAGAACAGCTCTTCGACTCCACGTCACTGCCAAGAAGCTAAACGGCCGTCAATGTTCAACCGTACGAGCTTGGCTTCAACTAGAGGGTAGCAGCAGCGGCCTAACTTGGACCCGAGCGACGATGACATATCATCTTCTAGTCTTCCTCATTTTTCGTGTGGCGCGACCTCGATGCCGGCTGGGCGAGGCCTCGACGGAGCCGCTGATGTCCTCTTTCTCTTTGCCAGCGGGGCGGCGCCTCGGCGGAGCGGGGCCTCGGAGGATCCGGCAATGTCCTCTGCAACATTGCCAGCGTGGTAGGGCCTCGGCGGGGCGGGGGCTCGGTGGAGCCAGCGAAGTCCGCCGACTTGTTGCCGGCTTGGAGGGGCCTCGGCGGAGCCGGCGATGTTCTCGGCCTCGTTCCCGAGCCTCGGCGGAGCGGGCAAAGTCTGCCGGCTAGTTGCCGGCTTTGAGGGGCCTAGGTGGAGCCGGCGATGTTACTACCTCGTTCCTGACGGGGTGGGGCCTCAGCGGGGCGGGGCCTCGGCGGAGCCGGCAAAGTTCTCCGGCTTGTTGCAGGCGGGGCGTTGCCTCGGCAGAGCCGGCGAAGTCCTCCGCCTCATCGTCGGTGTCGCCAAACAGCACCTCGCCAGCTTCATCGTCCTCCTTGTAGGCTGTCGCATCCTCCGCCACCTGAATGCAGTACCGCCAGCATGCGAGCCGGCTCTCGTGTGCGGAGCGGTACAACTCGAGGAGCGTGCACGGTCCGCGGCGATATGCTCCTCCGACTGCAGGTGCTCCTAGAGGACATGGTGGTTGTAGGCGACGTCGGCCTGCGCCTCCCGAAACAGCTCCTCACGCTGCAGCCTCACCAAGTCCATGTATTGGGCACGGGCCTCGCCGATGCTCATGGTGCAATGGACCGGCGAGGATGGCGCGGAGGAGGGGGTTGGCGCCGGATCGTTGACTACCACGTTCTCCATTGGGACGTCGTCGTCCTCCGGCTGCCTGTCGGCCAGCCTATCGGCAGCAATGGCTGCCATCTCCTTCTGGTCCATCGTCCCCCTGTCCCGAAGGGCGCTGGAGCGCGAGGAAGCCATGGTGGGTGTGGTGTGGATAGGATAAAGGGAACGGAGGCGGATGACCGCGGCTCTGGCCTGCGTAGCAGTTTATATAGCAATGGTGGGTGGTAGAGGGACGGACGGGTTGGCGCCAGAATAGCCACATCAAAAACCGTCTATCATTAATGTGGGCGGCAGACGGACGGGCGGACGGCACTTGTGTCCTTTGAACGCGAAGCAATCGCCTGCACCGGAAAGCAGCGCGGACGGCAAGGCCCGTTTTGGCCGGAAAGCACGCGTAAGCGAGGGAGGAGGTCTGGGTGGGCTAGGGCGAACAGGCTCGTGCTAGGCAGCGGTCCGATCCAGCAGCCGGACATGTTGGCTCGCCAGCGAGCTCGCTGAGCTGAGCGACGACAATCAGACGATGGACATGGCTTCCTACCAGGAACCGGTGCCACCGTCCAAGCCAGTTCATGTCGTGTTCACCATAGAGCAGCTGCGGCTGCACTTCGACGCCCTAATGGCGGAAGAGCTACCAGCGCTGGAGGACCTGTGTTGCAACCTCTGTCTCCTCAACGATCACCGGCTCGCGGAAGGATGAATCGCATGTGAACAAGCGAATGACAATGCTGTCGCGAACATGTGTCCCTATGATCCTAGCTTCCTGAATGAGCAGCGGGCGTTGTATCAGACCATTCGTATGGCCCGCGAGGCCCTCTCCGTCGTCCTTCGAGTTGTTTCGCTCGCCTTGGCACCACCGTCTCACGTTGTCAACTTGGTCAACGAACATGAGGTATCAGGAGATGACTTCAATTGGAGAGGATGATAGTGGGGACCTACCAAGGCCATAGCCGCATGTACGCAAGTGCCTCCTTATTATATACAACTATTTTGTTTTGCTTCCTCCTCCTCTCCTGACATCAAGATCCCTGATACGTCTCCAACGTATCTATAATTTTTTATTGTTCCATGCTATTATATATTCTGTTTTGGATGTTTAATGGGCTTTATTATACACTTTTATATTATTTTTGGGACTAACCTACTAACCCAAGGCCCAGTGCAAATTGTTGTTTTTTTGCCTATTTCAGTGTTTCGCAGAAAAGGAATATCAAACAGAATGAAACCTTCGGGAGAGTTATTTTTGGAACGATATCTTCACGAGAGACTTGGAGTACAAGTCAGAGAAGAAACAAGGTGCCCACGAGGGGGCAGGGCGCGCCCAGGGGGGGTAGGCATGCCCCCCACCCTCGTGGACCCCACGTTGCTCCACTGACGTACTTTTTCATCCTGTATATACCCATATACCCTGAAAACATCGGGGGGCAGGAAGAAACCCTAATTCCACCGCCGTAACCTTCTGTTACAGTGAGATCCCATCTTGGGGCCTATTTTGGAGCTCCGCCAAAGGGGGCATCGATCACGGAGGGCTTCTACATCAACACCATAGCCTCTCCGATGAGTTGTGAGTAGTTTACCACAGACCTTCGGGTCCATAGTTATTAGCTAGATGGCTTCTTCTCTCTCTTTGGATCTCAATACAAAGTTCTCCTCGATCTTCGAGGAGGTCTATTCGATGTAATCTTTTTACAGTGTGTTTGTCGAGATCCGATGAATTGTGGGTTTATGATCAAGATTATCTATGAACAATATTGGATTCTTTTCTAAAATCTTTTATGTACAATTATAATATCCTTGCAAGTCTCTTTGAATTATTGGTTTGGTTTGGCCTACTAGGTCTATAGTTCTTGCAATGGGAGAAGTACTTGGCTTTGGGTTCAATCTTGCGGTGTCCTTTCCCAGTGACAGTAGGGGCAGCAAGGCACGTATAGTATTGTTGCCATCGAGGATAAAAATATGGGGTTTATATCATATTGCTTGAGTTTATCTCTCTACATCATGTCATCTTGCTTAAGGCATTACTCTGTTCTTATGAACTTAATACTCTAGATGCATGCTGCATAGCGGTCGATGTGTGGAGTAATAGTAGTAGATGCAGAATCATTTTGGTCTACTTGTCACGGACGTGATGCCTATATACAATGATCATGCCTAGATATTCTCATAAATATGTGCTTTTCTATCAATTGCTCGACAGTAATTTGTTCACCCACCATAGAATTCTGCTACCATGAGAGAAGCCACTAGTGAAACATATGGCCCCCGGGTCTATTCTCATCATATCAATCTTCCATCTACTTTACTTTGTTTTATTTACTTTCTGTTTTTATACCAAAAATACCAAAAATATTATCCTATCCTATCTATCAGATCTCACTCTCGTAAGTGACCGTGAAGGGATTGACAACCCCTTATCGTGTTGGCTGCGAGGTTCTTATTTGTTTGTGCAGGTGCAAGCGACTCGCGCGTGGTCTTCTACTTGATTGATACCTTGGTTCTCAAAAACTGAGGGAAATACTTTGCTACTATGCTGCATCACCCTTTCCTCTTCGAGGGAATACAACGCGAGCTCGAGAAGTAGCAAGAAGAATTTCTGGCGCCGTTGCCGGGGAGATCTATGCAAAAGTCATATACCATGTACCTATCGCAAACCCTTATACCTCGCACTACATTATTTGCCTCTTGTTTTCCTCTCCCCCACTTCACCCTTGCCGTTTTATTCGCCCTTCTTTTTTCGTGTGTTTCATCATTCGCCTGCCTCATGTGTGTTCGTCTTTATTTCGGTTTGTTGCTATCATGTCTGAGATGGGGGAAGATGTCGTTGAAAAGGGTAGTAATGTTGAGGGCAACTTCACCTTTGTTGATCCTCCGGATGAAACTACCACTTTACATACTAAGAAGTTTCGGGTTGGTAGTTGTAATATTTTGGAAAAGGAGTTCTTCAAGACTTTCTTACTTGTGTTGGTGCTTTACTCACTATGGGTGGATCTGTTCTTCATAGAACTAGTAGTCTTGGGGATGCCATATCTATGCTTGTAGTTGAAATTGAAAGGAAATTTATACATATGCATCCTTCATTTAGAGAACCTTTCTGGAATTTTCCAATATTGAGCATTCTTATGTTAAGCGCGCAGCTACTATCTTTTTGGCTCATGAGTTCAGATTCGTAACGAAAGAGGCCAAAGAAACCTTTACGCATTATAGGGTGGACGCTGGTCGTCCTTCCATAGAAGCTATTTTATTCAATCAAGAGGACATAATGTGTTTGCAATCTTTAGATCATGTTGCTTTTAATGAAAACCTTAGGAAAAAGGTTCCTACTGATATCTTGGTTGATAGAATTTCTGAATTGAATGATGATTTTGCTATTCAAAACAATGGGTTAGGCTTTTCCCTTGAGCGAAGGCTCATGACCTTTTGCCAAAAGAATGCTTATAACGATGAATTGGTCGTGCAATATGAAGGGCCAAAGGAGGAATCCATACCTCCCGAGCTTGATATGGGGGACTTTTGTCCTATTAAATTTAGCCCTTTTGATTACTTTTGCTTGCCACAAAGAAAACTTGATGGGTGATTCGCATTGTACATGCCAGGTGGTGGCGGTTACTGATTGTCATGCGACGACCTCCAGCGGCTCCACGACAGCGGTTGTCACCGAATGATCTTTCAAGAGGGTTCATCTCTTCGGATCCGGTGGTTGACTTCGACGATGAGATGCAAACTATAGGTAACGGCTTGACGCGGAGGGATGATTGTGCAACGATTGCTGTCACATGTCCCATTTAGATGTTGGAATTGTGAAAAAGAGGTGGCAGACAACACAAGTGACTGCGATGTGGGGCCACTCGTGCACCCGGTCTCGAGCTTCGGGGTAAAAGCCCAAGTCTAAACCAAGTTGGTTATACCTGTCAATGACGATGTTATTTTACGTCGTTACCTTGTTGAAGGCATTGCTCGGATATGTTTGGATTAATTCTTCAGGGTGAAAACTTAGATTCTAGCTTTGGCTGTTGGATCCGGTGCTGGCGGCACTTGAGCGCCACTCCTTTCCTGAAGGCGTTGCTGTTGAAGAATCCCGTTGTTCATTTGGTGTCATAAGATGAGTGGTGCGGATATGGTTATTGCTGCAGTTAGCCGATAGCCGATCAGGTCGCTTTGGGCCTATTTTTTTTCCTCGCCTAGACGTAATATAGCTTTGGTCTTATATGACTTTGTCAGCATATTTCTGCGTGTGTGTTTGTCTCGGCTATGTGCATCATAGCTATGCAAAGGCCGGGTGTGTGCTCATCATGCTTTGTAACCTCTTGACGCTTCATTTTCAGCCAAGCGCCAAAGTTTCATTCAACTCATAAGCAGAATATAACATGAATTACAAAGCTCTACAGCTTAAAGTGAAGAAGAGATTTCAGGAAGGGGCAAGAACTGTTGCCATGAGTAGAATGAGTACAGTAGAAAACAGGTTCTGTTCTTGAATTGAGAACTTGACGAGCACAATTATGGGCAATGCCATTAGTATTCCTGGACATATGGCAGACAACATGCATATGACTGGAGGTATATATCATGCAGAAAATCGCTGATAGGCGCTTGACTTATCCAAGTTATACTCATAATATAAATATGAAATCCCAAATACACCACCGTGATATCTTCTGGGGTTAGGTGCAACATTGATCGGGGTTAGGTGCAACATGGATCATCGTCAAGAGGATCTGAAGGTTCTGAACAAAACGAGGTCCAGGCAATAAGCTTGCATTTCAGAATGTACAGATAATCGAGTGGCGTCCCCTTCTTACACAAAGCTTACAGGTACTCCAGATCCCTATTGTCTTATGGAAGATAAGGATGGTCTATGAGGAATTAGGGTTTCACACCACATAACAGTGTTAGGAACATAGCGAAAGCATAATTTGGTGGTCATTATATGCACATGATACAGTAAACAGAACATCAAATGACAAAGAAAACAAGGGCGAATGAAGACTCTGAACTCTCTAGCACTTGAAGCCCCTGCAGACCATTAGCCAGAGGATGAGGATCAAAAACGCGATGCCACCACCAACCATCAGCTTAAACCTCAGGTTCTGAAGCCACATCTTGCGCCTGAGCTCTCTGCCATGCCTATGGAAGCTGTCGGCCTGAAGTAAATTTAACAATGCAATCCTCAGTCAAAGTTGCTTACACATATAGGAATTTAAACAAGAGGATACATGTACACAAGGCTTCTTATATCCATACCTGCGACTGTAAGGTTTCGGTCTTGCCCACTAAAAGTTCAATCTTCTCGCCACGATCTAATATCTAAGCAATGTCCAGCACAGTCAAAGTAAAGTCAATGACATGAAATATATGAATCATGAAAAAGAAGAAAAATACTGTTGAATTGATTATTTCAGTTATAAATGATATGAAGTTGTGGCTATTTTCCTCTTTGCAATGCTTGATCTCTTGCAAAAACGGTAACTGAACAGGGCACTAGACTTGGATCTTTGCACATTCACAGATGATAATATATGCCCAAGGACATTGCAGTTTGCTTGCCTTACGGGCAGAGTGAAGATATATGAAATAAATATTAAGAAACCTCAAAGAAATGAACAGCATAACTTGTCAGAGGAACATCAATTGTATATAATCCCTTGACAGGAAACAGTTCAATTAAAATAGAGGACAAGATCCAACAAGTACTGTTCATATTGTACTAAATCTCATAACCACTTATCACTGCCTATTTTAAGAGTACTTATTTTCATCTGAATGTGCATCAACTCCAGCCCTGTTTGTTTCAGCTTTGATCTGATTCGAATCATCTGGGGATTCACTTCGGTAGCAAAGCAGATTCACAGTTATATAAAGGCCCTGTTTATTTCAGCTTTGATTGGATTCGAATCTGGTAGGACTAGGGTTCCTACCGGGCCTCCGGCGTAGATTGTATGGGCAAGGAGGAGGAGGACGAGGGCTGGAACGGGCGCGCCGGCGAGAGGGCGCCGTCGCAGCTAGGGTTGGGTGCGGCGGCGGCTAGGGTTCCGGCTCCTTGGGGAGCCGGGCAACAGAAGATTATAATATCTTTATTGCTTAATCTCAAACGATGTCTTACAACTAGTATTTATAACTTTAGCCTAAGATAACTTTCCTAAGATAACTTGTGGGCCAAGCCCCTAATACTAATGCCCAGTGGGCCTCTTCCGGCTATAGACCAAGCCGATCATAACATCTCTCCCCGCCTGCGCAAACAGCTCGTCCTCGAGCTGAAAGTCTGGATAGTGTTGGCGGAATTCCTCACGCTGCTCCCAAGTAGCCTCCTCCTCCGGAAGGCCCGCCCATTGAATGAGGACGAACCACACTCCACGTCGAAGTTGCGCCTGCAACACCTTGGCCGGCTCTGGAAGAATGCGACCATCGGCGGTTGGAGGAAGCGCCGGAGGAGCCGCCGGTGGCTCGCCACGGAATAGCTTGAGCAGCCCCACATGGAAGACGTCGTGGATGCGAGCGCGGGCTGGAAGCTGAAGACGATAGGCCACCTTCCCAATGCGCTCCAAGATAGGGAAGGGCCCAGCGTAGCAAGGGCCGAGCTTGCGCTTCGCGCGCGGGTCGAGTGACTTCGTAGAGCGGTGGAGAAGACGCAGCCACACCCAATCACCCACCGCGAACTCCGCCTCGCGATGATGGTCGTCGTAGTAGTGCTTGGCCAGCTGCTGGGCCTGAAGGAGACGCTGACGGACCTCAGCAAGCATCTCGTCACGGGTGCGGATAAGGTCACCCGCAACCTCTGTCTGAGCCGTCTCCGGGTCCACCGGAAGTATAGGCGGGGGTTGTCGACCATAGACCACCTCAAACGGCGTAGCACGTAGGGCGGAGTGATAGGAGGTGTTGTAGCAGTACTCCGCCCAAGAGAGCCAGTCCACCCAAGCTCGAGGCCAATCACCTGTCACACAACGCAAATACATGGCAATGACCTTGTTAACCACCTCGGACTGACCGTCCGTCTGAGGATGGAACGCCGTACTCAGGCGGAGCTGGACGCCCGCCATCCTGAAGAGGTCGCGCCAAACATGGCCCATGAACACCGGGTCCCGATCACTGACGATCGAAGCTGGGAACCCGTGTAGACGGACGATGCCGTCGAAGAAGGCCCGGGCCACTGACGCCGCCGTGTACGGATGGCCGAGCGCGATGAAGTGGGCGTACTTGGAGAAGCGGTCGACCACCGTGAGGATGACCGACTTGCCGCCCACCTTGGGAAGGCCCTCGATGAAGTCCATGGAGATATCCGCCCAGACCTGAGACGGCACCTCCAAGGGCTGAAGTAACCCAGCCGGCCTCAGGGTCTCCGTCTTGTTGCGCTGGCATGTTTGACAGGACCGAACCCAGTCGCGGACCAGGGCGCGATCGCCAGGGATGTAGAAGTCAGCGCGAAGACGATGGAGGGTTTTCTACACACCCTCATGACCCGCCGAGTGGGCGAGCTGTAACACCTGGTGACGGAGATCATCATGCGCCAGAACAAAGATCCGGCACCCATGGAGAAGCAGTCCGTCAGAGAAGCGCCAAGGCTCCTCCAGGTCGCCGGCCGTGAGCTGCTGCTGGAGAAGGACGGCATCGTCTGCCGTCGCAGTCGCGCGGCGAATGTCGGCGAAGAGACCGAACGTCGGCCCGGAGCGGATGCACAGGGCCGCCCCTGCGGACTCGTCGGTGGAGGGAGCGATGTCGGAGTCGCGACGGGACAGCGCGTCGGCCACGGTGTTAAGGCGGCCCGGCCGATACTCGACGGAGAAGTCGAAGCCGAAGAGCTTGCTGATCCACTGGTGTTGCGGCACGGTCGACAGCCGTTGGTCCAGTAAGAACTTCAGGCTGTAATGGTCCGTGCGAATGTGAAAGGACCGTCCCCATAAGTACGGCCGCCAATGGCGAACGGCCTGCACAAGGCCAATGAGCTCCCGCTCGTATGCTGCCAGCTTAAGATGGCGCTCCCCGGCTGAAGAAAGCGAGGGGCCCCTCGCCCTGATGAAGCACGGCGCCGAAACCCGCGCCCGAGGCATCACAGTCCACCACGAACGGGCGGTCGAAGTCGGGCATCTGGAGGACAGGGCCCGTCGTGAGGGCCCCCTTGAGGGCCTCGAACGCCGTCGTCGCCTCGTCGTCCCAGGAGAAAGCGTCGCGACGGAGCAGCCGCGTGAGGGGCGCCGCGATGAGCCCGAACTCCCGGATAAATTTCCGGTAGTAGCCGGCGAGGCCGAGGAACCCGCGGAGAGCCCGTGGCGAGTGAGGCGTCGGCCAGGCGGAGACGGCTGCCACCTTGTCGGCGTCCATAGCCATCCCGGCGGCCGAGCTGACATGGCCGGGGTAGGCGACGGTAGGTGTCCCGAACGAGCACTTCGAGCGCTAAAGGTGGAGGTCGTGCGCCCGAAGCTCGTTGAAGACGATGGCGACGTGCTGGAGGTGCTCGGCCCAGGTGGCGCTGTAGATAAGAATGTCATCAAAGAAAACAAGCACAAACCGCCGTAAGTAGGGCCGAAGGACGTCGTTCATCAGGGCCTGGAAGGTCGCCGGGGCGTTGGCGAGGCCGAAGGGCATCACCAAGAACTCGAAGTGGCCATGGTGGGTGCGAAACGCCGTCTTGGCGATGTCGTCCGGATGCATACGCACCTGATGATAGCCCGACCGAAGATCGAGCTTGGTGAAAAAGCGCGCCCCATGGAGCTCATCCAAGAGCTCGTCGACCACCGGTATAGGGAACTTGTCCTTGAGCGTGAGCGAGTTCAGGGCGCGGTAGTCGATGCAGAAGCGCCACGTGCCGTCCGACTTGCGGACAAGAAGCACCGGCGCGGAGAAGGGTGACGTGGAGATCCGGATGATGCCTGCAGCGAGCATAAGGGCACACTGTCTCTCCAACTCATCCTTCTGTAGCTGAGGGTAGTGGTAGGGCCGAACCGCCACGGGGGTGGAGCCCGGCACAAGGTGAATGCGATGGTCGTACACCCGGGCGGGCGGAAGGCCCCGTGGCTCGTCGAAGAGGTCGCTGTGCTGCTGCAGAAGGGGATCCAGCAGGGGGTGCTCGGCCTCGGAGGACGCGGCGACCAGCTGGAGGTGTGGCACGGCCGGCGTAGCGCCCCCAATGCCGTCCCACCGGATTTGGCAGCCCAGCCGCCAGAGTCATCGTGAGCGCGTCGAAGTCCCACAGGATGGGCCCGAGGGTCCGGAGAAAATCCACGCCGAGGATGCAGTCGAAGCAGCCGAGGTCGATCCCTGCACAGGTAATGGAGAAGTGTTCACCCCCGATGGAGATGGGAACGTTGTGGGCGAGCCCATGACACTGGAGGCAATCACCGTTCGCCACCGTAATCCGGAGGCGCTCCCCGCCCGTCGTCGGAAGGGCTAGACGACGCATGGTCGCCTCGGGCAGGAAGTTATGGGTGGAGCCGGTATCCAGCAGGGCCACCAGCTGCTCGCCATGGATCGTCACCGGCAACAACATGGTCCGCTCGCCACGGATGCCGGCGAGGGCGTTGAGGGAGACGACGCATGCCGTCGCCGTGGGATCCGCGGGCGTGTCCTCAGCCGCCGCGGGTGGCGGTGGGGCGTCGGTCGACTCGTCCGCCTCGGTGTAGTCGACCGTCTCCAAGTAGAAGAGGCGAGGGCAGACATGAGTCGGCGTGTAGGGCTCATCGCAGTTGAAGCAGAGGCCCTGACGGCGACGCTCCAGCTGCTCGACCGGTGATAACCGGCGGAAGGTCCGTGTGGTGGCCGGGGGTGCGGCCGTCGCGGCTGGAGGAGGCCGGCCCGGTGCTGGTGGAGTCGGCGCTGGTCGACTGAGCTGGCGGCCGCCCCGTCCGAGCGGTTGCTGCAGTGCCTGGGCCCCCTGCTCCAAGGCCCGGGCGTAGTACATGGCCGACTGAAGGTCGGGGGGTTCCCGGAGCTCGACGTCCACGCGAATATGATCCGGCAGACCGCCCACAAATAGCTCGGCGCGCTGAGTCGCGGAGACGCCCGGCGCGTGGCACGCCAGGGCCTGGAATCGATCGGCGTAGTCTTGCACCGTGGATGTAAATGGTAAGCGGCCGAGGGTCGCCAGTCGGCTACCCCGGATGGGGGGCCCGAACCGGAGGAGACAGAGCTCCCGAAAGCGATCCCACGGTGGCATGCCGCCCTCGTCCTGCTCGAGGGCGTAGTACCAAGTCTGCGCAGCGCCCCAGAGATGATAGGACGCGAGCCAGGTGCGATCCGAAGCGAGCGTCCGCTTCCCCCGAAAGAACTGCTCGCACTGGTTGAGCCAGTTGAGGGGGTCCTCCGTGCCCTCGTAAGTGGTGAAGTTCAGTTTGGCAAACCGAGGGGGTGTTGGGCCGCCGTGTCCGGGAGCTGCGGCTGTCGACGGCAGCGTGTACGCCGGGTCGGGGATCTCCGGAGCGTAGGTCGCCGAGCTGGAGGGCCGATCGAACGGCAGGGAGGGCGCCGAGTGTTCCGGCGCCGTGGTATAGACCGGGCCCGAAGACGATCCGGCCGCCCACGCGGGAAGTGGCGACGGCGATGGCGGAAACTGCACCTGGTGCAATGGCCGACCGGTGGGGCGGGGCGCAGGTGGTGGTGCCGTCGACGGTGGCGGCGGCTGGTGGTGCTGCTGTGCCGCAGCCGTCGCCGTGGTGGCCAGTGGTGGCGCCGGCAGAAACTGCTGGGGAGGCCCCCCCAGCGGCGCGGTGGTGGCCGGCCACGCCGGCCACGGAGTACCCGCGGCGGAGTAGTGCTGCAGCATCAGCGGCGGCAGCGGCGCCCCTCCGTAGGGCGACTGGAAGGCCGGGGCGAGCCACTGTAGCGGCGGCGGCCCGTAGGCGGTGGAGGCGGCGCTCGGCGGCGGGGGCTGGTTCCCGGCGAGGTAGAGGCTGGATGCCCCGGACCGCCTGGACGAGCTCCCGCAGGGTGCCCGACACCTCCTCGGGCGAGAGGATGGGGGGCGGCTCCGCCGTGGTGATGGTCGGCGCTGGCGAGGTGGCGGTCCCGGACGTGATCGCCGGCAGTGGAGGCGGGGCGGTGGCGGTAGGAAGCGGCGGCGGTGGTGGAGGAAGCGACATGATCGACCTGGTGTCTCTGGATACCAAATTGGTAGGACTAGGGTTCCTACCGGGCCTCCGGCGTAGATTGTATGTGCAAGGAGGAGGAGGACGAGGGCTGGAACGGGCGCGTCGGCGAGAGGGCGCCGTCGCGGCTAGGGTTGGGTGCGGCGGCGGCTAGGGTTCCGGCTCCTTGGGGAGCCGGGCAACAGAAGATTATAATATCTTTATTGCTTAATCTCAAATGATGTCTTACAACTAGTATTTATAACTTTAGCCTAAGATAACTTTCCTAAGATAACTTGTGGGCCAAGCCCCTAATACTAATGCCCGGTGGGCCTCTTCCGGCTATAGACCAAGCCGGTCATAACAGAATCACATGTAGATGCGCTTCAGTGATAAAGCTGATTCACAGAATCAGCTTCGCCACCGAAGTACAGTTTGAGGTGCTTCAACAAATTGCACTAAAAATGTTCTGAATCCAGATTCAGCTTCACTGGCGAAGCTGATTCGAAATAGTTGTTTGTTTCAGATTCCAGATCCAGCTTCACTAACAAAGCTGGCTTCAGTGGCAAAGCTGATTCACAATAGTTGTTTGTTTCATATTCCAGATTCAGCTTCACTGGCAAAGCTGAATCTGTTTTCTGAAGCTCAAACAAACAGGGTTTCTGCACAAAAGTGCATGTTACTTTTATGAGACCCATGTACTTAAAAATGCTAACATATACAAAGAAGCACGTTTATCTCACACCCTTGTAGAGCAAACTGTACATAAAAGAACATGCGATAGTCCCTAGTAGCTTTATATTTCACTTAAAACAGTACAGATTAATTCCTATAGTGTAATAGGTTTAGAAATTTGAGATAACTGAGACAATGCTTGTTTCCCAACAGGGAATTGCGTGCAACAGACCATCGCTGCGAATAGAACATGTTCATTTAAATGCATACCTTCTCGATGTTGTCCATCATGATCCCTTTAACCTCTGAAAGATGTGATTTCACCTTAGAGAGCTTGCTAATTTCCTCTGGATGATTAATACAATACTGCATGTGATCCTTCAGCCTTGGCCTGAACTCAGGACAGAGAGAAAACAATAAGCACTTCCATGGTAACGAGAACACCAAAGTATACATAACTTAATAAGCAAACAATTCCATACCCAAATTCCCGGTCAAGATTGTAGGCAATGCTAAACCGGTCCTCAAACAGGAAATCGTCCTCATCCGCGTCATCAGCAAGCGGGTGTTGTCCCTCCTCATCGATACTGGACCCATACCGCTGCATGAAGTCTTCCCTAACCCTCTCTAGGAACACAAATGGCACGCTCCTTCCCAGAGCCTCTTCGGTCACCACAAGAAACACTGCACACATCATGGATACATCCGAAGTCAACTCAACAGGTCCGGGCAACACTGACACCGCATATGCTTTCCACGAGCAGGCTTGCAGATGCAGCGAACAGAAGAGGGAATCATGAGCATACCGAAACCACGGTCAACGAGGAAGTTGAAAGTGTGACCATCGCACGAGTAGGTGGACCTGGTGCTATTGGAGGGCAGCTTCTGGAGGCACTGCACGGCGATGGTGCTGAAGTTGCCGGAGAAGGCCGTGTGCTCGGCCAGCACCACGGAGCCCTTGGCCACGAAGCTGTATATCAGTGTTTGCTTGCTACCACCGTCCATGGCTCCCCCTCTCTCTTCTACCTCCCGAAATTAGCCACCGCAGAAGCCCTAATTCCCAACAGCACTAATAAGCACAAAGATTGGCACGAAACAGGAATCGTACAATTTGGTACCGCGTGGCATCCAGAAACTAACCTCGATTGACCCAGATTGATGGGGAATACTAACACAGGATTTCAATCAAACCAAAATATGAATCGGATCAGATCTCGGGGTGGGGGATCAAACTCGAAGTGGAGGCGGATAGGGAGGTTTCGAGACGGGGTAGGGGAGTACCTTGTAGAGGCTCGTCTCGCGCAGGGGTTGGCCGTCCTCCTCCTCCTCTCCCTCGCAGTGAACGTGAATCGACCGGAAGAGGGCGCAGCGGTTGCGCGTCTATTCCGTCTTGTTGCGTTGCCTTAGAGCATCTCCAGCCGTTGGCCGCCAGACGCGCCGTGGGCGAACCGGCGCTAGTTTCGGCTTGGGTGTTAGTTTGTTCCCAGTCGCCGGCCCGCAGGTCGCCCTCAGGCGTCGATATCGGTCCATTTTTCGATGCTTTCAGCTCATTTTCGGCGCTTTTCAGCCCATTTCCGGCGCAAAACGGCCCAGGCTCGACGTTCTCGTAGATAGTTACCACAGATAGATAGATATTTCATACGATAGATAGATAATAGATAGTTCACATAGTCTTCTTCTACGACCTACTACTAGTCATTCTCCGACTCGGACTCTTCCTCGGTGATGTCCTCCTCCGACGTCTCAGCGTAGGCGTCAAGGAACCGCTCGTCGGTAAAGTCCCAGGAGGACGCATCTCCTTGCTCGACGTTGGACTTAGCGACCGCCCTCCGCGCTCGCTTGTCCTCGCGATAAGCCGCTCGCTCCTTCCTCCTCTTCTTCCTCTCCGCCCTCCTCTCGGCCAAGAACCGGTGCTCGTCAATGAAGTCTTGCGGGAAGTTTTGGCGCCACGTCGCCATGGCTTCCTCATACATCTCGGCCAAGTGGAGACGGTGCGCCCGCCTACGGTTCTTCCGACGATCTTCGTCGGTTCTAAGCCGCGGGGGAGGCGCCAGCTCATGTGCCCGCTCCAGAGTCGGCACGTCCGTGAAGTTCATGTCCCAACGGGAACGCCGGAGGCGCCACGCCGCAGCGTCGTACGCGCGGGCACCCTCCTGAGCAGTGTCGAAGGCTCCGAGGCGGAGGCGCACGTCGCTCGACTGAATCTCGGCGGAGTAGGTGCCGGACGGACGAACCCGGACGCCGCGGTAGCCCGCACCTCCCCGGCGGCGAGGCGGCATGGGGGCGCAGTGCGTGTCGGCGACGAAGCAGCCAGCGGCCGGAGGGGCGCAGTGCGTGGCAATGCGGAGGAGAGTGCGGTGGGCGATGTGGCTGCGGTGTGGACGTTCACCGGCGAGGTAGGATACTTTCATAGCCGGAGCTCGCGCGGCGAGAGGCGCATGCCAGGCGCGCGGCGGTCGCCCGTGGTGCCGGGCGACGCGACGGGTCGCTGAGGGCGGCATCAATGGCAGGCGACGGCTCGACAGTGCAGCAGCTTTGGCATTGATTCCCGCGGGAACCGAGGCGATGAGGACGACGAAGCAGCACGTCGCTGACAGGGCGGGCCCATCCCATTCGCGCCAAAAACGCCTCGCCCACCGCCCCGGGTTCGGGTTGGGTCCGCCGGCGCCAGTTTCAGCCCAATCCGGCGATTTTCGGAGTCCTGGGGACGCGACTGGGCCATTTTTTCGGCGCCGACGCCTAAAAAGTGGCCTTGGGGGGCCTGTTGGGGGCGCGGCTGGAGATGCTCTTAGGCTAACTCCACCGCGCGTAACGTTTGGTTTTGCCGGATTTTGTCCCTTTGGGCGCATATTGGTTTGCCCATGTCCGCATTTGTCCGATGGGTCGTGGGTGCACCCAACGCGCGGCCGCACCCCAAAACCTGTCCGGGGTGGACGTGAATTAAAAAAATTGTAAAAACTTAAATGAAATGACTAAAAAAGTAAATAAACTAAGTTAAAAAAACATAAAACATATATATAGGGGTTACGGCCACAAAACGGCCGAGTTTATCAGTCCACTTAAACGGCCCAGTTCGTAATTAACATAAAACAAACAAAAAAAGCCTCCCGCGCGCTCCGGCTGCGCCCGTCAATGCTGTGGCCGACGCCGTCTTCATTGGCCGCCGGTGTCGTCGTCGTCGCTGACCAGGTCGACGTAGGCCGGCGGCGTACAGAGGTGGGCCGACGGTGGATGGCAGACGGGGGCGGGCTGGACGACGAGAGGTGCCTGCACCACCTCCTCCCGTGGCGACGCCTCCCGCTCTGGTGACCGCGACGGCGTCGGGCGCCAGTTCACGCCCACGGCTCCGGCCATCTCGTATGTCGTGCACGACCAGCCCCACCCCTGGCCCACCAGGGTCGGGTGGAACGCGGCCACCGGCGGCTCCTCCACCACCTCCTCCTTCGCCATCATCTCCTCGAGGCCCTCCCACTGGCGCTTGCCGTGTGTGAACATGGAGTCATCCATGACGCGTGCAACGAGACGGGCCTCCTCCTCCTCCGTCATGCGAGGAGGTGGTGGTGGCGATGGAGACGGCAAAGGCGACGGCGTGGGCGTGACGCCGCGCACCCGCCTACGCCCGCACTCTTAGGGAGCAGGCGCTGCGCGCTCCTGTCATGGCCGCCGCGGCCCCGTCGAGGTGCCGGCGAAGAATGACATGCGCCTGGTGTCGTGCTCGTCACGAAACCAGGTGTCACAGAGCCCGGAGTCGGGGGCGTACCTGGGGTCGTAGAAGAGGTCGTTGAGGAGGAGGCGGCGGCGGCGCTCGATCTCCTCGTCGCGCGCACGGCTGCTCGTCGGGACTGGCGGGATCGGGACCCGGTCGGCGGACAGATGCCAGTTATTGGGGAGATGGACGTCGCTCCAGGGGAACGGCGGCCTCGTCTCCCAATAACGGCGGCACACATCTGCGCGGATGTAATGCCGGTCGCACTCGCAGGCGGACGTGGGCGTGATGGAGAAGGCGGGCGGCGCTGGGGCCTGGCGTGGTGGCGATGGCGACGCGGGTTCCTCTTTCTTCATCGAGCCGCGGCGGCACCCGGAGGAGGAGCCGGCCTCACGGTCGTGCTTCCCCTTGCGGTTCCAGAAACCCATGGCTGGCCGGCCGGCGAGCTCGAGGACAAGGGAGGGCTATCTAAGGTTTGGCATGTCGGGTTTCGAGGAGGCCGCGGGGTGGCGTGGGGCAGTGTGGACGACGACCCGTCCACGCTTCCCACTTAAAGAAGGACGGCGACCGCTCGACGTGCGGATGACAGGTGGGGCCACCCGCTCGTGCACATTGATGTTGGCGGGTGGGAGGTAGGTGGCCGCCTGCCACGTGGCCCCGACGCGGACGAGGCGCACGTCCGTTTGGTGTCCGTCGCGACCCAAACCCAGCTGTGATGCCCCCGATTTGTCCGTACACTAATCATGGACGCAAATGTGTACGGCCAAGATTAGGGACTCACTGGTAGATATCACAACACAACTCTAAAAGTAAAATAAGTCATATAAGCTCCATATTACAAGCCAGGGGCCTCGAGGGCTCGAATACAAGTGCTCGATCATAGACAAGTCAGCGGAAGCAACAAATATCTGAGTACAGACATAAAGTTAAACAAGGTGCCATAAGATGGCTAGCACAAACTGGGATACATATCGAAAGAGGAGTAGGCCTCCTGCCTGGGATCCTCCTGACTACTCCTGGTCGTCGTCGGCAGACTGCACATAGTAGTAGGCGCCTCCGGTGTCGTAGGAGTCGTCGTAGGTGGCGTCTGGCTCCTGGGATCCACCATCTGGTTGCATCATCCGAGAAGAAGGAACAGAAGGGAGAAAGGGGGGAGCAAAGCAACCGTGAGTACTCATCCAAAGTACTCGCAAGCAAGGATCTATACTACATATGCAATGGTAACAATGATATGGGTAGTATCGGTGGACTGAACTGCAGCAAGCGGGAATAAGAGGGGGATAGCTAATCCAAACGAAGACTACGCTTCTGGTAGCCTCCATCTTGCAGCAGTAGAAGAGAATAGATGGTAAGTTCACCAAGTAACATCTAATAGCATAATCCTACTCGGCGATCCTCCCGCACATCACCATGTGAGAGAGCAACCACCGAGTTATATCTGGAACTCATCTGGGTGTGTTTTATCAAGTGTCCGGTTCTAGTTATCATGAGGTCGGAATACAACTCCGGGTCGTCCTTTTACCGAGGGACACGGCTATTCGAATAGATTAACTTCCCTGCAGGGGTGCACCACATAACCCAGCACGCTTGATCCCATTTGGCCGGACACACTTTCCAGGGTCATGCCCGGCCTCGGAAGATCAACACATCGCAGCCCTACTTAAGCACAGCAGAGAGGTCAGCACGTCGGTCTAAGTCCTAAGCACACAGGGGTCTGGGCCCATCGCCCAATGCACACCTGCATGTTGCGAGGGCGGCCGGTAAGCAGACCTAGCCTCTCCTAATACCAGAGTAGGCTTTCCAGTCCAATCCGGCGCGCGCCGCTAAGCCGCTGACGTCAAGAAGGCTTCGGCTGATACCACGACGTCGAGTACCCATAACTATTCCCACGTAGCTGGTTAGTGCGTATAGGCCAACGGCCAGACTCAGATCAAATATCCAAACTTGTTAAGCGTGTTATTATGAAATAACCGCGGACAACGACCAGGGCCAGGCCACCTGTCTCCTAGGTGTCTCAACCTGCCCTGTCGCTCCGCCACAAAGATCCACACAGAGGGCCGTCGGGAAAGTATGTCCTTTCAGCCCCCAATCCGTGAATCAACCGCGGGTACTCACCGAGTCGACCCGACTTTAGTCACAACAAGTATCATGTATATGTGTATGTAATATATACCCGTGATCACCCCCAAGTGATCACGGCCCGATAGAATAGCAGGGCAGACGGACAAGGGTGTAGGGCCACTGATGGAATACTAGCATCCTATACTAAGCATTTAGGATTGCAGGTAAAGTATCAAACAGTGGTAGCAATAATGACAGGCTATGCAGCAGAATAGGATTATCAAAAGCAGTAACATGCTACACTACTCTAATGCAAGCAGTAGAGAGAAGAGTAGGCGATATCTGGTGATCAAAGGGGGGGCTTGCGTGGAAGCTTGGCAGCCAAAGTGGGGTCGTCAACACCGTAGTCGATCGGGGCAGCAGCAGCGTCGGTCTCGTAGTCTACCAGAGAGAAGAGGGGGAACAAACAGTCAATACAATGCAAACAGATGCATGACATGACATGTAACGGTGCTAAGTGTGCCCTAACGCAGTATCGGGTGATACTGACGAAGGGGGGAAACATCCGGGAAAGTATTCCCGGTGTTTCGCGTTTTCGGACGGATGAAACGGAGAGGGAAAGTTGCGGGTTCGGTATGCTAGGGATGTGTGGTGGACGAACGGTCTGCGTATTCGGATGCGTCTCGAAATTCTGAGCAACTTTCTTATATAAAGTATTTTCATCCGAGTTACTGTTTATTTTATATTAATTTTTAAAGTTTTAAAATCATTTTCTAATTTATTAATTACTAAATAAAGCAAAATTATCCAGAATAGTGCATGCTGACGTCAGCATGACGTCAGCAGTCAACATAGCGTTGACTGGGTCAAGCTGACGTGTGGGACCCGCGTGTCATTGGCAGTAAACTAACTAACAGTTTAGTTAGATTAATTATGTTTTAGTTAATTATAGATTAGGTTAATTAATGATTAGATTAATCTAAATGTGATTAATTAACTTAATTAATTTGTTAATTAATTAATATATTTATTTATTTAATTTTCTTATTTTTTTAATCTCTTTTTTTTCTTTTCGTTCTGGGGGGGGCGGGCCCCCCTTGTCATTGGCCCAGAGGGGCCAAGCGGGTTTGAGCGCTTCGGGCGCACGGGCGTGGGCGTCGGGCGCCTGCCCGGCCGCGGCCAGGCAAGGCCCCGGCGCGCCCCGGCGTTGCTTCGGCGGAGGCGGGCGGGAGCGGCCAGGGGAGGCCCCGGCGCGGCCCCGGCGGTGGCGGGCGGAAGGCCTCGGGGGCGCGCGGTGGTGGAGGTGGGGACCGCGGCGGCGCGGTGGAATGGCGGGGCGGGGCCGTGGCGGCCAGAGGCGGCGAGCGGGCGGGCAGAGCGGCAGCGGGGCGAGGCCAAGGGTGGCCAGGGCGCGGGGCGCCGGGCGCCCATCGAGGCGGAGGGAGAGGCCGTGGCCACGGCGAGGCACGAGGGCCATGACGGCTGGCCGCGAGCGGAGCAGCGGTGAACGGAGGGGGGCGCGACCACGAGCTGAGGCCGGCGCCGAAGCGCGGGCGGTCGCCTGAGGAGGGGCGCCGGTGGGAGGCCGTGGCGGGCGCCGCTGGCAACGGCCGACGGCGGGAGAGCGGCGGCTGTGGGCGTGGACCGGCAGGGCGGAGGCGGAGCTAGGCAGAGGAGAGGAGGAGGACGAGGCCTCACCACGGTCTGTAGGGAAAGGGCAGTGGGGGGTCGAGGCGGTGGTCGTGGACGACGACGACGGTGGCGAGGCAGCCCGACGGCGGCGACCGCAGAGGGAGACAACGCGGGCGTCGCGGCGTCGGGGTCGATGGGGCTTCCGCTCCCGATCCAGTCGAGAGAGGGGGGGAGGAGTGTCGGTGGGATATTTTCCCCACAGTGGGGTGGGGGTGTTATAGGCTGAGGTGGTAGTGGGTCGAGGCCCAGTAGGTTAGGGTAGGTTAGTTTTTTTTGTTGTTGTTTGTTTTTCATTTTCTTTCATTTAATTATTCCTTTTCTGTTTTATTTTATTTTAAAATACTTAGGCATTTTTAGAAACTGTAATAACTATACCATAATTGATCTTGCAATATTTAGCATCGCCCGAACATTTTTATTTAACATTTTGAAAACTTATATTGTTTATTTCTTTTTCGGGTTCTTATTTCGAACGGGGTTTTCGATTAACGTGATGTTATCAACAGTAACACGATGATGTGGCATCATTAGCAGAGAATTACTGTAGCGTGATTACCCGGGCGTTACACCGGCGCAAGTTTGCGCTCGAAATGGGTCGGCCCGGACACAAAACGGACAAGATGGGTCCGGGCCGTCGCGCGCTGGGCCGCCTCCTTTGTTCGTTTTACCCCCAAACGGACGGGACCGGACAGGATAGGGTCGCGCGGTGGAGGCCAACTCCACCGCGCAACCCCATTTTGTCCGCTGGACGCAGTTTGGATAAAAGCGGACACATGTAACGACCCAGCGGCAGACTGATGAGGACATCACTAACAAAGTTCCAACCACAGCCCTAACTGACACATATATAGGACCAATTACTAGAGCTCGCGCACGCCAATTAAATTACCAGGTACTTTCGTTTCTTGGTAATGAGTCTAATTTTCATGAGAATATGATGCTGCCTAAATTGGATACGTTTGTCTTGCTTACAAATGAAGGACCTAACTTGGACAAGAAGGATGAACATTGGAGTAAGATCAAGTATGGAGATGATGGCATGCACAAGGAGAACAAGAACGGAGTTGCAAGTGATGATTTCAGGACTTTGAAGCCACCATAATGAGTGTGTGAAGCCTTCGACGAAATATACAAGATGCCACTTCATAAATTTCGTCCAGAGGTTATTATAGATGCCGCGTCACCTTATTATTGGGTCAGGCCCATGTAATTTTGAAATAGTAAAGTACAAGCTGTTTTTAGAGTCCGTATGTGTGGGGAAAACAGAGTTAGGGTTGGTTTCGGACCCCTTCTCCAAGGGACCACGAAATTCCCTCTCTCTTTCTCCATATATACAACCCTTAGGGCATCGTTTAGACTTTGGGTTTTGTTTAGATTAAAGTTCGCCATAGCTGCAACTTCGCGTACTTCGTTTGTGTTCAACGACCAGACAAAGACGTCACAGAACCCCACCTTGATCAATAAAGCTTTCACCTTATATTCGCAATATCCATATTACAATCTTAGTTTCTTGCTTGTTCTTCGTTTGCTTGCAGGAAATAGACCCTCGTGCTCAGGTTGATCATGCTCCGGCGTGGTCAATAACCTCTCGGAGTTGGTTGAGCGATTGCTAAGGCGTGACGTCCTCGCACGTTCGTAGTCGGATCGTCAAAGTCTACTCCACCAAAAACGATAGCCACCATCTCATCGAAAGACGGGACACCTTTGCATCTATCAAGTGGTATCAGATTTTCAAGTTGCTCGGTTAGATTTTACAGTTTTTCGTAGATTAGATCGAGTCTGTTCTTCATACCTACAGTCCACGAAAAAGCCAAAAAAAATTAGGGTTAGTTCATCATATCCGAACCAGTCTGAGCCTTGCATAATCTTTTCCGTGTTTGCTTAGTTGAATTTGCGGTTGCAGAGTCATGTCGAGTTGCTGGTCTTAGCGTCTAGTTCTTTGGAGTTTCGAGTTCTGTTCATAGTTTGTCACGTCGCCGCCACACCATATTCTTCGCTGCTCCCATACCACCACCGCTGCCATATCCCACCACCGCTGCCATAACCTACAACCGCTGCCAGATCCTACCACCATATATCCACCACCAATCCGAATTCGTTTGGTTTGTTCTCGAGATCCATCTATGTTTCGGATTCGTGTTTCCTTGCCTGCATAGGTCTCAAAAAAAAATAGTCTGGAGACCCCCGGGCAGTTTTTAGGCCAAAATTTCGGCAGGTGAAAATATTTTTTCCCTATCCTATTTTTAGGCTTTTCTGAGTCTTTTGAGACACGTGCCATCATACTATTTTTTTACCGCACTTTTTCGTCGTCGCTGCCCTGATTCCGAAAAAAAATCGTCAGAAAAAATTTCGTTCCTATCATCTTAGTTTGACTTGGGAAGAGTTTTGAGACTCGCCATTATAGTGTTTTTCAGCGGAAAAAAAGGAGCGCAAAAAAAAGAGGCGAAAAAAATTCAGAGTGTGCTTTCCCCTTGATTATGTGCAGCGCCGTGATTTTGTTAGTGTTCTAGGCTCGCGTCTCTAGTACAGTCTAGCCTAGGACCAGCACAGTACCGTCGTTGAGCGTTTATTCAACTTTGCATCTCTGAATTGATTATTGCTGACCCTTTTTGCTACCATCTTATAAGCCTTCCCAACTCCACATACATCTACGTCGTGCGTTTGACTCTCCTTGGTAATCGCTTTATCCAACCTTTGAGAGTTTTGACAACCACGGTTGCCGATCACCGCCTGCTGCTGGGTAAGAACTGGTAGAATTTGAGATTTGCTTGACGGATTTGTGACACCACACCACCACCATTTTCTAGTAGTCTGTAGGATCATATTTTTGTGTGTTTCTATTGCTGCTAACCATGCCAGGATCACAAGTCGACGAGACTGACTGGGAGAACATAACGAACAAGGAGTTGCATGATAAATTTCAGCAAATGATGGGTCAACAGGTAGAAGATGTGATGACCAGTTTTGACAACGCACTAGCGAGGATGGATGGCATTGATAAGTCAATTGACACCAAGTTGGATGCCAAATTCGCTGAAGTGCTTGCGCGTCTACCTCCACTTGCTGCACCGTTGCAACAACAACAACAACCACCTTCACGTCGCGAAATCGCCCTCCGCAAAGCGAGCCATGTCGCTCTTCAGCCTGGCCAAACTATTGGTGATGTTGTTGATACTTCTGTGGCTCCTGCTGCTGCTGAGGAGGAGGACGATTACGTGGGAGATTACGAGGATGAGGTTGATCAAAATCAGAACTACATGCAACAACCAGCACCACAACCACCAGGTCGTCCACATGCAAATAATCGCAATGGTAGGGCTGCACCATACCCTCAGGTACGAGATCATGACCATCTCCCTAAACTAAAATTGAACATTCCACCGTTTGAGGGTAGATATGTTCCTGATATATATCTTACTTGGGAGTTAGAAACCGAACAACGTTTTACATGTTTAAGATATCCCGAGAAGAGACGTGTTGCTGCTGCTCTTTGTGCTTTCACTAGTTTTGCTTGTGTGTGGTGGTCTGAATATTGTAGGTTACATCCAGATAATATTCCAACTACTTGGGCTGCTTTGAAAACTGCTATGCGTACTCGTTGGGTTCCACCATATTATCAACACGAATTACTTCAGAAATTGTAGCGTTTAAGACAAGGAAAAAATTCTGTAGAGGGATATTATCAGGAATTACAAACTGGCCCGATTAGATGTGGTATTATTGAGGACAATGAGGCTATGCTTGCACGTTTTATGGGTGGCTTAAATAGAGAGATTCAGACAATTCTAGAGTATAATGTGTATACCAATATCACTCGTTTATTCCATCTTGCTTCCAAAGTTGAACGTGAAGTGCAGGATCGACAGGCCTTGGCACGAACTAATTTTTCTGCAGGTCGACCTTCATCATGGACACCGCGTGCATCATCTACTTCGACACATCCGACTGCACCACCGCATACTTCATCCGTCACTTCTAGCCGTGATAAGAGCAAACAGGCACCACCACCATCAACCAGGAGTACACCTTCCGGTCCTGCGCAGAGCTCTTCTTCATCCATGGAATCCAATGGGCCAATACATGATGTTATATGTCGTCGTTGCACTAGTCGTGGTCACTATGCGAGCAAATGCCCATCGCAGCTTGTCATGATTGCTATTGAGGATGGTGGTTATGAGTCCGCCAGTGACTATGATGAGGAGATTTTGGTTCTTATTACACGTGAAGAACACGATGGAGATGATTCTGAAAATGAGACGCAATACATGGCTCCTGAAGACGCTGACATGTATGAATGTTTAGTTGCTCAACGTGTTTTGAGTGTGCAGGTCACACAAGCGGAGCAAAATCAGAGGCATAATTTGTTCCATACAAAGGGAGTTGTGAAGGAATGTTCTGTTCGCGTCATCATAGATGGAGGGAGCTGCAACAACTTGGCTAGCATGGAGATGGTGGAGAAGCTATCTCTCACCACAAGACCACATCCACATCCTTACTACATCCAATGGTTCAACAGCAGCGACAAGGTTAAGGTAACACGTACTGTTCGTGTGCATTTTAGTATCTCCACATATGCTGATTATGTTGATTGTGATGTGGTACACATGCAAGCATGTTCCTTATTACTTGGTAGACCATGGCAATTTCATAAAAATTCTATACACCATGGTAGAAACAATCAGTATACTCTTGTTCATAAGGATAAACGTATTACTTTGCTTCCTATGTCTCCTGATTTCATTTTGAAAGATGATATTAATAGAGCTAATAAAGCAAAACAGGAGCAAAATAAGAGTGAAAATCAGATTGTGGCAAAAGAATTTAAGCAACAAATGAAGCCTAATAACACACCATCATCTCATGTTGCATCTGAAATTAAATTAAAAAGTGGATGTTTACTTGCCACTAAATCTGATATTAATGATCTAGATTTAAGCAAATATGTTTGCTATGCTTTTGTGTGCAAAGAGGCATTATTTTCATTCGAGGACGTGCCTTCCTCTTTGCCTCCTGCTGTCACTAACATTTTGCAGGAGTTCGCGGACGTCTTTCCACAAGACGTGCCACCGGGATTACCACCTATTCGAGGGATTGAGCATCAGATTGACTTAATTCCCGGTGCATCACTACCCAACCGCGCACCATACCGTACCAATCCAGAGGAGACGAAGGAGATTATGTGTCAAGTACAGGAGCTCCTCGACAAAGGTTATATACGCGAATCCCTTAGTCCTTGTGTTGTTCCTATTATTCTAGTGCCGAAAAAGGATGGTACATCGCGTATGTGTGTTGATTGTAGAGGCATTAATAATATTACTATTCGTTATCGTCATCCTATTCCTAGGCTAGATGATATGCTTGATGAATTGAGTGGCTCTACAATATTCTCCAAAGTTAATTTGCGTAGTGGATACCATCAAATTCGTATGAAATTGGGAGATGAATGGAAAACAACATTTAAAATTAAGTTTGGATTATATGACTGGTTAGTCATGCCTTTTGGGTTAACTAATGCACCTAGTACTTTCATGAGATTAATGAATGAAGTTTTACGTGCTTTGATTGGATGATTTGTGGTAGTTTACTTTGATGATATATTGAGTTATAGCAGATCTTTGGAAGAACATTTGGAACATTTACTTGCTGTTTTTATTGCTCTACGTGATGCATGTTTGTTTGGTAACATTGGAAAGTGCACCTTTTGCACCGATCGAGTCTCTTTTCTTGGCTATGTTGTTACTCCACAGGGAATTGAGGTTGATAAAGCCAAGATTGAAGCTATTGAGAGTTGGCCACAGCCCAAAACGGTCACACACATGAGGAGTTTCCTTGGCCTCGCTGGATTCTATAGGCGTTTTGTGAGAGATTTGAGCACCATTGCTGCACCTCTCAATGAGCTTACAAAGAAGGATGTGCCTTTTGTTTGGGGTACCGCACAGGAAGAAGCATTCATGGTATTGAAAGATAAGTTGACAGATGCTCCTTTACTCCAACTTCCTGATTTTAATAAGACTTTTGAGCTTGAATGTGATGCTAGTGGAATTGGGTTAGGAGGTGTGTTATTACAAGATGGCAAACCTATTGCATACTTTTCTGAAAAATTGTGTGGGCCTAGTCTGAATTATTCTACTTATGATAAGGAGTTATATGCTCTTGTTCGGACTTTGGAAACATGGCAACATTATTTATGGCCCAAAGAATTTGTTATACATTCTGATCATGAATCTTTGAAGCACATTGAAAGTCAAGCAAAACTGAACCGTAGACATGCTAAATGGGTTGAATTCATAGAGACTTTCCCTTATATTATTAAACATAAGAAGGGAAAAGAAAATGTTATTGCTGATGCATTGTCTCATCGTTATACTATGCTTTCACAACTTGACTTCAAAATATTTGGTTTGGAGACCATCAAAGATCAATATGTGCATGATGCTGAATTTAAAGATGTATTGCAGAATTGTAAAGAAGGAAGAACATGGAACAAGTTCATCGTTAATGATGGATTTGTGTTTCGTGCTAACAAGCTATACATTCCAGCTAGCTCTGTTCGTCTTTTGTTGTTGCAGGAGGCGCATGGAGGAGGATTAATGGGACACTTTGGGGTGAAGAAGACGGAGGACGTACTTGCTACACATTTATTTTGGCCAAAGATGAGACGGGATGTTGATCGTTTTGTTGCTCGCTGCACTACATGTCAAAAAGCTAAGTCACGACTCAATCCTCATGGTTTATATATGCCTTTGTCTGTCCCTAGTATTCCTTGGGAAGATATATCTATGGACTTTGTTTTGGGTTTACCGCGAACAAAGAAGGGGAGGGATAACATATTTGTAGTCGTGGATAGGTTCTCGAAGATGGCACACTTTATACCATGTCATAAAAGCGATGATGCTGCTAATGTTGCTGATTTGTTCTTTCGTGAAATTATTCGCTTGCATGGTGTGCCAAATACTATTGTTTCAGATCGTGATACTAAATTTCTTATCCACTTTTGGAGATGTTTATGGGCTAAGTTGGGGACTAAACTGCTTTTTAGTACTACTTGTCACCCCCAAACTGATGGACAAACTGAAGTAGTTAATAGAACTTTGTCTACTATGCTTAGGGCTGTTCTGAAGAATAACGAGAAAATGTGGGAAGAATGTTTGCCTCATATTGAATTTGCTTGTAATCGTTCGTTGCATTCTACTACTAAGATGTGCCCTTTTGAAATTGTCTATGGTTTCCTACCTCGTGCACCTATTGATTTGTTGCCTCTTCCATCTTCAGAGAAGGTTAATTTTGATGCTAAACAACGTGCTGAATTGATCTTAAAAATGCATGAGTTAACTAAGGAAAATATTGATCGCATGAATGCTAAATATAAACTTGTTGGAGATAAGGGTAGAAAACGTGTTGTCTTTGCACCTGGAGATCTTGTATGGTTACATTTGCGTAAGGATAGGTTTTCTAATTTGCGCAAGTCAAAGCTAATGCCACGTGCTGATGGTCCTTTCAAGGTGTTAGAGAAAATAAATGATAATGCATATAAACTTGAGTTGCCTGCAGATTTTGGGGTTAGTCCCACATTTAACATTGCAGATTTGAAGCCTTACTTGGGTGAGGAAGATAAGCTTCCGTCGAGGACGACTTCAATTCAAGAAGGGGAGGATGATAAGGACATCACTAACAAGGTTACAACCACAGCCCCAACTGACACATATACAGGACCAATTACCAGAGCTCGCGCACGCCAATTAAATTACCAGGTACTTTCGTTTCTTGGTAATGAGTCTAATGTTCATGAGAATATGATGCCGCCTAAATTGGATATGTTTGTCTTGCTTACAAATGAAGGGCCTAGCTTGGACAATAAGGATGAACATTGGAGCAAGATCAAGCATGGAGATGATGGCATGCGCAAGAGGAACAAGAACGGAGTTGCAAGTGATGATTTCAGGACTTTGAAGCCACCATAATGAGTGCGTGAAGCCTTGGACGAAATATACAAGATGCCACTTCATAAATTTCGTCCAGAGGCTATTGCAGGTGCCGCGTCACCTTATTATTGGGCCAGGCCCATGTAATTTCGAAATAGTAAAGTATAATCTGTTTTTAGAATTTATATGTGTGGGGAAAACAGAGTTAGGGTTGGTTTCGGACCCCTTCTCCAAGGGGCCACGAAATTCCCCTCTCTTTCTCCATATATACAGCCCTTAGGGCGTCGTTTAGACTGTGGGTTTTGTTTAGGTTAAAGTTCGCCATAGCTGCAACTTCGCGTACTTCGTTTGTGTTCAACGACCAGACAAAGACGTCACAAAACCCCACCTTGATCAATAAAGCTTTCATCTTATATTCGCAATATCCAGATTGCAATATTAGTTTCTTGCTTTTTCTTCATTTGCTTGCAGGAAATAGACCCTCGTGGTCAGGTTGATCGTGCTCCGGCGTGGTCAATAACCTCTCGGAGTTGGTTTAGCGATTGCTAAGGCGCGACGTCCTCGCACGTTCGTAGTCGGATCGTCAAAGTCTACTCCACCAAAAACGATAGCCATCATCTCATCGAAAGATGGGACACCTTTGCCTCTATCACAGACCCCATTTTACCTTTTCGTCCGTTTCGTGTCCATTTCACCCCATCCCTGGACCAAAGTTGGTCTCGCTTTGGGGCAAAAACGGACAAAAAAACTAACACAACAGCCTCGTCCTTGTCCGCTCGTGTCCGGCTGGGCCCATATGTCAACCTCTCCCACCCACCCCACTTTTCTCTTCTCTCTCTCCTCTCTCTTTCTCGCGCCCCGGTCCGCGTCCCCCGGTATCCCGGCGACGCAGCAGTAGCGTGCATGCCGCAACAGTAGCAGGAGCAGGTGAGGTGGCGACGAGCTCAGCGTGGCGGCGAGGCGGCGAGCGCGCATGGCACAACAAGGCGGCGGCGAGCGGCCACGGCGGCAGGAGGAGCCTGGTGACCGCGGCGGCACTCTGGAGCGAAGCGGGGTGCCGGACGTGGCGGAGAAGGCACGCGGTGCGGGCGCGTCGGCCGGAGCAGTGCGCCGCTCGAACGCGCCGAAGCTCGAGCGCTTCGACCGATGCGTGGCACCGCACGGATGCGCTGGAGCACGGACGCCGCGGCGAACGACGGGAGTAGCTAGCTAGACGGCGAGATGCGGCGCGGGCGAGCTGCTGCTCTGCTAGCTAGCTAGGCAAGCGGGCGTGAGGCGGCCAGCGCGGCGGGAGCGACAAGGCTAGGACGTGGCCGGAGGAGGGGCTGCGACGAGGTGTACGCGAGCGCGCGCGGCAAGATGCGGCGCCGGCCAGCTGCTAGGCCTAATAGGGCACGTCTGATGAGCACGGGCATGCTAGCTAGCGATGCATGGCGTGCTTGCTAGCTAGCCAGCCAGCCGCAGCGTTCGCGTGCGTGCTTGCTAGCTAGCTAGCCAGCCGCCGCCGTGTGCGCAAGGCATGCCCATCCGCTGAGCGGCACAGTGCATGGGCGAGCGCGTGGGTTGCGGCGAGGCGACCACGGCGAGGCACAGGCTGGGCGCGGGTGCGGCGAATCCAGACAACGCCATTGCTCCTCGTCGACGCCGGCGACGGTTGTCCGTGAAGTGTTCGATGAAATGTCTAAAGCAGAACATAGCCGGACATATTTTGGGTTGGGTCGGCCGCGTTGGGCGCCTCGATGGCGCGACGACCGCATGCGGACATGCATGTCCATTTTCCTACCCCAAACGGACAGAATCCGGCCAAACCGGACGTCCGTCCACCGCGTGACCTAAATTTACCCCAAATCGTCCGTTTGTGTCCGTTTGGGGTAAAACGGACAAACCGAACGACCCAACGCATCGTAGCATACGGACGTTTCGTCCGGTCTGTGTCCGCTTTTGCCCCATTTCGAGACCAAAGTTGCTCTTGGTTTGGGGCAAAGCGGACAGAAAGCGGACGTCTTCGCGTCCTCGTCGTCCATCTGTGTCTGCCTCGACCCCACTTGTCACTCTCTCCTTTTCTGTACCTGGCCCACCACGTGCACCCACGACCACGACGTATGGGGTGAAAATGGGGTAGCAGCGCTGGGTGCAGCGAGTTTGCGCGGCCTGTGTCCGGTGTTTGTTCTCCTTATTTCTACCCCATACGGACAAAATCCGGACAAAATGGGTATAGATTTAGGGTCGTGCGGTGGAGTTGGCCAATCAACCTGTGGTTGAGATGGTTAGGTGGACAGTGGTATCCCCAACCCACGAGGGTTCAAATCCTGGTGCTCTCATTATTCCCGGATTTATTTTAGGATTTCCGGCGATGCGCTTTCAGCGGGAGGAGACGTTCCCGTCGACGACGAGGCGCCTACGGCGACTTCGTAAATCTCAAGATGATATTCCGGCTCAGTCTCTCGGCGGTGCTCATAGGGGTAGGATGTGCGTGTCTGCGTTCATAGGGGTGAGTGTATGTGCGTGTATATGAGCGCTTGCGTTTGTACTGATGCTCAAAAAAAAGACCAGGTTGTGGCATGGTGACATAGAGCATCTCTAGCACATCCACTAAAATTTGAAACCTTAAATTTAGTTTGTGGTATGTGCTAAATTAAATTAAATTTACGGGTTGGAAATAGCCAGAACAGGCCGCTTATAATGTGGGCGAGCGCGTTCTCTAGCGGCATGCCCGTGAGTACCGCATCCTCGCCATTCTAGACGTGGATGAGAGCACACCCACGAACATCACATCGTCACCGCTCTTGACATGGTCGAGCGCGTGTTTTGGAAGGACGCCCACGAACATCGCATCCTCGTCGCTCAGGCGCATGAGCGTGTGCTTCAACAGCTCGACTGCTAGCATGGCATCCTCGCGGCTCACGAGGAGGATGAGTGCGTGCTCTAGACAGTACCCGAGGAGTCGGGACACGAGCACCGCACCCCCGACGATGAGTACTGCATGGTCCCCATCGCAGTTTACACGTGACTCCATCGCACCCTAGAGGAGCGCGAGCTCCAGTGGGTGCTCGAGGAGTCTCGCGCTGATATGTAGGTAGTGGCGGACGTGCAAGATTATCCTTCAAGCTCTCCTACTCCTCCTACGAAGAAGCCTTCACACCCCCCCGGCCGTACATTCTCTGCCTTGGCTCCGGCAGACCTTTGGAGTTTAGTTGTATGGAACATTAATATTCGGATTAATCTTATTTTGCGGGTTAATATTTACATTAATCATACCTCTACCAAAATGTGAAGGATCAACACTAACGCAAAAAAACCTATGACTAATAGGCACGAATAGATGGTGTGGCAGCATTGCATGCTGCAGAGTAATGCAAGTATATTGCAATTTATGAATTACATGCATGACTAGCTTATGTGGCATGGTTGCATGGCTGGGAAAGGCTAGAGAAAAATAAATAGATAGTGTGTTTAGAGTGCACTCCAATATATGGGAGCATGTAAATATCTTTAGAGTGCACTTCAATTTTTTTTCAGACGCTTAGGTGCACCGGATGCCATGACACGCTATGTTAGAAAAAAAATCTGCTCCAATGTTTTAGAAACATATTATTATCTTGAAACCAGCCACACCCGTCCCTCACCTCATCAAAACAGCCCGAAAAATACGTTTTGAGTGAAGCATAACTTATTTTTGCTGATATATGTATATCCAAACTAGAGTGTTTATATTTCAAGTTTGTGAACAAGTATTATTCTACTACTTTGGATCTATTACAACGCACGGGCCGGCACATTGGTAGTAGTAAAAAACAAATCTCGAGTTGGCACGAGGTCGTGCAGCGGTAGCACCACAAGGCCTGGTGCAGGAGTTACGTCTCCCTCTCGGGGCCCACGGGATTGAGCTTCAATGGTTTACTGCACCTGCCTTTGAGTCAATGACATGTGGACCCTATAGGTGGCTGGTCCACATGTCATTCTCACAAAGGCACAGGGGCGATGGGGTCGAGAGGGGTGAGGCGCGGGTCGAGGGACGTGTGGTGTCATGGATTCGAGTGGCGTCGTGGGAATCGCGTGTGGATGTGGTAGAAACTTGATGGTCGCCGCAGTTCAGTTGGCCCACATGTCATGCACACAAAGGTAGAGGCATGCTGGGGCTGGGAGGGATGAGGCGCATGTCGGGGGACGTGATGTCGTGCGTTGGAGTGGCATCGTGGGAATCACGTGTGGCAGTGGTAGAAGTGTGATGGTAATCGTAGTTCAACTTCCATGGACAAGTTGTCATGTCTACTGACACATGCATTACATACCGATCACTGGAAGGAGTAGTAGAGAAAACTAGGTGGATAAATAGTTCATTATAGTCGAGGAGACGTACGCTACTACACTTGTTCCAAAGACATGCACACTAGCAAAATAGTTCATCTATATCAATATATAGAGAGGATTTTTTTAATAAGAGAGGAAATAGTTCATCCATCTATATGCCCTGCTGCTGCTGCAGCTTCTTGTTCTTCTTCTTGTTCTTGTTCTTCTTCTTCTTCTTCTTCTTCTTCTTCTTCTTCTTCTCATTTTCTGTGGGAGACGGCTTCACAAACAAGCTCTTTCGACCTTGCAGCTATCTTGAAACTCACAAGGGCATCGAGGGCAGCATATTTTATCCGCTCGTAGGTCAAGGGATAATTCTCCCATCCAGACGACCTTAATCCCAGCGTCTTGTCACCCTTCTCAAGATTTGTTCCGAGCAGAAAATTTTCTACGTCGAATAGGGATGGTGTTTGTTTATCACAACCGTCTACAGGAATTTTGGTTTGTAGGTCAGCGATGTTTTCCAAATCAAGGTTGTATGGCGCCAACTTTTGTTTGTCCCCATGGATGGCTGCCCCACAGAAGTATATGTCCTCCCGGGACATGAAATCATTGAGCTCACCTGGTATGGAGAGCGCGTGTATGATGTGATACACCAAAACTTCATCTTCGAGGCACAACTGAAGGACGGCAGTGCGTTGGATCTTCCTTGTGGCACACTCCGTGTACTCTGCGTCGAGACCGATGACCTTCATCTCCACATTTCGGAGGGAGTTAGATACATTGTTGATCCACTCCCGAACAACCCTTGGGTGGTCGGTGATGGTGGCAACTATGCTCAACGAGCCTTTGACGAGGACATGTTTGACGCTAAAAAGTTGCATAGGGATCTCTTTCGCCATTTGGAACCGCTGGACCGAAGGGCTATGGTTTGGAGAATTAGGATTATATGGCTAGTATAATTGAAGAAGGTGATTATTTAAAGGGGATTCGAAATTACTCCATGGGTATGTGAAGAGGTTAAAACAATGTGAATTCAGTGGGGTTTGAATGCAAATGAAGGAGAGGTGAAGAAGCCGAGGAAAATCGGTTCGAAGAAGCCGAGGAAAATCATTTCTCGATGGAGAAGTAAATAGGAGAAGTAGCATGCAGGTAGTTGATTAGACGGCTAGGTAGACCAACTTGTAAAACAAAAAGGTTATGCGAGTAGCATACTAAGGAGTGGTACGTGTTCGTGTACGTGCCCATCCTTCTATCGCTACATGTGCAACTGGATAGTTGAGTTCACTCTTTCGAGTCACCGTGGCGAAACATTTTATGGTTCCTTTTTATTTCTGCACCCCTCCTGACAGGTGGGATCTACGCAAAACCCACTTGGGTAGACGAATAGATATACAAACATATCCATCTCTTTGCAGACACAAAATGTGTCATAGCTGGTTCAGATGGATATTGGCACGTGCATGTGAGACACAACCTTTTCTGGTTAAGGAATATGTGGTTATCCTCAAAAAAGAAAAGACCCTTCTTTGTGCGTCCGCATGCAAGAGAATTTGGTTCTGCTCGCAATATGGATGCTACCTAGAGGATGAAGTGAACCCAGAGGCATGCTGGCACGACCTCTTTCCGCTATATAGTACTACTCCGTATGGTACTACTACTAGTAGTAGTACAACTATAGTACACTTGTTGGTCAAAATATTATTCATTTGGTCCTCACAGTGAAGTGATAAGACCCTGCGCCCGAGGTGACACTAGTCCAGGCAGCGTGTTTGGGTTACCAAAGTCAACCTCACCTTGCACACTATGCAGTCATTGTCACCGCTGATGTATAGAATGCCTCGCCTCGTCTCCCTTGTTAGAAATATGCCCTAGAGGCAATAATAAAATGGTTATTATTATATTTCCTTGTTCATGATAATTGTCTATTTGTTCATGCTTTAATTGTATTATCCAGAAACAGTAATGCATGTGTGAATACATAGACCACAACATGTCCCTAGTGAGCCTCTAGTTGACTAGCTCATTGATCAATAGATGGTTACGGTTTTCTGACATGGACATTGGATGTCATTGATAACGGGATCACATCATTAGGAGAATGATGTGATGGACAAGACCCAATCCTAAGCCTAGTACAAGATCGTGTAGTTCGTATGCTAAAGCTTTTCCAATGTCAAGTATCTGTTCCTTAGACCATGAGGTTGTGCAACTCCCGGATACTGTAGGAATACTTTGGGTGTGCCAAATATCACAACTTAACTGGGTGGCTATAAAGGTACACTACGGGTATCCCCGAAAGCATCTGTTGGGTTGGCACGAACCGAGGCTGGGATTTGTCACTCCGTATGACGGAGAGGTATCTCTGGGCCCACTCGGTAAGACATCATCGTAATGAGCTCAATGTGACTAAGGGGTTGGTCACGGGATGATGTGTTACGGAACGAGTAAAGAGACTTGCAGTAACGAGATTGAATAAGGTATCGGTCTACCGACGATCGAATCTCGGGCAAGTACTACACCGGTAGACAAAGGGAATCGTATACGGGATTGATTGAATCCTTGACATCGTGGTTCATCCGATGAGATCATTGGGGAGCATGTGGGAGCCAACATGGGTATCTAGATCCCACTGTTGGTTATTGGCCGGAGAGATGTCTCGGTCATGTCTGCATGGTTCCCGAACCTGTAGGGTCTACACACTTAAGGTTCGATGACGCTAGGGTTATAGGGAATAGATGTGCGTGGTTACCGAATGTTGTTTGGAGTCCCGGATGAGATCTCGAACATCACGAGGAGTTCCGGAATGGTCCGGAGGTAAAGATTTATATATGGGAAGTCATCATACGGTCGCCGGAAAGGTTCGGGGGTTACCGGTATTGTACCGGGACCACCGAAGGGGTTCTGGGGGTCCACCGGGAGGGTCCACCTGCCTCGGAGGGCCCTATGGGTTGTATGTGGAGAGGGACCAACCCCTAAGTGGGCTGGGCGCCTCCCCCTAGGGCCCATGCGCCTAGGGTTTGGGGGGAAACCCTAAGGGGGGCCCCCTTGCCTTGGGGGGCAAGGCACCCCCCTCTGGCCGCCGCCCCCTCCTCAGATCAGATCTGAGGGGGCCAACCGCCCTCTCCCTTGCCCCTATATATATATATATATATATATATATATATATATATATATATATGTGGGGGTGGGAGGGCAGCCTCACCCAAGTCCTGGCGTAGCCCTCCCCCTCTCCCAAGTCCTCCTCCTCTCCCGCGGTGCTTGGCGAAGCCCTGCTGGATTGCCACGCTCCTCCATCACCACCATGCCGCCGTGCTGCTGCTGGACGGAGTCTTCCCCAACCTCTCCCTCTCCCCTTGCTGGATCAAGGCGTGGGAGACGTCATCGGGCTGCACGTGTGTTGAACGCGGAGGCACCATTGTTCGGTGCTTAGATCGGATTCGACCGCGATCTGAATCACTTCGTGTACGACTCCACCGACCGTGTTCTTACAATGCTTCCGCATCGCGATCTTCAAAGGTATGAAGATGCACTCCCCTCTCGTTGCTAGTAATCTCCATAGATAGATCTTGGTGATACGTAGGAAATTTTTTGATTTTCTGCAACGATTCCCAACATCCCTCTCCCCTAGCACCACCCCATCCCCATCTCCATCTCGCTGGAGATCCTGAGGTCACTCTTCATCATCTCACTATGCCCCAGCATACCCTCGCCTCGCTCGCCTCCCCAATACCACTATTCCTTCACAAGCCACTCTAGCACCGAGAGCGTTCTCCTCCATAAATCAAGCTCGAAAAAACCTGACCTTCCAAAATCCACCATGGTCGAACCCGAACCACGGAGCATCCCTAAGAGCCGCGACTGGATCGATCTCCCAGTGACATCCTCGATCTCTGTTGTTTGCGTATGGATATGTTGAACGCCGTGTGGCTGGCTGCTGATACGTCCATTTTGCATCATGCTTTTATATTGATATTTATTGCATTATGGACTATTACTTCACATTATGGTACAATACGTATGCCTTTTCTCTCTTATTTTGCAAGATTCACATGAAGAGGGAGAATGTCGGTAGATCGAATTCTGGACCAAAAAGGAGCAAATCTGAGTGGCCTAATATGCACAACTCCAGAAGTCCTGAAAATCAATGGAGAATTATTTTGGAATATATAAAAAAATATTGGGCAAAGAAAATACAAAGGGGGGCCCACCAGGTGGCCACAAGCCTGGGGGCGCGCCCTACCCCCCCAGGGTGCGCCCCTAGGGCTTGTGGGCCACCTGGCTGGTCTTCGGTGCCCCCTTTTGCTATATGATGTCTTTTGACCTCGAAAAAAAATCAAGAGATAACTTTCGGGACGAAGCGCCGCTGTCTCGAGGCGGAACTTGAGCATAACCAATCTAGGGCTCCGGCGGAGCTGTTCTGCCCGGGAAACTTCCCTCCGGGTGGGGGGAATCGAAGCCATCATCATCACCAACGATCCTCTCATTGAGGGAGGGTCAATCTTCATGAACATCTTCACTAGCATCATCTCCTCTCAAACCCTAGTTCATCTCTTTTATTCAATCTTTGCCTCAAAACCTCAGATTGGTACCTCTGGGTTGCTAGTAGTGTTGATTACTCCTTGTAGTTGATGCTAGTTGGTTTATTTGGTGGAAGATCATATGTTCAGACCATTGATGCTATTAAATACCCCCTCTGATTATGAACATGAATATGCTTTGTGAGTAGTTATGTTCGTTCCCGAGGACATGGGAGAAGTCTTGTTATAAGTAATCATGTGAATTTGGTATTCGTTTTATATTTTGATGAGATGTATGTTGTCTTTCCTCTAGTGGTGTTTTGTGAACGTCGACTACAAGACACTTCACCATTATTTGGGCCTAGGGAAGGCACTGGGAAGTAAGAAGTAGATGATGGGTTGCTAGAGTGACAGAAGCTTAAACCCTAGTTTATGCGTTGCTTCGTAAGGGGCTGTTTTGGATCCATATGTTTCATGCTATGGTTAGATTTATCTTGTTTTTTCTTTCGTAGTTCTGGATGCTTGTAAGAGGGGTTAATCATATGTGGGAGACTTGTCCAAGTAAGGACATCACCCAAGCACCGGTCCACCCGCATATCAAATTATCAAAGCAGCAAACGCGAATCATATGAGCATGATGAAAACTAACTTGACAATGATTCCCATGTGTCCTCTGGAGCGCTTTGCTTTATATAAGAATTCGTCCAGGCTTGTCCTTTGCTATAAAATGTATTGGGCCACCTTGCTGCACCTCAGTTACACTTGTTACTTGTTTCCCGTTACAAATTATCTTATCACAAAACTATCTATTACTGATAATTTCAGTGCTTGCAGACAAATACCTTGCTGAAAACCGCTTGTCATTTCCTTCTACTCCTCGTTGGGTTCGACACTCTTACTTTATCGAAAGGACTATGATAGATCCCATATACTTGTGGGTCATTAGTTGCATGCTCGAGGGACATGCACGCGGCCATCATGAAAGCGATGCCTGAGGTTTTCAAGTCACCATGCTTGCTGCTATATGCTCTTCCGAGGTGCAATCACCATGATAAAGAGGTGTACATCATGACCCTCGACTTGGATCTAACCTCTACCAGTAGAAACTTCTTCGCATGTATGTATTGGGTTACCGTACATCATGCCCCTCGACTTTGACTTGATCACCATCACCCAAAACTTCTTGGCAGGTATTTAATGGGTCGACATGAACTCCCACTGGATGGCTGGCGTCGAAGAACGCTGGAACGAGTTGGTGCTCGTGAACTTCAACACATCCCATTAGATTACCCTTCCTCCCTTGCATCATACATGGTTTTACCGTCGCGACAAAAGTCATCTAAATTACTACGTTAGTTGGACGAACCTTGTTTTATAGAAGATTGTAATCTGCCAAGTGCCCAGACAATCTGTGAATTACACAGACTTCAAGCTAATTTCCTTGTTCGACCGCACACTCACCTATATTTCCGCTGCTGCCTTCTTTAGGTGGAGACAACTCACCTCGCAGTCGATCATCAAAGATGATACACACTTCTATGATGCTATCGAACACAATGGCATCATCTACGCGATCGACAAAGCAAATGACACCACGTATTGCTGGGATGATGTGTGTAAGTTGTTTTCGGTTGATTTTAATGATAACGCCATGACATTGTTTGAACTTTCGTGATGATTGGCATGTCCATGTTACAACATAATTTGAGTAGATCAATGGCAATGTATTAGAGTCGTTGTAATAATCAACTATATTTGGAAGTAGTTAAATCATGTCGTTGTGACCATCACATTACAACTAATTTATACCCTTGAATATTCAAATGGTTGGGAAGACATGGATATTCTCCTAACTTTATTGTAACCTATATACTACTAAATATGAGTGTGTATCAATAGCCATGTTAGTTTCCTCGTTTTCATGATGCAAAAACATGCATAACACTTTCGGTTTCATCTAACCATACATTAGGGAAGTAAATGTGCATATGGAAACTCTATATTTGGAAGTAGTTCAATCCTATCATGCTTACCATGTATACATACCTATATTCGCCCCCTTCAACCATCAATGGCTAGAATAATATCCTCATAAGAATTTTGCACACAGAACATGAGTATCCACTGGTATGCGTTGGTGCTATACACACGGTTTTTAACCCCTTTCCGCGACGGCATTTGGAACCGTCACCAAGTGAGTGTGGGCGATAGGGGGGGTCCTTCCCACACCAACCAGAAACCGTCAGGGATAGGCCCTCCTAGCACATAGCTGGGGCAAAATGAGCTCGTGTGCGATCGGGCGAGGCATCAAAACCCAATCGTTTCCATTCATATGTACATCCCACACGGTGAATCCAAGGAAAACATTTTCGTTCTTATGTATATCACACACAGTTAATCCAAGGAACATGTTTCCGTTCTTATGTACATCCCACACAGTCAATCCATGGAAAATGTTTCTGTTCGTATGTACATCCCACACAGTCAATCTAGGGAAAATATTTCCGTTTGTATGTACATCCCACACAGTCAATCCAGGGAAAACGTTTCCATTCGTATGTATATCCCACACAGGTTTATGTATAGGCTCATGTGTGATAGGTGTAACTATCACACATGCTCTGCCTTGGTTATCCGTTTACTTTTATCAACTACATCACACACGATTTGATGAAGAAAACTGTGTGGCATTGGGCTATCCATCGCAAGCGCTTTTACTGCTAGAACCGTTTGCAAAGTTTCATGACATATTTAGCAGGTTTATTAGTTTATAATTAATAATTCTAGTATTACGCAAATTCACATTTCATATCAAACAATTGTTTTCCAATTTCATATCAGGCGCACAAATATATATTAACATCACAGTACGATAGCTACCTAAAAACAACACAGTACAACATATAACTAGTTCAACTTCATAAGAACAATATTAGAGCAATATATTCATTTGCCTAATGGAGATCACCCAGGCTCGTCTTATCCACCTCTGCTTTCAGTTCAGTAAGAACTTGTTTTGCACTGGCCAACCGGGAAAGTGCCTCCTCCTTTGCCAACACCATCTTAGCAAAGTATGATTTAAAAAATCTGATCTCATTCTCCACCTTCCTCTTTTTATCCCACATCTTCAAAATATTATTTAGCGTTGACAACACTTTCTCTAAGCCCACCTCTGTTCTCTTCCTCATACATGCCCCAGAGCTTTGCTAGGCACATCTTCAAAGACTATGGCCACTCTTGATCAACCCACTCCAAGTAAGAACATTTTCGTTCATCCTATAATATTTAAAACTAGATCAGTAACAATTGTAGGGGAAATGGGTTTATAGCAACATAGAAAATCGCCAATACTTATTTTGAAAAACTGAAGAAACAAGTTAATTATGACATATCTTCTCAAAAAGATCAATGTGCAAATGAATTAATTGCTACTGAGACAATAACCAAATTCTGAAACATCAAAAGCTATAATTAACTACAACAATGCTACAAGTTCTTACTCATGTACTATAAATAACGAACTCAACATTTTATGAGGAAGGTAAATACAATTGCAATAGCATAGCGACAATGTTTGGATGACAACAAATTGATACTAACAGGTGTGTACATGCACAAATTTAGTAACATAGAACTAGTAGGACTAAGGCCGTCCACTATGTATGCCAAAACCGGTGTAAAGACAATTGTTGCTACATCTCGCACCGGTGCCCTACACTGGCGAGCCGATGCAGCGAAAAAAATCAGCGACCCAGACTCCGTAGCACCTAGTTGCTCCGATGCCAAGTTCCTTCGTGCCATAAAGTTTTAGTATTTTACTGCTTGGCTGCTCAGATATGTGGAGCAAAGTTGGCAGCACAAACCGCTAAAGCGGTGCCAAATAATTTTCTAATGGCAGCGCTGATGAGATGGCAACATTTTCAGATACTAGGTACAAACCGTGACACTATCTTAGGATCGTTTGGTTGAAGGTGTGGTATGAATGGGTTGGGACTGTGACAGTGTCTGAATCACATCTAACAAATGATTTGTAACAACGAAAGAGGGTCTAACCTTCTCTGCACATGCCAAAAACGTTACTCCCACTGTCCACAGATTCAAACGCAACCAGCTTCACGCATGGAGATTGATGGTGACAAGGAGCAGACAGATGTTCAGCCACCCCGCTCCATTTGTTGCAACTGATGGTCCTAGGGAACTACAAGAGGAAGAAATGACTCAAATCGACTACCGGGTAAGAATCCTTCATTCCAAGTCATAGCCCGAGAGAGAGAAGAGAGGCATACCCGGGTTGTGAAGGAGTCGTCGTCGGAGGAGGAACCGCTGGAGAGGTCTTTAAAGAAGACCATGGTGACCCAACAGTAGGATGCGAGACGGCGAGAGCAAGGAAGCGAGCGAGGAAGCGGCTATAGCTTAGAAAGGAAGGAAAGAAGGAGGAAACAAGGGAAATGTGACTTGTGGTCGGGGAGAAAAGGGGGTGGGGAAGGGGGTAGATATTTCGGCAGTAGGCCAAACATTTCGAAATGTGGAGGGAAACTTTGCGCGCGGTGCCGCCGGACAGCATTCACTTTGAACGATTGTGTGCATCGCAAACGATTCTTCTGCTTTACGTGCACGGGATGAGTTTGATAATTCAAATTTTGGCGGAAATTTCCTCGGGTACATCATTGCATAATTTAACATCGCTTGCTAATTTGGACACACAAAAGAACGTACATCACACAAACCACACTTATTGAGTCGAGCAATTTTAGTAATTAAACAGAGCCAGTTGACCTAAAGATTGCTCTAACAAAAGACCAGCATTAAAAACAAAGCCTAAGTACGCGTAATTTTAACAAATCCGCCGCTGCGCCGGCCTATGCATCGCCGGTATGAAATGAGACGTCGATGACTTGTCCAGGCGACATGCCGCCGTTGGTGGACTCCGCGTCCCCCTTGCTAAAGTCGACCGCGTCCTCATGCTCATCCTCGGCGCCGCCCTCAAGGTTGTAGTACTCGTAGTAGTGGCTGCGCCAGAGCTCGCGTTGGTACTCCGCTGCCGATTCCTCAACGGACATACTCTTCTTTACCTCGACCTTGGCCACGCGCAACTCCTCCTTCCGGCGCTCCACGATCTCCGCCGCCTCCTGCAGCTCCAGCTCCCGCTCGGCGATCTCATGAGGAAGCAGGTGCTACATGGCCACCGCTGCCTTTTCGGACGTGGGTTACATGCTAGATTCCGAGGTGGCCTGGAATATCTTGGCGTGTGTCCTCGATCTTGGCGTGGATGGCCTCGACCTGGGCCAGGGCGACATTGGCAACACGGACGGTAGCTCGAGCGGTCTTGGCGTTTGCAACCGCCGTCGCAGCAGCAGCTACAGCCGTCTCGGCTGCTGCAGCTGCCGCAGACGCCCTCTCGGCGGATGCGGCCGCGCTCAATGCGGATGCGGTGGCACTCCCGGTGTAGGCGGCCGCGCTCGGGGAGGACGTGGCCATCGTACGGGCCTTCACAAAGCGTTTCCACGGCATCCTCTTTGCAAGAAGGGGGTGCGAGTTGGGGATCGGGATTCGTGGATTCGGGGGTTGCTGGCACTGGAGCAGACGAGCTGGCGAAGCTTAAGGAGGAATTAAACAGACCCAGAAATTTTCATCGCAAATGGTTCCTACAAAAATAAACATGTGTGATGTTCTAGATATTTTTTTCTTAGTTCTGAAAGACAAATTTGGAGTCAAGTGGGAATGGATGTTGTTTTAAATTTACGAGAAAATTTGTAGTACTAATACACCTGTCATGTCAAATTTTGGAAAATGTCAGGGGTCATTTGACCTTTTAAGACATTTAAGTGAGTTTCTAGCCATTTAATGACCGTAATTCAAAATTGAACTACATGTATATGCAACAGCAAACCATAACGGTTTGAAAAGCCATATTTTGTGTACTTGTGTGTGATTTAATTCCATGTGCAGTAAATTGAAGGAATTTTCAAACATATTGGTCTAACGACTATGACACAATTAAGCATGAGTGCTATGGCATTTAAATTAAAAAAGAGAGTAGAAAAACATGAAACCTTGCTTGATGTAATGTCATGCCACCAAGACGATGTGGTAAAAAAATTGGCATGTTTGACGAAAGTTTGGACACACCCGCCTCACAAACCGAAGCAACTCACCAGAAGGCTCGTCGTTCCGAGAGGGAACAATGCATGTTTGGTGACGAACCGGAGATAGCTTCCCCTTACGGCCTTCAAATTTTTTCTACGTTTAATGTCCTCTAATAAAACTGTCATGTGAAAATTTGGAAAATTTCAGGGGTCATTTGACCTTTTAAAGACATTTAAGTGATTTTTTTAGCCATTTAATGACCGTAATGCAAATTTGAACTACATCTACATGCAACGGCTAACCATAACAGTTTCAAATCATATCTGTGTACTTGTGTGCGAGTTAATTCCATGTGCAGTAAATTAGAAGGAATTCTCAAACATGTTGGTCTCACGGCATGGAAACATGCATGGAGTGCCATGGCATTTTAATTCCATTTTTTTTAAATGATCAGAAAGACATGAAACCTTGCTTGATGTAATTTCATGCCACCAAGATGATGTGGCAAAAAATTGGCCTATTTGACGAAAGTTTGGATACACACCCCTCACAAACCGGAGAAACTCACTAGAAGGCTCGTGGTTCCCACAGGGAATAATGCATGTTTGATGACGAACGCGAGATAGCTTCCTCTTACGTCCTTCAATTTTTTTCTACGTTTAACGTGCACTAATATAATTATCATGTGAAAATTTGGAAAATTTCAGGGGTCATTTGACCTTTTAAAGACATTTGAGTGATTTTCTAGCCATTTAATGACAGTGATTCAAATTTGAACTACATCTACATGCAACGACTAAGCATATCAGTTTGAAAAATCATATTTGTGTACTTGTGTGCGAGTTAATTCCATGTGCAGTAAATTAGAAGGCATTTTCAAACATATTGGTTTCACGGCATGGACACATGAATGGAGTGTCGTGGCATTTTAATTCCAAAAAATTATAAAATGATCACAAAAACATGAAACGTTTTTTGATGTAATGTCATGCCACCAAAATGATGTGGTAAAAAATTGGCCTGTTTGACGAAAGTTTGGACACACACCCTCACAAACTGGAGCAACTCACTAGAAGGCTCGTGGTTCTGAGAGGGAACAATGCATGTTTGATGACGAACGGGAGATAGCTTCCTCTTACGGCCTTCAATTTTTTTCTACGTTTAACGTGCATTAATACAACTGTCATGTGGAAATGTGGAAAGTTCCATGGGTCATTTGACCTTTTAAAGATATTTAAGTGATTTTCTAGCCATTTAATGACCGTAATTCAAATTTGAACTACATCTACATGCAACGGCTAACCATAACGGTTTCAAATCATATTTGTGTACTTGTGTGCAAGGTAATTCCATGTGCACTAAATTAGAAGGAAGTTTCAAACATATTGGTCTTACGACATGGACACATGCATGGTGTGCCATGGCATTTTAATTCCAATAGTTTTAGAATAACCAGAAAAACATGAAACCTTGCTTGATGTAATGTCATGCCACCAAGATGATGTGGTAAAAAATTGGTCTGCTTGACGAAAGTTTGGACACACACCCTCACAAACCGAAGCAACTCACTAGAAGGCTCATGGTTCCAAGAGGGAACAATGCATGTTTGATGACGAACGGGAGATAGCTTCCTCTTACGGCCTTCAATTTTTTTCTATGTTTAACATCCACTAATGAAACTGCCATGTGAAAATTTGGAAAATTTCAGGGGTCATTTGACCTTTTAAAGACATTTAAGTTATTTTCTAGCCATTTAATGACCGTAATTTAAATTTGAACTACATCTACATGCAACGGCTAACCATAAGGGTTCGAAAAATCATATTTGTGTACTTGTGTGTGAGCTAATTCCATGTGAAGTGCATTAGAAGGAATTTTCAAGCATACTGGTCTCACGGCATGGACGAGTCAGCAGAAGCAACAAATATCTGAGTACAGACATAAAGTTAAACAAGTTGCCATAAGATGGCTAGCACAAACTGGGATACATATCGAAAGAGGAGCAGGCCTCCTGCCTGGGATCCTCCTAAACTACTCTTGGTCGTCGTCGGCAGACTGCGTGTAGAAGTAGGCGCCTCCGGTGTAGTAGGAGTCGTCGTAGGTGGCGTTTGGCTCCTGGGCTCCATCATCTGGTTGCATCATCCAAGAAAAAGGAACAGAAGGGGAAAAGGGGAGCAAAGCAACCGTGAGTACTCATCCAAAGTACTCGCAAGCAAGGATCTATACTACATATTCAATGGTAACAATGATATGGGTAATATCGATGGACTGAACTACAAAAAGCCAGAATAAGAGGGGGATAGCTAATCCAATCGAAGAATACGCTTCTGGGAGCCTCCATCTTGCAGCAGTAGAAGAAAATAGATGGTAAGTTCACCAAGTAACATCGAATAGCATAATCCTACTCGGCGGTCCTCCCGCACATCACCCTGTGAGAGAGCAACCACCGAGTTATATCTGGAACTCATCTGGGTGTGTTTTAACAAGTATCCGGTTCTAGTTGTCATGAGGTCGGAATACAACTCCGGGTCGTCCTTTTACCGAGGGACACAGCTATTCGAATATATTAACTTCCTTGTAGGGTGCACCACATAACCCAGCACACTCGATCCCATTCGGCCGGACACACTTTCCTGGGTCATGACCGACCTCGGAAGATCAACACATCGCAGCCCTACCTAAGCACAACAGAGAGGTCAGCACGCTGGTCTAAGTCCTAAGCGCAGGGGTCCGGGCCCATCGCCTAACGCACACCTGCCCGTTGCGTTCGCGGACGGTAAGCAGACCTAGCCTCTCCTAATACCAGAGTAGACGTTCCAGTGCAATCCGACACGCGTCGCTAAGCCGCTGACGTCAAGAAGGCTTCGGCTGATACCACGACGTCGAGTGCCCATAACTATTTCCACGTAGCTGGTTAGTGCGTATAGGCCAGCATCCAGACTTAGATCAAATATCCAAACTCGTTAAGCGTGTTATTATGAAATAACCACGGACAATGACCAGGGCAGGCCCACCTGTCTCCTAGGTGTCTCACCCTGCCCCGTCGCTCCGCAACAAAGATCCACACAGAGGGCCGTCGGGAAAGTATGTCCTTTCAGCCCCCAATCCGTGAATCAACCACGGGTACTTAGTGAGCCGACCCGACTTTAGTCACAACATGTATCATGTATAATATGTATGTAGCATATACCCGTGATCACACCCAAGTGATCATGACCCGATAGAATAGCAGGGCAGACGGACAAGGGTGTTGGGCCACTGATGGAATACTAGCATCCTATACCAAGAATCTAGGATTCAGGTAAATGTATCAACAGTTGTAGCAACAATGATAGGCTATGCAGCAGAATAGGATTATTGAAAGCAGTAACATGCTACACTACTCTAATGCAAGCAGTAGAGAGAAGAATAGGCGATATCAGGTTGATCAAGG
>LR738715.1:357382798-357406320 GCA_902687465.1 Secale cereale | reverse complement strand
GGGGGGAATTGAATCGGGGGTTGACGTATTATTTAACCGCTGATATAATCAACCGCAGTTATTTGTACCCAGTCGCTCCAATTTCCCAGGGTTGCGCAGGACTCCTATTGGCTATTTGGTTGGTTTCCCTTTTTAGGACAAAAACAAGGAACAAGTTCTGGGATTATGCACCGGTACTGGTACGAACGGAGTAGGATAGTTGGCAAGCAATACATTGAGTTCTTCTTATTGATAAAGCCAGTAATAATCAAACTGGAAAGGAAAAGAAAAAAGACAAAGAAAAATATCTACATCAATCTTCACATAACATCAATGGCATATGACCTAGATGTGCATTACTTAGAGCACATCTAGATGTGCTTTAGCAATACTGTCAAACAAAACCCCTAACCAGCATTGCAAACAACGCATAGAACATGGCTAATGCGACAACCACAACTACACATGCTAGTTCCTTCTTGTCTCTTGCTTTCATCTATTGCCTATTATTGATTCTTTCTTGCTTCATCGTACTGATTGTACATTCCAGATCAGCCAATTTCTTCTTCAGCTTTATGTTATCTTATGCGAGCTTGGTGATAACACTCCGAGCCCTGCCATGCAATTGTTCATCCAGCCAGTTAACAAAGGCACAAGCCTCATATCCATGCCAATGTTAAATAGTATTCGGGATGAGCAGTGGCATTAACTGAAGTAAAATGATGAACTTAATTAGCACTAACCTCTAAGGGGCAACTATGAAACCGCATGCCAATGTCGAATCCCTCCATGCATACACGTTGAGCGGGAGTGTGCCCATGCACACAACTCAAATTTTGGTACTTCTCGGTGGTGCAAAACTCGGAGTCGAACTCGTGTTGCGACAGTATGGAGTCATGCTCCGGATCCGACCTCAGATCGTTTTCCTGGGGGGAGGGGGTTCATTCAGGACGGATTCAACAAGGAGCTATACTTTGGACATGCTAAAAAAGACCGAGATAGGTTGGAACTCGACAGGACGATTCGGATCCGTAGTACACCTTCCTTCTGATGACCTTAGGCAAGTGCTCGGCGGCGACCGCCGTCATGGCGGCGATACGAGCAGGAGCAGCCGCATCGAAACCATCATCACCACTCTCCACATTCCCCCAATGTTAGCGCTACGCGAGGGAATTTGGAGGCTATGTAGGGATTTGGGAGAGATGGGGAAATTGTGGAGATAAGCTAACGGCCGGGAACTACTTATGACACTATATGTTGTATACAACACACTGTTTATACATGCCATTTGTGTTAGGTATTACAACGTCACACATGATTTCCGCACCAAACCGTGTGAGAGGACAACGTAGGTTAGACAAGGTTGCCGTTACATAACCGTATGTGATGTACTACACTGTCCATATAATTGAGTTACAGTGAGATACCGTGTAAACAGCCGCTCTGCGGATATTCATAAAAAGCAGCAAACGGTCTATCAAACAAGGGCTTCACTGGGATGTTAGCTCTTTTCAAAGAAATTATTCTGGAAGATAATGTGCTCCCCAGAAGCATGAATGAAGCAAAGAAAATTGTTTGCCCATTGGAACTTGAAGTACAGAAGATACACACTTGTGTGAATGATTGCATATTGTACCATGGTGAGTACAAAGATTTGCGAGCATGTCCCAAATGTAAGCATGCACGATACAAGCACATGAGAGCAAAGGACAAGTACAAATTGGACGACGAGATCAAGACATGAATCCCGTTCAAGGTTGTTTGGTACTTTCCTTTAATTCGAAGGTTGAGGCGTTTGTTTGCAAACCCTAGAGAGGCACAGAGGTTGCGGTGGCATCATGATGGGCGAATTGCAGATAAGTTTATGAGGCACCCTAAAGATGGTGCTCATTGGGAACTAATCGACAACAAGTTTGAAAAATTTGCCAAGGATCCTAGAAGTATAAGACTCGGGGAGTGTACTGACGAGATGAATCCTTTTGGCGATATGAGCACCAATCATAGAACATGACCGATGCTTCTGTGCATATCTAACCTAGCTCCTTGGTTGTGTATGAAGAAAAAAAATACATTATGATGTCAATGATTATCCAAGGCCCGAAGCAACTTGGAAATGACATCGATATTTACTTTCAGCTACTGGTAGAAGAACTGCTGACAGTGTGGATAGATGCGCCGACTGTAAAATGTTATGATGCTTACAAAAAGGAGATTTTTGATCTACATGCGATGCTGGTGCACACCATTCAAGATATGCCGGCATTAGGCAACACATCGGGGCAGAAAACAAAGGGAGATGTATGGTGTGTCACATGCATGGATAGGACAGCTAGCAGAAGACTTCCCAACTCGCACAAAACCATGTATTTGCGTCATCGTAGGTTCTTACAGAAAACTCACCCATACCAAAAGATGAAAGCTGAATTTGATGGTACGACAGAGGCAGGTGTGGGCCCAAGACCCTATGAACGGGAGTTGGTCCACGACATGGCTAAAAAATTAATGTTGTTCTTGGGAAGAACCACACTTTGACGATGAAATAAACACCCAAGGGTCAAGTGTTTAAGAAGAAATCAGTGTTATGTAAATTAACTTACTGGGAGATTCTACATGTAGGTCACTGCATCGGTGTCATGCACGTAGAGAAGAACGTATGTGCAAGCATCCTTGGTACTCTGCTCAAGATTAAAGGTAAAAGAAAGGATGGTGACGGTTCACGGCTTGATATGCTTGCTGATCAATCAAAACGCAAGAGTGAAGAAGAAGATGATGACAAATTCATCAAAGCTCCCCAGAGTTACAATTTCAGTACGAAAGAAGCAACATAGTTCTTCACTTATTTGTTGTCAGTTAAGACCCCTTCTTCCTACCGTGCAAACATCAGAAGTCTCGTGGATGTGAGCTCAGGTAAAATGATGTTGGGACACATGAAGTCACATGATTTCCATGTAATGTTGACACAAATCCTCCCGGTGGCCATCAGGAATCTGATGGACAAAGATATAGGAAACACACTCATTGACCTTTGTGATTTCTTCAAGCAACTATGGCAGAAAGTTGTAGATCCTGAAGAGTTGGATCATATGCAAGATGATATGGCAAGAATATTGCCCAACCTAGAGATGTTTTTCCCACCGTCATTCTTTGATGTCATGGTCCATCTCATTGCGCACCTTGTCGATGAGATAATGTATTGTGGTCCTGTGTTTCTTCGCAACATGTATCCCTTCGAGCGGTTCATGGGAATACTGAAGCGCTTTTGTTGGAACCGAAACCATCCAGGGGCAAGCATCCTACAAGGTTATACCACGGAGGAGGTGGTTGAGTTTTGCACCGAATACATGAAACAAAGACCTATAGGTTTGCCCCTCTCTTGCCACGAGTGAAGGCTGAAAGGTAAGACGGTCCTTTCTGGCACGCAAATGGCTGCACCCGGAGAATTGGCAGAGAAAGCCCATTTGACGGTACTGCTTAACAGCCTAGTTCTCAGTGCTTATGCCGAAGAACACTTGGCAGAGATACGCCAAAGATTCTTACCAATGATGTTTTCATAAGATGTGGAGATGAAGGAGCACACCAAGAACTACGCAGAATGGCTGAAGAATCATTTGGCACAAGGATCCATTGATGACATTGCTACATGGTTGGCACAAAAGCCATCACCTATAGTGTTGATGTCCAGGCATATGACATAAATGGATACACGTTATACATCGAGGAACATGATCAGAAGACCTCATATTAGAATAGCGTTGTTCAAATAGAATGCATGACTATAGATGAAGCTGATAAAAGGGTATACTATGGAACCATCAAAGAGATTTGGGAGCTTGACTATGTGAAAGCTAAGGTGGCATTATTCAGGTGCACATGGATCCCTCTTGGTCATGTAAAGGTTGATGATTACAGGAAGACCTGTGTAAACAAGACAACGATGGCATATCACGCGGACCAGTTCATTCTTGCGAGCGATGCTACCAAGATTTTCTTTGTGGAAGACCCCTTGCATAAGAACTGCCATGTAGTGATGCATGGGAAGAGAACGGTACTGGGTGTCAACAATGTTGCCGATGAGGATGAGTACGATGAATTTAATGAGTTGCCAGCCAAGGGATCATGCACCAGTCTAATAGAGAAGCGTAAAATCATCAGAAAACCCAAGTTCATTCGGGGTTAACGTAATGATCCCAGTTCCCCCATGTACATGGGAATTAAGCCGTAAGACTAGTCTTTATGCCTACCCTGCAACTTAATTCGTTCAATTTAGAACTATCGCGTGTACTGAATTTGCGAGTTATGCCCGGTTTTCTGTTGATGTAAGAACCGTTAATATGTTGACCTTGATATGCTGTCAGCTCAGGCAATGAATATGAACTGTTTTTTGTTATTATTATTATATCATAGAGGCAGCACACTCAATTGATCTCACTACAGTATGTGTGAACAAAAATATGCAATCTGTTTTGTGAATAGCACACGGTTCGTTGATGAAAGCCGTGTGCCGACCAAACCCCGCCACCCCGCCCACGATCTGAGTCGTGCTTTCTGATAGGCCAGAACCCAAACCCCACGGATCGTACATGTAACAACCCTAGTCAGTGCTTGCATTAGGACTAGCTAGAGTGATGCATCATGTTTAAACTTTTCCTGAAACCTGAAATGGGGATGGCATAAACCCCCAGCACCACTTAAACCAACTAGGGTTTACTAAAATACTTTTCAATGTACCCAAATTGCCCTTTAAAAATGTTCATCATTTCTGACTTGGTCTAGAACCTCTGCCAAAATGGGTGCACATTTTTCTAGGACACTCTGGCTTATTGAATTAAACCATACATTATTTGTTTTTGGACATTTAAATGCTATAAATAATTTTAAATGTCCAAATAATCTTTAATGTAAATGAGGGCTGTTGGAAATAATCCAAATAGTGCCCACAAATATTTTCAGGATTTTTGAAAATGCTTTGGCATTTTTAATTAAGCCAAAACAAATGCAGAAAATAGAAAACAAGGAACACATAGAAAGGAGAGAGAGAGGAAAGGCAAGAGGCCACTTACCAGGACTAGGCCGGCCCACCTGGCCTAGTGCCAGTCTTCACCCACCTCTGCGAGTAGGCAGAGGAGGGACACCGCGACGCCGCCGAGCTCGCCACGCCGCGACCCTGCCTGCCTGCCTCGCCCACAAAGCACAGCGCCTCGAAGAGCCTCCTCGGTGCTGCCCCGACCTCACTGACACCTCACTCTCCCCGTGCTCTCTCCCTCGCCCTTCTTCGCCATGGCCGACGCAGCCGCGCCCGCGCCGCCGTGAAGCTCGCAGCCATCGCCGCTCCGCCGTCGCCTCGACGTGTCCCCGAGCTCCCTCGCTGTTCGCTACGTCGAAAAGAACGAGCCCCAAGCGCTCGTACCCTCCGGAGAAGCTTCCCCGACCTCGCCTTCGCCGCTCGCTGTCGGAGATCCCCCTTGCCGTCTTGCTCAGTTCCGACCTCCTCCGAGCTCGCCAAGTCCACCGTCGACTCCGCCGTGAGGTGCTTCTTCTCCTCCCCCTCTCTATTTCCCCCTCGTGCATCTTAGCCACCGCACCATGCTCACTCGCACGCGCCGCCGCCTGTGCTCGCCGTTGACGAGTCCCCGGCCATCCAACGGCCCGGCCATCATGCCCAGCTCCCTCCCCACACCGCATAGAGCACGTAGGAGCTAATGTTAAGCCTCCATGCCCGTCGTAGCGACGACACCGAGCTCACCCGAGCACCAGCGGCCGCCCAAGTCGTCACCGGCGACGTTTCCGGCCATCCCAGGTCGAACCACCACCAGCACTCGATGCGTAAGAGTGTCCGCATCTCGTAGATGCCCTCCGCCGGCCATTTGGTCGCCGGAGGAGGAATCCCGCAGCTCGCCGCCGCGTCTGGCCTCGCCTGCGTCAAGCCGCCGATGGGTTTGACCCCGTCCGACCAGGGTTTGACCACCCTGGGTCACTAATGTGTGGGGCCGGCCGTGTTAATTAGGTTAGTTAGGATTAATTAACTTAGGTTAGCTTAATTAGACACTGACACGCGAGACCCACTGGTCAGTTTGACCTAGGCTGCCCCGTTGACTCGCCGATGTCATCCTGACGTAGTGCTGACGCAGTAACTCTTTTCTGGAATTACTTTATTTTCTAAATATTCAAAAATTCCAGAAAAGGGGTTAAACTTCAAAAAATCATAATAAATCAACCGTAGCTCAGATGGAAAAGATTTATATATGAAAATGATCAGAAAAGTCCAATCTATCCTTTGGTACTGGTTTCATGCATGACAAAGCAACTTAACCTTGCTGTATATATCAAAACATGATAATGCACTTTGGAAATTCATAACTTGGGCTTGAATTTGAACCTTTGGTTCAAATAGGCTCAAACCTTTCTTTTTGTAGTTGCATTAGCTCAAACACATCCATCTTGCCATGTCAAGATCATGCATTGTATTGTTGCATATTGCCATGTATTGATTGTGTTACCAGTGTGATCTCAGTGGTAGGTTCTGCTCCCGAGGATATCCACGAGTATCCAGTTGAACGGTAGTACCCTCGACCACTCTGACAGGCAAGCAACCCCATTGAACATTCCGATACAAACCCATCTTCTTGCTTCCGCTCTCTTTTACTACATTTAGACAACAACGTTTCAACTGCTATTTGCTGTGGTAGCTGAACCCCAATCCTTTGCATGACCTGCCATTGCCACATTTAATAGTTGAAACCCACTAGCATGTGTAGGAGTTGATTGAGCCATGTTGATGTGTTCCTACCATGCTATGCCTGCTATGCTTAGAGTTGTGTCAGGTCTGGTTCATCTGGGTGATGGATCATAGTGAAATGGTTGTGTCTGGTAATGAGAGTGAAGTGTGGAATATGTTTTGGTAAAGGTATCGATGGAAGGCCATTTAGGAGTGATACGTCTCCAACGTATCTATAATTTTTGATTGTTCCATGCTATTATTTATAATGTTTTGGATGTTTAATGGGTTTTGTAATACACTTTTATATCATTTTTGGGACTAACCTACTAACCCAAAGGCTCAGTCCAGATTGTTGTTTTTTGCCTGTTTCAGGGTTTTGCAGAAAAGGAATATCAAATGGAGTCCAAACGGAATGAAACCTTCGGGAGAGATATTTTTGGAGAAAATCATGCACGGGAGACTTGAGAACCACCTCACGGGAGCCACGAGGTGCCCACGAGGGTGGGGGGTGCGCCCCCCTTCCCACGACGCGCCCCTGCCTCGTGGGGCCCTCGTGAGTCCCCGGGTGTCCTCCTTCCTCCTATATAAGTCTACGTACCCAGAAACCATCATCAACAGAGAGAAAACCCTAATTCTACCACCGTAACCTTCTGTTCCCGTGAGATCCCATCTTGGAGCCTGTTCCGGAGCTCTGCCGGAGGGGGATCCGTCGCGGAGTGCTTCTACATCATCATCATCGCCCTCACTATGAGTTGTGAGTAGTTTACCACAGACCTTCGGGTCCATAGCTAGTATCTAGATGGCTTCTTCTCACTCTCTAGATCTCAATACAAAGTTCTCCTCGACCTTCGAGGATATCTATTCGATGTAATCTCTTTTGCGGTGTGTTTGTCGAGATCCGATGAATTGTGATTTTATGATCAAGATTATGTATGAGAAATATTTGGTTCTTTTCTGAACTCTTTATGTGTGCTCATAATATCCTTGCAAGTCTCTTCGAATTATTGGTTTGGTTTGGCCTACTAGATCTATAGTTCTTGCAATGGGAGAAGTGCTTGGCTTTGGGTTCAATCTTGCGATGTCCTTTCCCAGTGACAGTAGGGGCAGCAAGGCACGTATTGTATTGTTGCCATCGAGGATAAAAAGATGGGGTTTATATCATATTGCTTGAGTTTACCCCTCTACATCATGTCATCTTGCTTAAGGCGTTACTCTGTTCTTATGAACTCAATACACTAGATGCATGCTGGATAGCGGTTGATGTGTGGAGTAATAGTAGTAGATGTAGGCAGGAGTCGGTCTACTTGTCTCGGACGTGATGCCTATATATAATGATCATGCCTAGATAGTCTCATAATTATTCGCTTTTCTATCAGTTGCTCGACAGTAATTTGTTTACCCGCCGTAGAATATCGCTATCATGAGAGAAGCCACTAGAGAACACTATGGCCCCCGGGTCTATCCTCAACATATCAATCTACATCTACTTTACTTTTTCCGCTTTTACTTTCTGTTCTTATAAACAAAAATACCAGAAATATAAACTATCATCTCTATCAGATCTCACTTTCGTAAGTGACCGTAAAGGGATTGACAACCCCTTATCGCGTTGGCTACGAAGTTCTTATTTGTTTGTGCAGGTGCGAGGGACTCACGCGTGTTCTCCTACTGGATTGATACCTTGGTTCTCAAAAACTGAGGGAAATACTTACGCTACTATGCTGCATCTCCCTTTCCTCTTCGAGGGAATACAACGCAAGCTCGAGAAGTAGCAAGAAGAATTTCTGGCGCCGTTGCCGGGGAGGCTTACGCAAAAGTCATATACCATGTACCTATCACAAACCCTTATCCTTCGCGTTACATTTTTTGCCTCTCGTTTTCCACTCCCCTACTTCACCGTTGCCGTTTTATTTGCCCTTCTTCTGCCATGTGTTTATCGTTCGCTTGCTTCTTGTTTGCTTGTGTGTGTTGGATTGCTTGCTTGTCACTATGGCTCAGAACAATACCAAATTGTGTGACTTCTCCAATACCAATAATAATGATTTTATTAGCACTCCGATTGCTCCTATTACCGATGCTGAATCTTGTGAGATCAATGCTGCTTTGTTGAATCTTGTCATGAAAGATCAATTCTCCGGCCTTCCTAGTGAAGATGCCGCTAGCCATCTGAACAACTTTGTTGATTTGTGTGATATGCAAAAGAAAAGGGATACGGATTACAATATTGTTAAACTGAAGTTATTTCCGTTTTCACTTAGAGATTGTGCTAAAACTTGGTTTTCCTCTTTGCCTAGAAATAGTATTGATTCATGGAATAAGTGCAAAGATACTTTTATCTCTAAGTATTTCCCTCCTGCTAAGATCATCTCTCTTAGAAACGATATTATGAATTTTAAGCAACTAGATCATGAGCATGTTGCACAAGCTTGGGAGAGAATGAAATTAATGATACGTAATTGCCCTACACATGGTTTGAATCTATGGATGATTATTCAGAACTTTTATGCTGGCTTGAATTTTTGCTTCTAGAAATCTTTTAGACTCGGCCACAGGAGGCACTTTCATGGAAACTACCTTAGGAGAAGCTACCAAACTCCTAGATAATATATGGTTAATTATTCTCAATGGCACACCGAAAGATCTACTAGTAAAAAAGTGCATGCTATTGAAGAAATTAGTGTTTTGAGTGGAAAGATGGATGAACTTATGAAATTATTTGTTGCTAAGAGTGCTTCTTCTGATACTAATGATATGCCTTTGTCCACTTTGATTGAAAATAACAATGAATCTTTGGATGTGAATTTTGTTGGTAGGAATAATTTTGGTAACAATGCTTATAGAGGTAATTTTAATCCTAGGCCTTTTCCTAGTAATTCCTCTAATAATTTTGGTAATTCCTACAACAACTCTTATGGAAAGATGCCTTCTGAATTTGAAACTAGTGTTAAGGAGTTTATGATCTCGCAAAAGATCTCAATGCTATGCTTGAAGAGAAATTGCTTAAGATTGATGAATTAGCTAGAAGTGTGGATAGAATTACTCTTGATGTTGATTCTTTGAAACTTAGATCTATCCCACCTAAGCATGATATCAATGAGTCTCTCAAAGCCATGAGAATTTCCATTGACGAATACAAAGAAAGAACCGCTAGGATGCGTGCTAAAAGGGAGAATTATATTAAAGCATGTTCTTCTAGTTATCATGAAAATAAAGATGAAGATCTGAAAGTTATTGATGTGTCTCCTATTAGATCCTTGTTTTCTAGTACAAATCTTGATGAAGCTAGGATTGGAGATGATTCTGATTTAAGGTGTCCCAATGATTCAGAGTTTTTAGATCTTGATGCTAAAATTGTTAAAAGTGGGAGTGAAGAGATTAAAACTTTGCATAGTGATGAACCCACTACCTTGTATTTCAAGGGATTCAATTATGATAATTGTTCTTTGATTGATTGTATTTCCTTGTTGCAAACCGTACTAAATTCCCCGCATGCTTATAGTCAAAATAAAGCTTTCACAAAACACATAGTTGATGCTTTGATGCAATCTTATGAAGAAAAACTTGAGGTAGAAATTTCTATCCCTAGAAAGCTTTATGATGAGTGGGAACCTACTACTAAAATAAAAAATAAAATATCATGAATGCTATGCTTTGTGTGATTTGGGTGCAAGTGTCTCCACTATCCCAAAAACTTTGTGTGATTTGCTAGGGTTCCATGAGCTTGATGATTGTTCTTTACATTTGCATCTTGAGGATTCCACTATTAAGAAACCTATGGGAAAAATTAATGATGTTCTTATTGTTGCCAGTAGGAATTATGTGCCAGTAGATTTCATTGTTCTTGATATAGATTGCAATCCTTCATGTCCTATTATTCTTGGTATACCTTTCCTTAGAACGATTGGTGCAATTATTGATATGAAGGAAGGAAATATTAGATTCCAATTTCCGTTAAGGAAAGGCATGGAAAACTTTCCTAGAAATAAAATCAAATTACTATATGAATCTATTATGAGAGCCACTTATGGATTGCCTTCCAAGGATGGCAATACCTAGATCTATCTTGTATCGTGCCTAGCTAGGGGCGTAAAATGATAGCGCTCGTTGGGAGGCAACACAATTTTATATTTTTTGTTTTTGCTTCTGTTAGGGAATAAATATTGCATCTAGCTTCTGTTTAGATATGGTTTCATGTTTCGTTTAGTGTTTGTGCCAAGTAGAACATTTGGGAAGACTTGTGTGAAGTTTATGTGATCTTGTTGTGAAAAATAGAATCGTTAGCGCTCACTAGAATGGTCATCAGATTTTACTGGAGCGTGCTATTTAGTTGATTCTTTTTGTAGATGATTAATAGACAAATTCCTCACCTTTACCAATTTAGTTTGATTATTTTATAGTTATAGAAGTATGCGAAATCTGCAGATTGCTACAGACTGTTCTGTTTTTGACAGATTCTGTTTTTCGTCTGTTGTTTGCTTATTCCGATGCATCTATGAGTAATATTGGAGGATATGAACCATAGAGAACTTGGAGTACAGTAGGTTTAACACCAATATAAACAAAGAACGAATTCCTTGCTGTACCCTTGAGTAGTGGTTTGCTTTCTCTTACTAACGGAGCTCACGAGAATTTTTGTCTAAGTTTTGTGTTGTGAAGTTTTCAAGTTTTGAGTATTGCTTTGATGGACTATGTTACAAGGAGTAGCAAAGGCCTAAGCTTGGGGATGCCCATGGCACCCCAAGTAGAATCAAGATAATCAAAAGCCTAAGCTTGGGGATGCCCCGGGAAGGCATCCCCTCTTTCATCTTCATCCATCGGTAACTATACTTGGAGCTATATTTTTATTCGCAACATGCTATGTATTTTGCTTGGAGCGTCTTGTATAATTTGAGTCTTTGCTTGTTAGTTTGCCACAATCATCCTTGCTGGACACACCTATTTGAGAGAGTTAAATATGGCCTAGGAATAGTTAGAACACTCTATGTGCTTCACTTATATCTTTTGAGTTGAATAGTTTTTGCTCTAGTGCTTCACTTATATCTTTTAGAGCACGGTGGTGGTTATATTTTGTAGAAATTTTTGAACTCTCATGCTTCACTTATATTCATTTGAGAGTCTATTAAAACAGCATGGTAATGTGTTTAGGCTATAAAACTAGTCTTCACATGATAGACATCCAATATCAATGTAGTAAAAACTTTCACACTAAGTGCATTGAATATGATGAGATGTTGGATGCTTGATAATTGTTTTGAGATATGAGGATAGTGATATTAGAGTCATGCTAGTGGAGTTATTATGAAATTGAGAAATGCTTGTGTTAAGGTTAGTGATTCCCGTATCATGCACGTATGGTGAACCGCTATGTGACGAAGTTAGAGCATGAGGTATTTGCAAAGTGTCAACCTTTGTGTGGAGGTCGGGGGCGCGCGATGGTTAACTCCTACCAACCTCCCCCCTAGAGCATGCGCTGATTGCTTTGTTTTGATGACTCGTAGATTTTTGCAATAAGTATATGAGTTCTTATGACTAATGTTGAGTCCATGGATTATACACACTCTCACCCTTCCACCATTGCTAGCCTCTCTTGTACCGCGCAACTTTCGCCGGTACCATAAACCCACTATATATCCTTCCTCAAAACAGCCACCATATTATTACTCAAAACAGCCACTATAGCTACCTATCATGGCATTTCCATAGCCATTCCGAGATATATTGCCATGCAACTTTCCACCGCTCCGTTCATATGACACACATCATATCGTCATATTGCCATTGCATGATCATGTAGTTGGCATTGTATTTGTGGCAAGGCCACTATGGATAATTTTTCATACATGTCACTCTTGATTCATTGCACATCCCGGTACACCGCCGGAGGCATTCATATAGGGTCATACTTTGTTGTAGTATCGAGTTGTAATATCGAGTTGTAATATCGAGTTGTAAATCAATAAAAGTGTGATGATCATCATTATTAGAGCATTGTCCCATGTGAGGAAAGGCCAATAAAAAAAGAGATGTCCCCCCCAAAAAATAGAGAGGGGCTAATAAAAAAAGAGAGAGAAAGCCCCTCCAAAAAAATGAGAGAAAAGAGAGAAGGGACAATGCTACTATCCTTTTCCACACTTGTGCTTCAAAGTAGCACCATGTTCTTCATGATAGAGAGTCTCATGCTTAGTCACTTTCATATACTAGTGGTAATATTCATTATAGAACCTGGATTGTATATTCCAACGATGGGCTTCCTCAAATGCCCTAGGTCTTCGTGAGCAAGCAAGTTGGATGCACACCCACTAGTTTATTTTGTTGAGTTTTCATACATATTTAGCTCTAGTGCATCCGTTGCATGGCAATCCCTACTCACTCACATTGATATCTATTGATGGGCATCTACATAGCCCGTTGATATGCCTAGTTGATGTGAGACTATCTCCCTCCTTTTGTCTTCTCCACAACCACCTCTATTCCACCCATAGTGCTATGTCCATGGCTCACGCTCATGTATTGCGTGAAAGTTGAAAGGTTTGAAAGAATAGAGTATGAAAACAAGTGCTTGGCTGAAATCGGGGTTGTGCATGATATGAATATTTTGTGTGATGAAGAGGGAGCATAGCCAGACTATATGATTTTGTAGGGATAACTTTCTTTAGCCATAGTATTTTGAGAAGACATGATTGCTTTGTTAGTATGCTTGAAGTATTATTATTTCTTATGTCAATATAGACTTTTATCTTGAATCTTTCAGATCTGAACATTCATGCCACAATTAAGAGAACTACATTGAAAAACTATGTTGGTTAGCATTCCACATCAAAAATTCTGTTTTTATCATTTACCTACTCGAGGACGAGCAAGAATTAAGCTTGGGGATGCTTGATACGTCTCCAATGTATCTATAATTTTTGATTGTTCCATGCTATTATTTATAATGTTTTGGATGTTTAATGGGCTTTGTCATACACTTTTATATCATTTTTGGGACTAACCTACTAACCCAAAGGCCCAGTCCAGATTGCTGTTTTTTTGCCTATTTCAGGGTTTTGCAGAAAAGGAATATCAAACGGAGTCCAAACGGAATGAAACCTTCGGGAGAGATATTTTTGGAGAAAATCACGCATGAGAGACTTGAGAACCACGTCAGGGGAGCCACGAGGTGCCCACGAGGGTGGGGGGCGCGACCCCCTTCCAAGGGCGCGCCCCCTGCCTCGTGGGGCCCTCATGAGTCCCCCCGGTGTCCTCCTTCCTCCTATATAAGTCTACGTACCCCGAAACCATCAGCAATGGAGAGAAACCCTAATTCCACCGCCGTAACATTCTGTTCCCGTGAGATCCCATCTTGGAGCCTGTTCCGGAGCTCCGCCGGAGGGGGGATCCATCACGGAGTGCTTCTACATCATCATCATCGCCCTCACCATGAGTTGTGAGTAGTTTACCACAGACCTTCAGGTCCATAGCTAGTATCTAGATGGCTTCTTCTCTCTCTGGATCTCAATACAAAGTTCTCCTCGGCCTTCGAGGAGATCTATTCGATGTAATCTCTTTTGCGGTGTGTTTGTCGAGATCCGATGAATTGTGAGTTTATGATCAAGATTATCTATGAGACATATTTGGTTCTTTTCTTAACTCTTTATGTGTGCTCATAATATCCTTGCAAGTCTCTTTGAATTATTGGTTTGGTTTGGCCTACTAGGTCTATAGTTTTTGAAATGGGAGAAGTGCTTGGCTTTGGGTTCAATCTTGCGGTGTCCTTTCCCAGTGACAGTAGGGGCAGCAAGGCACACATTGTATTGTTGCCATCGAGGATAAAAAGATGGGGTTTATATCATATTGCTTGAGTTTATCCCTCTACATCATGTGATCTTGCTTAAGGCGTTACTCTGTTCTTATGAACTCAATACACTAGATGCATGCTGGATAGCGGTCGATGTGTGGAGTAATAGTAATAGATGCAGGCAGGAGTCGGTCTACTTGTCTCGGCCGTGATGCCTATATACAATGATCATGCCTAGATAGTCTCATAATTATTCGCTTTTCTATCAATTGCTCGACAGTAATTTGTTTACCCGCCGTAGAATATCGCTATCATGAGAGAAGCCACTAGAGAACACTATGGCCCCCAGGTCTATCCTCAACATATCAATCTACATCTACTTTACTTTTTCTGCTTTTACTTTCTGTTCTTATAAACAAAAATACCAAAAATATAACCTATCATCTCTATCAGATCTCACTTTCGTAAGTGACCGTAAAGGGATTGACAACCCCTTATCGCGTTGGCTGTGAAGTTCTTATTTGTTTGTGCAGGTGCGAGGGACTCGCACGTGGTCTCCTACTGGATTGATACCTTGGTTCTCAAAAACTGAGGGAAATACTTACGCTACTGTGCTGCAGCTCCCTTTCCTCTTCGAGGGAATACAACGCAAGCTCGAGAAGTAGCAAGGAGTACATGGTGGGTTGTTTCATTGGAACTGTCCCTAAGAACTGAGATTTGTATGTGTGATTTAAGATCAGCTACTACCACACATTAGGCCCAAAACCAATGGACCCTCTCGACTTATTAACCACCCTTGACCTCTGTCCAGGAGTTGCAATTAGTTTCTGGTGTTTGTAGCATATTGGAGGCCGTGCGCAGCGCTGACCCTAGGGGTGGGCAGTGATGCGGTAGGTACGTGGCACGGTGTACCGAGTCGCCCGTTTGGTGTCTCAGGAACCATGTACACATTGTTTGGGGCCGTGAGAGAAACCTCGGCCCGACTTTCTTGCGGATGGAACCCAAATAGGCGATAAACCTGGACTAGAGACTTGCTTGGTTAGTCAGGTCGTGGCCGACACCCTCGCTGGGCTTCCGCTTGAAGGTTGCCGAGTACATGTCGAGTAAACAACGATAAGTGGTGGAAGCGTGTGTGAAGAAGTACACCCCTGCAGGGTTATCAATCTATTCGAATAGCCGCGTCCGCGGTAAAGGACCACTTGGTTGCTTATGAAGTTCATAGACAAGTTAATGGTTACACATAAAAGTCTCAAGGCAAGTGTGAGTGCCGTGGATGGCCCTTCCGTAGGATGATGGGAGAGGATCCACGGTAGAGTATTGTTGTGGTGATTAGTGGACTCATGTGCGCTATCTCATCTATTTCAAACTGCTGATAGATGTAGTATAGGATAGCCAAGAGTCAAAGCTGGTTTGCTGCAATAAACTCCACTACCCTTGTTGATAATGTTGCATATATGTTAGGTTCTGATGTAAGACTTGTTGAGTACCTTTGTACTCATGTTTGCTTAATAACTGTTGCAGAGGAGAACACCGCCCCTTCCAATGGTTTCTACATAGACCTCGATGTCGACGAGTAGCTTGCTGCCCAGGTGACAATCTCAAAGCCTGTGAAGGACCACTGTTGTCAGGACCAAGATGCGATTCTATCCCGATCATGTGACGCTTACGTGATTGGGGCACAACCACAACTCAGGCGCTTAGCAAGATGGATATCATTACATCGTACCATTACATACATGCATAGGGGATACAACAATACATACAAGTCACATGAATACAACATCATCAATACAAGGCATCCAACTACGGATGCAAACATGAAAAGCACAAGACATCCATCTGCTATCCCAGGCTGCCGACCCGAAACCTAACCCAAGACTGAAGAAGAAGAAGAAGGAAGAACTCCAACACAACGATCATCGCTCTCACGTCAAGACATCGGAAACCTGCACCTACAACTGATGTTGTAGTATCTGTGAGCCACAAGGACTCAGCAATCCCATAACCATGGGTAAAAAGACTAGCAAAGCTTAATGGGTAGGAAGGGGTTTAGTGGTGAGGTTGCAGCAGCGGCTAAGCAATATATGGTGGCTAACTTACGAGTACAAGAATAAGAAGAGCATCTACGCAAACGGTCGCAAACTAGTAGTGATCGCTAAAGATCCTGAACTACCTACGAGTCAAACATAACCCCATCGTGTTCTCTTCTCAAAGTGAAAAGTGACAGTCACGGTTACTCACACAGTTGTGTGTTTTACTTCGGATCCTCTGTCAAGTTTTCTACAACCGGACATTAACAAATTCCAATCTGCCACAAAACCGCGGGCACGGCTTTCGAAAGATCATAACCCTGCAGGGGTGTCCCAACTTAGCCCATCACAAGCTCTCACGATCAGCTGAGATAATAAAAATTATTACCCCTTATCTTAGGGACAATCCGATCAGGCTCGGAATCCCGGCGCACAAGACATTTTGACAATGGTAAAACAAGTCCAGCAAGACCTCCCGGCGCGCCGACACCCTGATAGTAGCTACGCGTATCTCGTCTCAGGCCACAACCAGATGGGAGAAGCAACGAGTAAAACCAACCCTCGGGTTTCCCCCAGGTGGCCCCGCAGCACCCCCGTTTGGGACCAACACCATCATCACTGGCCCCCTGCTATGTAGAAAGAATCCCCTAGGACGCGACACCCTATGCAATTTAATTAATTAATTAAGTTGTTATTATGAGGCAAATTAAAACCAATGTTGGGCCTTGCTGGAGGAGTTTTATTCAAAGACGAAGTGTCAAGGGGTCCCCATATACCCAACCGTGTAAGGAACGCAAAATCAAGGAAAATAATGCCGGTTTATCGGCTCCTAAGGTGGCATGAGTGGAACAAAACACCGAGCAAAAGGCCAAGCCTTCCACCCATGCCCAGTATATAGGTGTGTTAATATAAATAAGACATATTGTGATATTCCCAAAGCATCAAGTTTCAACATGGAACGATCTTCATCTTCACCTGCAACTAACAACGCTATAAGAGGGGCTGAGCAAGCGGGTAACATAGCTAAACAAAGGTTTGCTGGGAAGGTGTCAAAGGTTAGAGGTTCATGGCAACAAGGAGAGGGGCTGACAATAAAGATGGGTAGCGCGACATATAACGATAGCATCGAGACAACTAAGCATGGCAATGATAGTAAAGGTATCCAAGGGTATGGTCATCTTGCCTGAGATCCCACAAGGAAGAAGAATGGGTCCATGAAGAAGACGAAGAAGAAGCCTCGAAGACGAACCACAAGTAGTCGAACGAATCCTCACGATCGCAACGGAAAAGAACTAGCGAGAAGAAAGCACACAACAAGGTAAACACACAACACAAGAACAAGAAAAGAAGCTCAACCAAGTATGATGCAAGACAAGTCTATATATGATGCAATACATGGCAAGGTAGGAAGCACTCAAAAACAACATCACCCAACAAGTTTAAATGAGGCCGGAATCAACACATAACAAATCCGGTAAGCCCTCATATGCATATTTTGAAATTAGTCCAGATCTGAACAAACTTTAAGTTAAAGTAGTTAAACAGCAAGTTAACATGCACCATGATGATCTACACGAAATTCTAGTCAAGTTTCATATAAAGATTGTTTAATTAGGAGCTACGGCCTAGAAGATATGAGCAAAACAAGACAAGCAAGGCAACGGTGCAAGATGCACCCAAAACATCAAGTAAACACACTCCAAACATGAAAACAACATGATATTATGATTCTACATGCAAAATCACACAAGTTTCATATAGGGCACACTCAAAACGGAGCAACGGGCTAAAAGATACGAGCAAAACAAGTTACAAGGCAAAGCTGAAGTTAACAGCCACATAGCAACTTTGGAGCAAGGTATATATATGCTACAACACTCAAACATGATAAAAAGAAGCATGGATGTGAAGTAGACATGTTACTCTACATGCATGAACTTAGAACACACCCAAAAGTTTGATGGAACACAATTAACCAAGCATGCCAAGTTGCTATAAAATTATCCAGACTTAGTCAAAATCTGGGAAGGCAAAAACATCATCACGATGCTACCTTCGGAGGCAAAAAAAAACAAGCATATAAACTCTAACAAGTATATAAAGATCATGGACATGTATTAGACATCATATACATCAAACAACTCCATTGGAGCAACTCCATAGGAGGCATGTATCAATAACAACAAGCTTCACCAAATTGAACATGCTGATAAAAATCTGACAGGTAAATTTATAGCAACTTGAGAGCAAGAAATAAATAAGCTACAACAAGTTATATAGGCAAACAAAGGAATGAATGGATAGACAATAACATGTACAACAATACATGATCATTGGCCACTCCAAAACAAGCAAGGATTTGAGTAGGGCATCAAGCAAACATAGCATCAGGTTATAACAGATTCCAGACTTTGCAGTTTTTTCACTAAGTATAAAACAACAATAACGACATGGCATGTTTAGAAGCTTGTTTAAGTCACCTCAAGGCATATCATGGAAAGAGGATTGCACCACAGCAAAGAACATATGATTGTGCTTCTAAAACATATAGACATGTGGCATGAAGACAAACACATCAATAGCAACGAGCAAGTGAAAACAACATCTCATAACAAGTTTTAGCACTTAACAGCCACATGCACTTTTGCAACAGAGATTAACATGGCAATATGACTCCTAACATGAATGCTACGGCAACCAACATGTAGAGCACTTCACAATGAACATTTTGACATATCATATGCTCCATTTGGATAAACATGCACCAAGTTATCACATCTCAAACATGGCAACAAAATAACAAGTAACACCAGTTTATAACAAGTAGCACTCTTGCAACAGAGATTAGCGCATCTAGATGAAGTCAAACAAGCATGGCACAATGGAACAAAGTGTAGAGCATATCACCACGATCATTTTGACATATTATTTGCATCATTTGGATAAACACACAAAAAGTTACAGCCACATGAACATAACAACATATTATGCAATTGTAGGGACTTAGCCGTTTTGAACACTAGGGAAAAAAACAGAACGAGCATCGAATAGTTATACGACGCTCGGGGCGGGATTTAACGAATGCTCACCACTGGGCTCGGCCCATCAGAAGGAGGAAGAGGCAGGCCGGGGCGGGGCATTGGAGCGGGAGCGGGCCGGCTCAGGCTGTGGCCCACGAGGCTGGGCCAAAGGGAGGGAACCGGTTGGGCTCCGCTGGGGCAGCTGGGCCCGTGGCTGGGCCGCGGGGGAAGGAGGCCGACCCAGGCGCAGGGCGGCGCTGCGTCCTCGTCCTCCCGATCCGCCAGGATCGGGCAGGGGCGGCGGCTCCCGACAGCGATGGGAGGAGGCCGGCGACGAGCAGTGAGGTCGGGGCGCTCTAGCAACACATGAAGGGGACGGATCCGGTGCGGGACTCCAGATCCGGGCGTCGAGGTCGCCGGCGGCAGGGCCTGCGGCTCCCTATGGGGGCGCGGCAAGGCGGCGGGGTAGGCGAGGCCGGGCGGCAGCGCGGGCACCACGGCGACGGCGGTGCACAGCTCCAGTGGCGGCGGGCGAGGCCTGCGGCGAGGCTCGCTCTCGATCCGAGCGGATCGAGCGGGAGGCGCTCGAGCGCAGGAGCGGCGGCGGCGGACGGGCCCGCGCGGGCCCCGGATGGGCTCCGCGGGCCGCGGCGGCGGTGGAGAGGCGCGGGGACAAGTGGCGGCTAGCGATCGGAGGAGAGCGGCGGTGGCGCGATGTGGCAGCTCGGGATTGGCCCGGGCGACGTGGCGGCTGGACATGTCCGGCGCGGATGGACATGTCCGGCTGCGCGAGGTGGGAGACGCTAGGGTTCATCCGCGAATTTGGACGGGGAGGGCTGATTTATAGGTAGAGGGAGCTAGGAGTGTCCAAATGAGGAGCGGTTCGCGGCCACGCGGTCATGATCGAACGACCAAGAGAATGGAGGGGGTTAGAATGGGCTTGGGGGCTGTTGGAGAGGGGTGTTGGGCCAAAAGAGAAAAGGCTTCTGGCGGTTAACGCGGTTAACGTTGGGCTATCAAACTGACTCCGAATGCGACGGAAATAGACAGGCGGTCTACCTATGCTATAATGAGACCACACGCCAAGTTTCACCCCATTCTGAGAACGTTTTCCGGCCACTCATAAAATAAATATTCGAAGGCACCGCGGGCGCGTGTGAGTGTGTCTGGGCTCAGAACGGACAACGGAAAGGACGAGGGGGATCGGGCGGATGCATGTTCTAAAAACATGCTGATGCAATGCACACGATGACAAGGAAAAGATGCACACACAAGCAGATGACATGGCAACGACGACGAATAACTGGCTGACACCTGGCGCATCGGTCTCGAGGTGTCACACTAGAAGAATTGAAAGCGATCTTGAAGAAGGCATATGACGGATGGAATCCATACTTACGTCACTTTTGAAAAGAATTTGAGAATACTCCGGGAAAATAAAAGAGTCAGGTAAGATCCTGGGAAAAGACCTGTGGGTTATGAGCCCACCGAAGAGAAAACACCGTTGGAATGATTTAAAAGGAGACGATGCACCGGAACGTTTGAAAAGCTCGAATGGGGTGACAACCTCGAATTAATAGGAAGACAGACGCATATCCTAAGATTTCTTCGGAACTCCGGAACAATTAAATGGCGAGAGGTAAACGAGCAATTGGAATCATTTGAGCTGATGAAAGAATAAGAACAACACCGAGATATTGAAATTGAATCCACCGGAAAGAAAGAGATGAAGAAGGACGAACGAGGGGAGAATTCTCCAGTTGAAATAATTGATGAAAGAAAGCAAAGACTTCACACGAGTAGAATGGATACTCGATTAAGGACACCGGCTCCGAGAAGCAAAAGGGTGGGCGGATGGGAAAAGAAAAAGACAACTTCGGAAGGGGAAAACAATCATCGGTTGGAAAGAACTGAGGGTTGAAGCAAAAGACGAGGAGGTCAAATCGACTCGACGAGACATGCACCAGATGAAAGAACTGACATCGCAACGAATGAACACTAACCACGTGATCCTAAAAAAAAATTTGAAGTGGAAGAGGGGTAATTCAAAACACCTACGTCAAGATTACTCACCAGAGTGACGAAGGGGCTAAGGAGTAAAAAAATTCCTACTCTCCGATATAACTAGACTCTGAAAAAGTTTTCGCTAGACTCGACAACGGCCAAACTACGATCAATCAAGGGGTCTCCTATGGTCGGTCGAGGCTCTGATTCCAACTTGTCAGGCCCAAGATGCGATTCTATCCCGATCACGTGACGCTTACGTGATTGGGGCACAACCGCAACTCAGGCGCTTAGCAAGATGGATATCATTACATCGTACCATTACATACATGCATAGGGGATACAACAATACATACAAGTCACATGAATACAACATCATCAATACAAGGCATCCGACTACGGATGCAAACATGAAAAGCACAAGACATCCATTTGCTATCCCAGGCTGCCGACCCGGAACCTAACCCAAGACTGAAGAAGAAGAAGAAGAAGAAGGAAGAACTCCAACACAACAATCATCGCTCTCACATCAAGACATCGGAAACCTGCACCTGCAACTGATATTGTAGTATCTGTGAGCCACGAGGACTCAGCAATCCCATAACCATGGGTAACAAGACTAGCAAACTTAATGGGTAGGAAGAGGTTAAGTGGTGAGGTTGCAGCAGCGGCTAAGCAATATATGGTGGCTAACTTACGTGTACAAGAATAATAAGAGCACTACGCAAATGGTCGCAAACTAGTAGTGATCGCTAAAGATCCTGAACTACCTACGAGTCAAACATAACCCCACCATGTTCTCTTCTCAAAGTGAAAAGAGACAGTCACGGTTACTCACACAGTTGTGTGTTTTACTTCGGATCCTGTGTCAAGTTTTCTACAACCGGACATTAACAAATTCCAATCTGCCACATAACCGCGGGCATGGCTTTCGAAAGATCATAACCCTGCAGGGGTGTCCCAACTTCGCCCATCACAAGCTCTCACGATCAGCTGAGATAATAATAATTATTACCCCTTATCTTAGGGACAATCCGATCAGGCTCGGAATCCCAGTGCACAAGACATTTCGACAATGGTAAAACAAGTCCAGCAAGACCTCCCGGCGTGCCGACACCTTGATAGTAGCCGCGCGTATCTCGTCTCAGGCCACAACCGGATGGGAGAAGCTACGAGTAAAACCAACCCTCGGGTTTCCCCCAGGTGGCCCCGCAGCACCCCCGTTTGGGACAACCACCATCAGCACTGGCCCCCCTGCTATGTAGAAAGAATCCCCGGGGAAGCGACCCCCTATGCAATTTAATTAATTAATTAATTTGTTATTATGAGGCAAATTAAAACCAATGTTGGGTGTCACAGCCCTAGCTTCCGCTGTTGTCTTTGCTTGCTCTCCATGTCATCATGTTTAAAATTTTGTTAACTTGAAATGGGGATTGATCAAACCCTAGCACTAAATGAACTCAACTAGGTTCAAATAAAAAAATCCTTTTCAATAAACCCAGAAATGCCTTCATCAATGTGTGATAATTTTGGCAAGGGTTTGGATCCAAACCAAAAATATTGAACATTTTTGGGGAATTTTTGGGCTTTGAATTAAATCAATACGTATTTAAATTGGGGCATATAAATATTTTCAATATCTTTAAATGCTCCAACAATTCTGAAAATAGTTGAGGGTCTCTGTAATAATTTATTTAATGCCCACAATTATTTTTAGGATTTATTAAAATGATTTGGGCTATAAACTAAATCAAAACAAAATAACAGAAATAGAAAACAGAAACAGAATTAGAAAATAAAAGAGAGAGAGAGCACCTACCTGGGCCTTAATAGCAGAAGCAGCCCAGCCCACCCCCTCGCGTGTCGTCTTCTCCCCCTCGCCCCGAAGCAGCTGCGTGCCCGGCGCACAGCCGGCCGCGGCCACGTCTCCCCGCCACCTCCTGCTCCGTCGGCCCTCCCCGACCCCCTGGAGACGCCACGCATGCCCCCAGGCC
>LR738715.1:357334136-357382591 GCA_902687465.1 Secale cereale | reverse complement strand
CTCACCCCCCCTCGGTCTCATCCCCCCTCTCCTGGCGCTCCCCCTTGCGAGCGCCCGACCGCCACCGTCGCCGCCGTCTCCGTAGCTGTAGCCACCATGACCACCTCGCCTCTCCGACGCGCCAGCGAGATCCGCTACGTCCTTCTCGTCCTCTCCAGCAAGCTACGGACGCCGGGAGGCCTGCCTCATCGTCATCGCGCTCGTCTTCAACCTCCGGCCGCCGTCGACCTTGCCGGCGATTCGCGGCAACCAACGCCTCCCCGGCCCCTCCGTCTGCACCAGCCGACCGCCGTGAGCCACTGAACCTTTTCTCTCCGTCCTTTCCTTCGCGCGCGCCCCGTAGCCGTCGCCCCCTTTCTTACCGTCGCCGGCCGCCGCTGAACCTGTCGCCGCCGTGGCCACAACCACAATAGCTTGCATCCGAGCTCGCCATTGCACTCCTTGCACTCCCGCGCATCGGACAGGGCCACCCGTTGCTCCTGGAGTGGCCCGTAGCGCCGTCTCGTTCATCACCCGAACTCCGGCGCCGCCAAACCTCGACGCCGCGCTTGCTTCCGGCCACCCCAGCCGCTGACTCCGGTCCCATTGGATGCGGAAGAGCGCCAGCTACGCGTAGAGACCAACCGTGGCTCAAACCGTAGCCTGCAGCGCCTCCCCGACTAACTCCGGCGAGCCACCGCCATGCTCTGTGGTCGCCGGCGCGTACCGCCGATGTGGCACTTACTCAGGGGTTAATTACCCCACAAATCACCCATAGTGCTACTGCCATGTGGGCCCAGTGTTTTAATTAATCTGTTTAATTCTTCTGTTTAGTTTAGTACTAATCCCGTGGACCCACATGCCAGTTTTGACTTTGGTCAAGTCAATGTTGACCGGTCCCACCTGTCATGCACACAAACCAGCCCCTGTCACTGACCAGTGGAGCCCACTGGTCAGGTTTGACCTGGACCAGCCTCTGTTGACTGCTGACCTCACAGTGACGTCATGCTGACGCAATAAGTGTTTTCTGGAATTTTAAATAAATCAGAAATGATTTATTTATTTCAGAAAATAGCCAAAACTTCTAAAAATCATATAAAATCAACCGTAGCTCAGATGAAAATAATTTATATATGAAAATTGATTAGAAAAATCCAAGGAATCTGTTTATGGCATTTTCATGCATGTTAGAACAACTTATGGTTGCTGTTTAGGACAATTTGAATAAATGGCATTTGAATAATCACATATGGAGTTTGAATTTGAACCTTTGGTTCAAACCAACTTCATTTAATTTGGTTGCTAGTTGCATTAGGCCAAACCACATCATATTGCCATGTCATGTTCATGCATCATATTGTTGCATTGCATTGATTGTGTTCTTTCTCTGTTTGTCGGTTTTGTCCCCTCTCAGTAGACGACGTTCCGACGACGTGATCGATGACACTGATGAAGACTCATTGATATCTTCAGAAGTGCCAGGCAAGCAAACCCCCATTGAGCATCCCGATATATCCCACTCTCTCGCTCCTGCTCTCTTTTATTGCATTAGCACAACAACGATTGAACTGCTTTTGCTGCGGTAGTTGAACCCCTTTCCTCTGCATGACCTGTCATTGCCACAGTAAATAGTTGAAACCCACTAGCATGAGTAGGAGTTGTTTGAGCCATGTTGTGCCTACTCATTCATGCTTTCTGGTTATGCCTGCTATTGCTTAGAGTTGAGTCAGGTCTGATTCATCGGGGATGAATTGGAATGTGGTGAACATGTCCTACTGTGTGTGAGCTAAGTGTGTGAACACGATTTGGTAAAGGTAGCGGTGAGAGGCCATGTAGGAGTACATGGTGGGTTGTCTCACTGGAGCCGTCCTTAAGAACTGAGTTCTGTGTAAGTTGTCCAATGACATAGTTACTACCACACATTGGGTTCCGGTAACTCGACCCCTCTCGACTTATTAATCAACTAGATCTCTGTCCAGGAGTTGCAACTAGTTTCTGGTGTTTGTAGGTAGTGTTAGTAGTCTACCAAGTGGCACACGGTACATGTGGGCTTGGGTCAGACTAGGCACCGTGGCACGGTGTACCAAGCATAGATCCATCCGACGAGGTGGGCTTGGGAACCCTGCGCACATCTTTTGGGGCCGTGAGCGACACCCCGGCCGGATCTCCCCACGGATGGAACCCGAATAGGCGATAAACCTGGACGAGAGACTTGTGTGGTTAGTCAGGTCGTGGCCGACACCCTCGCCAGACTTCCGCTTGAAGGTTGCCGAGATACACGACGTGTACATGGCGGTAAGTGGCGAGAGCGTGTGTGAAGAAGTACACCCCTGCAGGGTTAACATGATCTATTCGAATAGCCGGGTCCGCGGTTATGGACTTCTTGGATGCTTACGTGGCACATAGACAATCGAAAGTGGATACTCTAAAATACTCAAGACAAGTGTGAGTACTATGGATGGCCTTCTCGTAGGGAGACGGGAGCGGGTCCATAATGGTGTATTGATTGGTGAATATGTGGACTCGTGTGCACCACCTCAAAAGAGTAACTTGCAGTCGTAGTTCAGGATAGCCACGAGTCAAAGCTGGCTTGCTGCAGTCAAACTCCACTACCCCCTTGTTGATACTGTTGCATATGTAGTTAGTTCTGATGTAAGTCTTGCTGAGTACCTTTGTACTCACGTTTTCTTAATTTATGTTTTGCAGAGAGACTTCAGTCTCGCTAGTGATTCCGCGTGGACTTCGACGTTTAGCTTGTTACCTCAGCTACGGTCTTGTGCCCTTAGGAGGGTCTAGTAGTTAGTCAGGCTTCTCAGCCTTTTTCTTTGTAGTTGTCTGTACTCAGACATGTTATGCTTCCATTGCCTGTATGCTCTGTATGTTGGGTCATGTGACCTCTGATTGTAATAAATGCTATGATGGCTCTTCTGGGCCTTTATCTATATGAGTTGTTGAGTTATGTTGTGATGCCATGTTGTACAACACATACTTGCATGTTATGCGTACGTGTAATGTGTATTGCTATGTGTGGGATCCGACACCTAGTTGTTTACCTTTGGTAGCCTATCTTACAGGGAAATGTCTCCTAGTGCTTCCACTGAGCCTTGGTAGCTTGCTACTGCTCCGGAACACTTAGGCTGGCCGGCATGTGTCCTTCTTCGTTCCTATGTCTGTCCCTTAGGGGAAATGTCACGCGTTGCTCCTTTAAGTCCTTGTAGCTTGCTACGACTTGGGTTCATACGTTGATGACCGACACGTTCGTTGCTGGGTCATGTATGCCTGTCTCTGTAATTTAGTGCCACTTTTGGTTTATAACTGGTCATGTCGGCCCGGGTTCTCTGTCATATGGATGCTAGCGACACTATCATATATGTGTGCCAAAATGCGCAAACGGTCCCGGGCCAGGTAAGGTGGCACCCGTGGGGATACCGTGCGTGAGGCCGCAAAGTGATATGATGTGTTACAGGCTAGACCTGTGTGACTTAGGATCGGGGTCCCGACAGCTTTGGTATCAGAGCCTGACTGCCTGTAGGATTAGCAAGCCAAACTGGTCGAAGTCGTGTCTAGAAACTCTTTAGTTATATACGGGAATTGATTGTGGAAGGGAACATAAGGCTCTTTTTACTCCTTTACCCTATGACCTTCTGATCTGAGTCACCCTCTTCTTTCTACGGGGATTTAGAACTAGGATGCTCATTCTATTTATTAGGATCACGTTAATGTGGTTTCAACCCTCAGTTCAGTTCCTACTACTTCTGTTGCTCAACTGTTGGTCTCAGAACCTTGACATGATGATGTTAAGTGGATACGCTACCCTTTTTGCTTGGATCTCAAAAGTATTTTCGAGCATTTGCAGCCGTTATGCTGTCCGAGTCATCCCAGGTTTCTAAATAGTCTGATGCATTTGCAAATCATTCCTATCTGTTCCTAATGTCCTTTTAGGCCAGATTAACCACACTAGTCGGTGTGTTGAGGTACTCTGTTACCTCGACACATATGTTGGACTTATTACTATGGCCCTAGGTGTCTTAGAAGATCACCCAGTAATCTAGCAATGCTTTATATTCCCAGTGTGATAATTCTGGCCGTCAATCTCGAAAGCATCCCATGATGCTATTTAGTTGGTAGGTATTCTATTCCTGGGTTCTTGAACCCGAGCTTCACCCTACTTACTTCATGTTGATAGTATTTGCTCGTCCCTTTAGGATATTAGTAACTTTGTGATAGTCCTCGAGGTCCGTGGTATATCATTCTTCCAAATACCATGAACCCTCCTTGGCAGAAGTTCTTCTGAACCAAAAGATTACAACCAGAGTGCTCTTGAGTAGTACTCCATTCATATTGTGACTCTGCCAGTCCTACCTTTCTGCATGGGTATCCGGAAGAAATATGTTGAACTAGCTCGACACGCTAATCTATGCATCCACAACTCAGAAAGTTATATGTTCCTTGAGTTGTTCCCTTTTAGTTGTATTCTGACCTTCGTCTATCAATTGATAGTCAGGAGTAGTCGTGCACTTGTGATCATCGATGCCTTTTACTCTTGTGGTCCGTCAAGCCATTCTATTTTGGAATGACTAGGGGAAACAAACTCCAGTACCTTATCCATATCCAGGATTAGGTCAAAGAAGTTGTACCTCATAGATGAAGAATGCTAATCCAGCTTCTAATCTGTTCTATCTGGGAATATTACCATCCTTATGTCAAGAATGTCATGGGAATTGCACAACCTCCTATAAACTCTTGATACAGTAATACCTCTCGCCCTCATTATTCATTCCTCGGTCTCCGTGTTATTGTAGCCGGAATACTGACAAGTGAATCATGATGTGTGAAATCAATACCCCTAGCAATCTCGTTGCTTGGTGGTTAAAGGACAACAATTTCATTCTTAGTGTGTTGGTTACTAAATCACCATTCTAAGATTGATCGTGCTACCTAGTCCATTTTTCTGGTACACTTTTTGACCAATGAGTTAGGATTGCATAAATGCCTCACTCTTGTGATCATGTCATCTTGCCCTGAAAAGCAAGATTGTTTGCGAGCTTAGTAACATATTGGTGGTTCATGATTTTCCGAATATCTTCTCGGAAGTATCACCAGGTTGTCACCTGACCGCTATGTTAAGTCCGTGATCAAGTTGGTTTTCTTATAAACCATCCCTTCTCCAAGAATCTGCATTGGATACCCCTGAACTAGTTGGTTAAGCTAAGCAACAACTTGGAGAGTTGGAAGATAAAAGCTTAATCCACATAGCTCACTCCAAAGGGATATCTTGTATGTGTATTGAAGATAGATGACATCTTCTTCAATTGATCTACGTGATCATTTGTGGATCTATTGTCTTACCTAGATTTTGATTTGAGTGTGGGCTATCGTCAAGTCAAATCAGAACCAACGATATTCGTAATGTTGTCTTACTCATGGTTGTTCCCTTGAGCATATACCATTACATCTTTTGGTCTGACCAATGCTATCACCGTGTTCACTTAATTGTGGAATTCCACCTATATGGAAATCTGGATGAGTTATTGTTGAGCCCATCGACAACGTCCTTATCCTCTCCATGATTTTGTTGGACATTAAGCTAGTGTTGGAAACTTTGTAAGCAATGCCTTCGTGTTCCGTCATGAAGCTTATGCTTGGATGGAAGAAGTGACTTCCTCCAATTCATGTGCATTTGATGCAAGTTGCCGCCGTGAATTCGGGAAAGCATGTTTTTACCTCCTCTGGAATCATCCCAAGTCAGTCACGCATGTGCGAAGTATTATATGGTTTGATAGGCTCGCTACCTCCATTCCATATGTATTCCCTAGCAACTAAGCCACTGGTTGACTTGTTCAAGGAGAAGCAGTTCCTTCTTAAGAGCTAATCCGGACTTTATGTAAGGACTTCGTTATCCGCAATGATGGTTCCCCACCTGAACTCGGTAGTGTTTTATCGTAAGACTTCTACGTGGTCATGCTTGTCTTGGACAACATGTTCATGTGTGTGTAGCAGAACCAGCTCATGTTTTGGAGCTTACTACCGCAGTCCATTTCCCGAGAATCTCGCAACGTCGTCTCATCGATTTTTGTTGCAAACATTCATTTTTCCTAGACTCGACGAGTCTGGAATATCCTGACACCAGCCAGATCTGAATCTCAGGCAGATATGATGGTTGGAGCTTTTCCCAAGAACTATAATATTGGTCTCTCGATAACCGGTAAAGTGGATGTCGTGGCCAACACACCCAGCCGGATGGCCTATTATTGTAGTTTCCTGGTTGAAGAAGTTGACCACCTCCCCATAAGGACTTCGTAGGAATTACTCCCTAGTTGTTCCTTATGGAATTTTGTGCTCCGAAGTCCGACCTTAACTTGATGGCCATGTTGATGCTTTTAAGCATTGACCGTGGTACCTAACACATCAAGGAGAACATTAGAAGCGGAGTGCTAGATGTCTCTCGGTCGATCATCCAGATTTTGCCCCTGACACCGCTAAGGTGGAATCTGAGAAAGTGTTATCTTCCTTTGCATCTGCATCCTCCATCACCGTTCATCATGGTAGTATGTTGTGTTGCCAGGATTCTTGCCACGGATATTGATAAGACCTTGATGGATATGGGAATGCTCAAGTTCTTGAGAGCACGCACAAGCACTAGGTGTTATCCTCGACACGAATCGAGATTGCTCCCAGTGCTCTTGGTTATGCTATAACCCCTCAAGAGTAGATTTACTCTCTACTGTTGGGATTCACACCAGTTACCAGAATCATTCCCAGCATTTGCATTTTGTTCCCAGCTTGCACCGCCAATGTGCCAATTTTCCATGGGTTGCCCTTCTTAGCATCTGCTGTTCAGGATTATCTTCAAAAGTGGTCCTACCATGGGTCCCATTCATTTCCGATGATAAGCAAATCATCCCTTGTGTTGTCTTCAACAAGGTAGTCCCCATCATCTATAATAGATGGAGTATGTCGATCCTTCAAACTCCTTCAAACTATCAAATGTGATTGCCTTAGGCTGGTTTAGGGAATTTCAATGATCCCTATATCAAAAGTAATTCTTTTTGCCACTTAAGGGAATAACTCTACGAGTCACCTTCTCCAAGGTGTCCCGTTTGGTGACATTGATCACCATCTTCTTAGGTGTGTAATTAGTGCCTATCAAGTGAATCTTCATCGTTGTTTCACTCCATCCCTTTGGATGTGTGTTCCGTGTCTTAGCTCAAGAGATGTTTCAATGTCTCACTCCTTGAGTTGATCTTGAGTTCCTCGATCTTCGGGAAGATCGATTCCTACAGAGTTTGTCTCCGTTATCAACTGGTTGGATGAAGATCTCAAAGCAAGGATGACAAGATCAATATGATGCAATAAATCAACATCTCCAATAAGGAAAATTGGATCGTGAAGATTGTGCTAGCTTGTGTCCCCTCTGATTTCTTACCCTAAGCTTGAATCTCGGGACGAGATTCTTGTTTTAGTGGGGGTGAGTTGTCACAGCCCTAGCTTCCCCTGTTGTCTTTGCTTGCTCTCCATGTCATCATGTTTAAAATTTTGTTAACTTGAAATGGGGATTGATCAAACCCTAGCACTAAATGAACTCAACTAGGTTCAAATAAAAAAAATCCTTTTCAATAAACCCAGAAATGCCTTCATCAATGTGTGATAATTTTGGCAAGGGTTTTGATCCAAACCAAGAATATTGAACATTTTTGGGGAATTTTTGGGCTTTGAATTAAATCAATAAGTATTTAAATTGGGGCATATAAATATTTTCAATATCTTTAAATGCTCCAACAATTCTGAAAATAGTTGAGGGTCTCTGTAATAATTTATTTAATGCCCACAATTATTTTTAGGATTTATTAAAATGATTTGGGCTATAAACTAAATCAAAACAAAATAACAGAAATAGAAAACAGAAACAGAATTAGAAAATAAGAGAGAGAGAGAGAGCACCTACCTGGGCCTTACCAGCAGAAGCAGCCCAGCCCACCCCCTCGCGTGTCGTCTTCTCCCCCTCGCCCCGAAGCAGCTGCGTGCCCGGCGCACAGCCGGCCGCGGCCACGTCTCCCCGCCACCTCCTGCTCCGTCGGCCCTCCCCGACCCCCTGGAGACGCCACACATGCCCCCAGGCCCCTCTCACTCCCCCTCGGTCTCTTCCCCCCTCTCCTGGCGCTCCCCCTTGCGAGCGCCCGACCGCCACCGTCGCCGCCGTTGCCGTAGCTGTAGCCACCATGACCCCTCGCCTCTCCGACGCGCCAGCGAGCTCCGCTACGTCCTTCTCGTCCTCTCCAGCAAGCTATGGACGCCGGGAGGCCTGCCTCGTCGTCATCGCGCTCGTCTTCAACCTCCGGCCGCCGTCGACCTCGCCGGCGATTCGCGGCAACCAACGCCTCCCCGGCCCCTCCGTCTGCACCAGCCGAACCGCCGTGAGCCACTGAACCTTTTCCCTCCGTCCTTTCCTTCGCGCGCGCCCCGTAGCCGCCGCCCCCTTTCTTACCGTCGCCGGCCGCCGCTGAACCTGTCGCCGCCGTGGCCACAACCACCATAGCTTGCATCCGAGCTCGCCATTGCACTCCTTGCACTCCCGTGCATCGGACAGGGCCACCCGTTGCTCCTGGAGTGGCCCGTAGCGCCGTCTCGTTCATCACCCGAACTCCGGCGCCGCCAAACCTTGACGCCGCGCTTGCTTCCGGCCACCCCAGCCGCTGACTCCGGTCCCATTGGATGTGGAAGAGCGCCAGCTACGCGTAGAGACCAACCGTGGCTCAAACCGTAGCCTGCAGCGCCTCCCCGACTAACTCCGGTGAGCCACCGCCGTGCTTTGTGTTCCAGGCGCCTACCGCCGACGTGGCACTTACTTAGGGGTTAATTACCCCACTAATCACCCTTAGTGCTACTGCCATGTGGGCCCAGTGTTTTAATTAATCTGTTTAATTCTTCTGTTTAGTTTAGTACTAATCCCGTGGACCCACATGCCAGTTTTGACTTTGGTCAAGTCAATGTTGACCGGTCCCACCTGTCATGCTCACAAACCAGCCCCAGTCACTGACCAGTGGAGCCCACTGGTCAGGTTTGACCTGGACCAGCCTCTGTTGACTGCTGACCTCACAGTGACGTCATGCTGACGCAATAAGTGTTTTCTGGAATTTTAAATAAATCAGAAATGATTTATTTATTTCAGAAAATAGCCAAAACTTCTAAAAATCATATAAAATCAACCGTAGCTCAGATGAAAATAATTTATATATGAAAATTGATCAGAAAAATCTAAGGAATCTGTTTATGGCATTTTCATGCATGTTATAACAACTTATGGTGGCTGTTTAGGACAATTTGAATAAATGGCATTTGAATAATCACATATGGAGTTTGAATTTGAACCTTTGGTTCAAACCAACTTCATTTAATTTGGTTGCTAGTTGCATTAGGCCAAACCACATCATATTGCCATGTCATGTTCATGCATCATATTGTTGCATTGCATTGATTGTGTTCTTTCTCTGTTTGTCGGTTTTGTCCCCTCTCAGTAGACGATGTTCCGACGATGTGATCGATGACACCGATGAAGACTCATTGATATCTTCAGAAGTGCCAGGCAAGCAAACCCCCATTGAGCATCCCGATACAATCCCACTCTCTCGCTCCTGCTCTCTTTTATTGCATTAGGACAACAACGATTGAACTGCTTTTGCTGCGGTAGTTGAACCCCTTTCCTCTGCATGACCTATCATTGCCACAGTAAATAGTTGAAACCCACTAGCATGAGTAGGAGTTGTTTGAGCCATGTTGTGCCTACTCATTCATGCTTTCTGGTTATGCATGCTATTGCTTAGAGTTGAGTCAGGTCTGATTCATCGGGGATGAATTGGAATGTGGTGAACATGTCCTACTGTGTGTGAGCTAAGTGTGTGAACACGATTTGGTAAAGGTAGCGGTGAGAGGCCATGTAGGAGTACATGGTGGGTTGTCTCACTCGAGCCGTCCTTAAGAACTGAGTTCTGTGTAAGTTGTCCAATGACATAGTTACTACCACACATTGGGTTCCGGTAGCTCGACCCCTCTTGACTTATTAATCAACTAGATCTCTGTCCAGGAGTTGCAACTAGTTTCTGGTGTTTGTAGGTAGTGTTAGTAGTCTACCAAGTGGCACACGGTACATGTGGGCTTGGGTCAGACTAGGCACCGTGGCATGGTGTACCAAGCGTAGATCCATCCGACGAGGTGGGCTTGGGAACCCTGCGCACATCTTTTGGGGCCGTGAGCGACACCCCGGCCGGATCTCCCCACGGATGGAACCCGAATAGGCGATAAACCTGGACGAGAGACTTGTGTGGTTAGTCAGGTCGTGGCCGACACCCTCGCCAGGCTTCCGCTTGAAGGTTGCCGAGATACACAACGTGTACATGGCGGTAAGTGGCGAGAGCGTGTGTGAAGAAGTACACCCCTGCAGGGTTAACATGATCTATTCGAATAGCCGGGTCCGCGGTTATGGACTTCTTGGATGCTTACGTGGCACATAGACAATCGAAAGTGGATACTCTAAAATACTCAAGACAAGTGTGAGTACTATGGATGGCCTTCTCATCGGGAGACGGGAGCGGGTCCATAGTGGTGTATTGATTGGTGAATATGTGGACTCGTGTGGACCACCTCAAAAGAGTTACTTGCAGTCGTAGTTCAGGATAGCCACGAGTCAAAGCTGGCTTGCTGCAGTCAAACTCCACTACCCCCTTGTTGATACTGTTGCATATGTAGTTAGTTCTGATGTAAGTCTTGCTGAGTACCTTTGTACTCACGTTTGCTTAATTTATGTTTTGCAGAGAGACTTCAGTCTCGCTAGTGATTCCGCGTGGACTTCGACGTTTAGCTTGTTACCTCAGCTACGGTCTTGTGCCCTTAGGAGGGTCTAGTAGTTAGTCAGGCTTCTCAGCCTTTTTCTTTGTAGTTGTCTGTACTCAGACATGTTATGCTTCCATTGCCTGTATGCTCTGTATGTTGGGTCATGTGACCTCTGATTGTAATAAATGCTATGATGGCTCTTCTGGGCCTTTATCTATATGAGTTGTTGAGTTATGTTGTGATGCCATGTTGTACAACACATACTTGCATGTTATGCGTACGTGTAATGTGTATTGCTATGTGTGGGATCCGACACCTAGTTGACCTTTGGTAGCCTATCTTACAGGGAAATGTCTCCTAGTGCTTCCACTGAGCCATGGTAGCTTGCTACTGCTCTGGAACACTTAGGCTGGCTGGCATGTGTCCTTCTTCGTTCCTGTGTCTGTCCCTTAGGGGAAATGTCACGCGTTGCTCCTTTAAGTCCTTGTAGCTTGCTACGACTTGGGTTCATACGTTGATGACCGACACGTTCGTTGCTGGGTCATGTATGCCCGTCTCTGTAATTTAGTGCCACTTTTGGTTTATAACTGGTCATGTCGGCCCGGGTTCTCTGTCATATGGATGCTAGCGACACTATCATATACGTGTGCCAAAATGCGCAAACGGTCCCGGGCCAGGTAAGGTGGCACCCGTGGGGATACCGTGCGTGAGGCCGCAAAGTGATATGATGTGTTACAGGCTAGACCTGTGTGACTTAGGATCGGGGTCCCGACAGCTTTGGTATCAGAGCCTTACTGCCTGTAGGATTAGCAAGCCAAACTGGTCGAAGTCGTGTCTAGAAACTCTTTAGTTATATAAGGGAATTGATTGTGGAAGGGAACGTAAGGCTCTTTTTACTCCTTTACCCTACGACCTTCTGATCTGAGTCACCCTCTTCTTTCTACGGGGATTAAGAACTAGGACGCTCATTCTATTTATTAGGATCACGTTAATGTGGTTTCAACCCTCAATTTAGTTCCTACTACTTCTGTTGCTCAACTGTTGGTCTCAGAACCTTGACATGATGATGTTAAGTGGATACGCTACCCTTTTTGCTTGGATCTCAAAAGTATTTTCGAGCATTTGCAGCCGTTATGCTGTCCGAGTCATCCCAGGTTTCTAAATAGTCTGATGCATTTGCAAATCATTCCTATCTGTTCCTAATGTCCTTTTAGGCCAGATTAACCACACTAGTCGGTGTGTTGAGGTACTCTGTTACCTCGACACATATGTTGGACTTATTACTATGACCCTAGGTGTCTTAGAAGATCACCCAGTAATCTAGCAATGCTTTATATTCCCAGTGTGATAATTCTGGCCGTCAATCTCGAAAGCATCCCGTGATGCTATTTAGTTGGTAGGTATTCTATTCGTGGGTTCTTGAACCCGAGCTTCACCCTACTTACTTCATGTTGATAGTATTTGCTCGTCCCTTTAGGATATTAGTAACTTTGTGATAGTCCTCGAGGTCCGTGGTATATCATTCTTCCAAATACCATGAACCCTCCTTGGCAGAAGTTCTTCTGAACCAAAAGATCACAACCAGAGTGCTCTTGAGTAGTACTCCATTCATATTGTGACTCTGCCAGTCCTACCTTTCTGCATGGGTATCCGGAAGAAATATGTTGAACTAGCTCGACACGCTAATCTATGCATCCACAATTCAGAAAGTTATATGTTCCTTGAGTTGTTCCCTTTTAGTTGTATTCTGACCTTCGTCTATCAATTGATAGTCAGGAGTAGTCGTGCACTTGTGATCATCGATGCCTTTTACTCTTGTGGTCCGTCAAGCCATTCTATTCTGGAATGACTAGGGGAAACAAACTCCAGTACCTTATCCATATCCAGGATTGGGTCAAAGAAGTTGTACATTATAGATGAAGAATGCTAATCCAGCTTCTAATCTGTTCTATCTGGGAATATTACCATCCTTATGTCAAGAATGTCATGGGAATTGCACAACCTCCTATAAACTCTTGATACAGTAATACCTCTCGCCCTCATTATTCATTCCTCGGTCTCCGTGTTATTGTAGCCGGAATACTGACAAGTGAATCATGATGTGTGAAATCAATACCCCTAGCAATCTCGTTGCTTGGTGGTTAAAGGACAACAATTTCATTCTTAGTGTGTTGGTTACTAAATCACCATTCTAAGATTGATCGTGCTACCTAGTCCATTTTTCTGGTGCACTTTTTGACCAATGAGTTAGGATTGCATAAATCCCTCACTCTTGTGATCATGTCATCTTGCCCTGAAAAGCAAGATTGTTTGCGAGCTTAGTAACATATTGGTGGTTCATGATTTTCCGAATATCTTCTCGGAAGTATCACCAGGTTGTCACCTGACCGCTATGTTAAGTCCGTGATCAAGTTGGTTTTCTTATAAACCATCCCTTCTCCAAGAATCTGCGTTGGATACCCCTGAACTAGTTGGTTAAGCTAAGCAACAACTTGGAGAGTTGGAAGATAAAAGCTTAATCCACATAGCTCACTCCAAAGGGATATCTTGTATGTGTATTGAAGATAGATGACATCTTCTTCAATTGATCTACGTGATCATTTGTGGATCTATTGTCTTACCTAGATTTTGATTTGAGTGTGGGCTATCGTCAAGTCAAATCAGAACCAATGATATTCGTAATGTTGTCTTACTCATGGTTGTTCCCTTGAGCATATACCATTACATCTTTTGGTCTGACCAATGCTATCACCGTGTTCACTTAATTGTGGAATTCCACCTATATGGAAATCTGGATGAGTTATTGTTGAGCCCATCGACAACGTCCTTATCCTCTCCATGATTTTGTTGGACATTAAGCTAGTGTTGGAAACTTTGTAAGCAATGCCTTCGTGTTCCGTCATGAAGCTTATGCTTGGATGGAAGAAGTGACTTCCTCCAATTCATGTGCATTTGATGCAAGTTGCCGCCGTGAATTCGGGAAAGCATGTTTTTACCTCCTCTGGAATCATCCCAAGTTAGTCACGCATGTGCGAAGTATTATATGGTTTGATAGGCTCGCTACCTCCATTCCATATGTATTCCCTAGCAACTAAGCCACTGGTTGACTTGTTCAAGGAGAAGCAGTTCCTTCTTAAGAGCTAATCCGGACTTTATGTAAGGACTTCGTTATCCGCAATGATGGTTCCCCACCTGAACTCGGTAGAGTTTTATCGTAAGACTTCTACGTGGTCATGCTTGTCTTGGACAACATGTTCATGTGTGTGTAGCAGAACCAGCTCATGTTTTGGAGCTTACTACCGCAGTCCATTTCCCGAGAATCTCGCAACGTCATCTCGTCGATTTTTGTTGCAAACATTCTTTTTTCCTAGACTCGATGAGTCTGGAATATCCTGACACCAGCCAGATCTGAATCTCAGGCAGATATGATGGTTGGAGCTTTTCCCAAGAACTATAATATTGGTCTCTCGATAACCGGTAAAGTGGATGTCGTGGCCAACACACCCAGCCGGAAGGCCTATTATTGTAGTTTCCTGGTTGAAGAAGTTGACCACCTCCCCATAAGGACTTCGTAGGAATTACTCCCTAGTTGTTCCTTATGGAATTTTGTGCTCCGAAGTCCGACCTTAACTTGATGGCCATGTTGATGCTTTTAAGCATTGACCGTGGTACCTAACACATCAAGGAGAACATTAGAAGCGGAGTGCTAGATGTCTCTCGGTCGATCATCCAGATTTTGCCCCTGACACCGCTAAGGTGGAATCTGAGAAAGTGTTATCTTCCTTTGCATCTGCATCCTCCATCACCGTTCATCATGGTAGTATGTTGTGTTGCCAGGATTCTTGCCACGGATATTGATAAGACCTTGATGGATATGGGAATGCTCAAGTTCTTGAGAGCACGCACAAGCACTAGGTGTTATCCTCGACACGAATCGAGATTGCTCCCAGTGCTCTTGGTTATGCTATAACCCCTCAAGAGTAGATTTACTCTCTACTGTTGGGATTCACCCCAGTTACCAGAATCATTCCCAGCATTTGCATTTTGTTCCCAGCTTGCACCGCCAATGTGCCAATTTTCCATGGGTTGCCCTTCTTAGCATCTGCTGTTCAGGATTATCTTCAAAAGTGGTCCTACCATGGGTCCCATTCATTTCCGATGATAAGCAAATCATCCCTTGTGTTGTCTTCAACAAGGTAGTCCCCATCATCTATAATAGATGGAGTATGTCGATCCTTCAAACTCCTTCAAACTATCAAATGTGATTGCCTTAGGCTGGTTTAGGGAATTTCAATGATCACTATATCAAAAGTAATTCTTTTTGCCACTTAAGGGAATAACTCTACGAGTCACCTTCTCCAAGGTGTCCCGTTTGGTGACATTGATCACCATCTTCTTAGGTGTGTAATTAGTGCCTATCAAGTGAATCTTCATCGTTGTTTCACTCCATCCCTTTGGATGTGTGTTCCGTGTCTTAGCTCAAGAGATGTTTCAATGTCTCACTCCTTGAGTTGATCTTGAGTTCCTCGATCTTCGGGAAGATCGATTCCTACAGAGTTTGTCTCCGTTATCAACTGGTTGGATGAAGATCTCAAAGCAAGGATGACAAGATCAATATGATGCAATAAATCAACATCTCCAATAAGGAAAATTGGATCGTGAAGATTGTGCTAGCTTGTGTCCCCTCTGATTTCTTACCCTACGCTTGAATCTCGGGACGAGATTCTTGTTTTAGTGGGGGTGAGTTGTCACAGCCCTAGCTTCCCCTGTTGTCTTTCCTTGCTCTCCATGTCATCATGTTTAAAATTTTGTTAACTTGAAATGGGGATTGATCAAACCCTAGCACTAAATGAACTCAACTAGGTTCAAATAAAAAAAAAATCCTTTTCAATAAACCCAGAAATGCCTTCATCAATGTGTGATAATTTTGGCAAGGGTTTTGATCCAAACCAAAAATATTGAACATTTTTGGGGAATTTTTGGGCTTTGAATTAAATCAATAAGTATTTAAATTGGGGCATATAAATATTTTCAATATCTTTAAATGCTCCAACAATTCTGAAAATAGTTGAGGGTCTCTGTAATAATTTATTTAATGCCCACAATTATTTTTAGGATTTATTAAAATGATTTGGGCTATAAACTAAATCAAAACAAAATAACAGAAATAGAAAACAGAAACAGAATTAGAAAATAAGAGAGAGAGAGAGAGAGCACCTACCTGGGCCTTACCAGCAGAAGCAGCCCAGCCCACCCCCTCGCGTGTCGTCTTCTCCCCCTCGCCCCGAAGCAGCTGCGTGCCCGGCGCACAGCCGGCCGCGGCCACGTCTCCCCGCCACCTCCTGCTCCGTCGGCCCTCCCCGACCCCCTGGAGACGCCACGCATGCCCCCAGGCCCCTCTCACTCCCCCTCGGTCTCTTCCCCCCTCTCCTGGCGCTCCCCCTTGCGAGCGCCCGACCGCCACCGTCGCCGCCGTTGCCGTAGCTGTAGCCACCATGACCCCCTCGCCTCTCCGACGCGCCAGCGAGCTCCGCTACGTCCTTCTCGTCCTCTCCAGCAAGCTACGGACGCCGGGAGGCCTGTCTCGTCGTCATCGCGCTCGTCTTCAACTTCCGGCCGCCGTCGACCTCGCCGGCGATTCGCGGCAACCAACGCCTCCCCGGCCCCTCCGTCTGCACCAGCCGAACCGCCGTGAGCCACTGAACCTTTTCCCTCCGTCCTTTCCTTCGCGCGCGCCCCGTAGCCGTCGCCCCCTTTCTTACCGTCGCCGGCCGCCGCTGAACCTGTCGCCGCCGTGGCCACAACCACCTTAGCTTGCATCCGAGCTCGCCATTGCACTCCTTGCACTCCCGCGCATCGGACAGGGCCACCCGTTGCTCCTGGAGTGGCCCGTAGCGCCGTCTCGTTCATCACCCGAACTCCGGCGCCGCCAAACCTCGACGCCGCGCTTGCTTTCGGCCACCCCAGCCGCTGACTCCGGTCCCATTGGATGCGGAAGAGCCCCAGCTACGCGTAGAGACCAACCGTGGCTCAAACCGTAGCCTGCAGCGCCTCCCCGACTAACTCCGGCGAGCCACCGCCGTGCTTTGTGGTCGCCGGCGCCTACCGCCGACGTGGCACTTACTTAGGGGTTAATTACCCCACTAATCACCCCTAGTGCTACTGCCATGTGGGCCCAGTGTTTTAATTAATCTGTTTAATTCTTCTGTTTAGTTTAGTACTAATCCCATGGACCCACATGCCAGTTTTGACTTTGGTCAAGTCAATGTTGACCGGTCCCACCTGTCATGCACACAAACCAGCCCCAGTCACTGACCAGTGGAGCCCACTGGTCAGGTTTGACCTGGACCAGCCTCTGTTGACTGCTGACCTCACAGTGACGTCATGCTGACGCAATAAGTGTTTTATGGAATTCTAAATAAATCAGAAATGATTTATTTATTTCAGAAAATAGCCAAAACTTCTAAAAATCATATAAAATCAACCGTAGCTCAGATGAGAATAATTTATATATGAAAATTGATCAGAAAAATCCAAGGAATCTGTTTATGGCATTTTCATGCATGTTAGAACAACTTATGGTTGCTGTTTAGGACAATTTGAATAAATGGCATTTGAATAATCACATATGGAGTTTGAATTTGAACCTTTGGTTCAAACCAACTTCATTTAATTTGGTTGCTAGTTGCATTAGGCCAAACCACATCATATTGCCATGTCATGTTCATGCATCATATTGTTGCATTGCATTGATTGTGTTCTTTCTCTGTTTGTCGGTTTTGTCCCCTCTCAGTAGACGACGTTCCGACGATGTGATCGATGACACCGACGAAGACTCATTGATATCTTCAGAAGTGCCAGGCAAGCAAACCCCCATTGAGCATCCCGATACAATCCCACTCTCTCGCTCCTGCTCTCTTTTATTGCAATAGGACAACAACGATTGAACTGCTTTTGCTGCGGTAGTTGAACCCCTTTCCTCTGCATGACCTATCATTGCCACAGTAAATAGTTGAAACCCACTAGCATGAGTAGGAGTTGTTTGAGCCATGTTGTGCCTACTCATTCATGCTTTCTGGTTATGCCTGCTATTGCTTAGAGTTGAGTCAGGTCTGATTCATCGGGGATGAATTGGAATGTGGTGAACATGTCCTACTGTGTGTGAGCTAAGTGTGTGAACACGATTTGGTAAAGGTAGCGGTGAGAGGCCATGTAGGAGTACATGGTGGGTTGTCTCACTGGAGCCGTCCTTAAGAACTGAGTTCTGTGTAAGTTGTCCAATGACATAGTTACTACCACACATTGGGTTTCGGTAACTCGACCCCTCTCGACTTATTAATCAACTAGATCTCTGTCCAGGAGTTGCAACTAGTTTCTGGTGTTTGTAGGTAGTGTTAGTAGTCTACCAAGTGGCACACGGTACATGTGGGCTTGGGTCAGACTAGGCACTGTGGCACGGTGTACCAAGCGTAGATCCATCCGACGAGGTGGGCTTGGGAACCCTGCGCACATCTTTTGGGGCCGTGAGCGACACCCCGGCCGGATCTCCCCACGGATTGAACCCGAATAGGCGATAAACCTAGACGAGAGACTTGTGTGGTTAGTCAGGTCGTGGCCGACACCCTCGCCAGGCTTCCGCTTGAAGGTTGCCGAGATACACGACGTGTACATGGCGGTAAGTGGCGAGAGCGTGTGTGAAGAAGTACACCCCTGCAGGGTTAACATGATCTATTCGAATAGCCGGGTCCGCGGTTATGGACTTCTTGGATGCTTACGTGGCACATAGACAATCGAAAGTGGATACTCTAAAATACTCAAGACAAGTGTGAGTACTATGGATGGCCTTCTCGTAGGGAGACGTGAGCGGGTCCATAGTGGTGTATTGATTGGTGAATATGTGGACTCGTGTGCACCACCTCAAAAGAGTTACTTGCAGTCGTAGTTCAGGATAGCCACGAGTCAAAGCTGGCTTGCTGCAGTCAAACTCCACTACCCCCCTGTTGATACTGTTGCATATGTAGTTAGTTCCGATGTAAGTCTTGCTGAGTACCTTTGTACTCACGTTTGCTTAATTTATGTTTTGCAGAGAGACTTCAGTCTCGCTAGTGATTCCGTGTGGACTTCGACGTTTAGCTTGTTACCTCAGCTACGGTCTTGTGCCCTTAGGAGGGTCTAGTAGTTAGTCAGGCTTCTCAGCCTTTTTCTTTGTAGTTTTCTGTACTCAGACATGTTATGCTTCCATTGCCTGTATGCTCTATATGTTGGGTCATGTGACCTCTGATTGTAATAAATGCTATGATGGCTCTTCTGGGCCTTTATCTATATGAGTTGTTGAGTTATGTTGTGATGCCATGTTGTACAACACATACTTGCATGTTATGCGTACGTGTAATGTGTATTGCTATGTGTGGGATCCGACACCTAGTTGTTTACCTTTGGTAGCCTATCTTACAGGGAAATGTCTCCCAGTGCTTCCACTGAGCCTTGGTAGCTTGCTACTGCTCCGGAACACTTAGGCTGGCCGGCAAGTGTCCTTCTTCGTTCCTGTGTCTGTCCCTTAGGGGAAATGTCACGCGTTGCTCCTTTAAGTCCTTGTAGCTTGCTACGACTTGGGTTCATACGTTGATGACCGACACGTTCGTTGCTGGGTCATGTATGCCTGTCTCTGTAATTTAGTGCCACTTTTGGTTTATAACTGGTCATGTCGGCCCGGGTTCTCTGTCATATGGATGCTAGCGACACTATCATATACGTGTGCCAAAATGCGCAAACGGTCCCGGGCCAGGTAAGGTGGCACCCGTGGGGATACCGTGCGTGAGGCCGCAAAGTGATATGATGTGTTACAGGCTAGACCTGTGTGACTTAGGATCGGGGTCCCGACTTTGGGCCTTGCTGGAGGTGTTTTATTTAAAGACGAAGTGTCAAGGGGTCCCCATATACCCAACCGTGTAAGGAACGCAAAATCAAGGAACATAATGCCGGTTTATCGGCTCCTAAGGTGGCATGAGTGGAACAAAACACCGAGCAAAATGCCAAGCCTTCCACCCATGCCCAGTATATATATGTGTGTTAATATAAATAAGACATATTGTGATATTCCCAAAGCATCAAGTTTCAACATGGAACGATCTTCATCTTCACCTACAACTAACAACGCTCTAAGAGGGGCTGAGCAAGCGGGTAACATAGCCAAACAACGGTTTGCTGGGAAGGTGTCAAAGGTTAGAGGTTCATGGCAACAAGGAGAGGGGCTGACAATAAAGATGGGTAGCGCGACATATAACGATAGCATCGAGACAAATAAGCATGGCAATGATAGTAAAGGTATCCAAGGGTATGGTCATCTTGCCTGAGATCCCAGAAGGAAGAAGAACGGGTCCATGAATAAGACGAAGAAGAAGCCTCGAAGACGAACCACAAGTAGTCGAACGAATCCTCACGATCGCAACGGAAAAGAACTAGCGAGAAGAAAGCACACAACAAGGTAAACACACAACACAAGAACAAGACAAGAAGATCAACCAAGTATGATGCAATACAAGTCTATATATTATGCAATACAAGGCAAGGTAGGAAGCACTCAAAAACAACATCACCCAACAAGTTTAAATGAGGCCGGAATCAACACATAACAAATCCGGTAAGCCCTCATATGCATATTTTGAAATTAGTCCAGATCTGAACAAACTTTAAGTTAAAGTGGTTAAACAGCAAGTTAACATGCACCATGATGATCTACACAAAATTCTAGTCAAGTTTCATATAAAGTTTGTTTAATTCGGAGCTACGACCTAGAAGATATCAGCAAAACAAGACAAGCAAGGAAATGGTGCAATATGCACCCAGAACATCAAGCAAACATACTCCAAACATGAAAACAACATGATATTATGATTCTACATGCAAAATCACACAAGTTTCATATAGGGCACACTCAAAACGGAGCAACGGGCTAAAAGATACGAGCAAAACAAGTTACAAGGCAAAGCTGAAGTTAACAGCCACATAACAACTTTGGAGCAAGGTATATATATGCTAAAACACTCAAACATGATAAAAAGAAGCATGGATGTGAAGTAGACATGTTACTCTACAAGCATGAACTTAGAACACACCCAAAAGCTTGCTGGAACACAATTAACCAAGCATGGCAAGTTGCAATAAAATTATCCAGACTTAGTCAAATTCTGGGAAGGCAAAAACATCATCACGATGCTGCCTTCAGAGGCACAAAACAACAATCATATCAACTCTAACAAGTATATAAAGATCATGGACATGTAGTAGACATCATATACATCAAACAACTCCATTGGAGCAACTCCATAGGAGGCATGTATCAATAACAACAAGCTTCACCAAATTGAACATGCTGATAAAAATCTGACAGGTAAATTTATAGCAACTTGAGAGCAAGAAATAAATAAGCTACAACAAGTCATATAGGCAAACAAAGGCATGAATGGATAGACAATAACATGGACAACAATACATGATCATTGGCCACTCCAAAACAAGCAAGGATTTGAGTAGGGCATCAAGCAAACATAGCATCAGGTATAACAGATTCCAGACTTAGCAGTTTTCTCACTAAGTATAAAACAGCAATAACGACATGGCATGTTTAAAAGCTTGTTTAAGTCACCTCAAGGCATATCATGGAAAGATTATTGCACCACAACAAAGACCATATGATTGTGCTTCTAAAACATATAGACATGTGGCATGAAGACAAACACATCAATAGCAACGAGCAAGTGATAACAGCATCTCATAACAAGTTTCAGCACTTAACAGCCACATGTACTTTTTCAACAGAGATTAACATGGCAATATGACTCCTAACATGAATGCTACAGCAACCAACATGTAGAGCACTTCACAATGAACATTTTGACATATCATATGCTCCATTTGGATAAACATGCACCAAGTTATCACATCTCAAACATGGCAACAAAATAACAAGTAACATCAGTTTATAACAAGTAGCACTCTTGCAACAGAGATTAGCGCATCTAGATGACATCAAACAAGCATGGCACAATGGAACAAAGTGTAGAGCATATCACCACGATATTTTTGACATATTATTTGCATCATTTGGTAAACACACAAAAAGTTACAGCCACATGAACATAGCAACATATTATGCAATTGTAGGGACTTCGCCGTTTTGAACACTAGGAAAAAAACAGAACGAGCGTTGAATAGTTATACGACGCTCGGGGCGGGATTTAACGGATGCTCACCACCGGGCTCGGCCCATCAGAAGGAGGAAGAGGCAGGCCGGGGCGGGGCCTCGGAGCGGGAGCGGGCCGGGTCGGGCTGCGGCCCACGAGGCTGGGCCGACGGGAGGGAGGCGGCTGGGCTCCGCTGGGGCAGCTGGGCCCATGGCTGGGCCGCGGGGGAAGGAGGCCGGCCGAGGCGCAGGGCGGCGCTGCGTCCTCGTCCTCCCGATCCGCCTAGATCGGGCAGGGGCGGCGGCTCCTGACGGCAATGGGAGGAGCCCGGCAACGAGCAGGGAGGTCGAGGCACTCTGGCAGCACAGGAAGGGGACGGATCCGGCGCGGGACTCCAGATCCGGGCGTCGAGGTCGCCGGCGGCGGGGCTTGCGGCTCCCTACGGCGACGCGGCAAGGTGGCGGGGTAGGCGAGGCCGGGCGACGGCGCAGGCACCACGGCGGCGGCGGTGCACAGCTCCAGCGGCGGCGGGCGAGGCCAGCGGCGAGGCTCGCTCTCGATCCGAGCGGATCGTTCGGGAGGCGCTCGAGTGCAGGAGCGGCGGCGGCGGATGGGCCCGCGCGGGCCACGGATGGGCTCCGCGGGCCGCGGCGGCGGTGGAGAGGCGCGGGGACAAGTGGCAGCTAGCGATTGGAGGAGAGCGGCGGCGGCGCGATGTGGCAGCTCGGGATTGGCCCGGGCGACGTGGCGGCTGGACATGTCCGGCGCGGATGGACATGTCCGGCTGCGTGAGGTGGGAGACGCTAGGATTCATCCGCGAATTTGGACGGGGAGGGCTGATTTATAGGTAGAGGGAGCTAGGAGTGTCCAAATGAGGAGCGGTTCACGGCCACGCAATCGTTATCGAACAGCCAAGAGCATGGAGGGGGTTATAATGGGCTTGGGGGCTGTTGGAGAGGGGTGTTGGGCCAAAAGAGAAAAGGCTTCCGGCGGTTAATGCGGTTAACCGTTGGGCTATCAAACGGACTCCGAATGCGACGAAAATTGATAGGCGGTCTACCTATGCTATAATGAGACCACACACAAAGTTTCACCCCATTCCGAGAACATTTTCCGGCCACTCATAAAATAAATATTCGGAGGCACCGCGGGCGCGTGTGAGTGTGTCTGGGCTCAGAACGGACAACGGAAAGGGCGAGGGGGCTCGAGCGGAGGTAAGTTTTAAAAACATGCTGATGCAATGCACACGATGACAAGGAAAAGATGCACACGCAAGCAGCTGGCATGGCAACGACGACGAATAACTGGCTGACACCTGGCGCATCGGTCTCGGGGTGTCACAACTGTAGATAGTCAGGCTACACCAAGCCTTCTTTATTTCCACTTGTCTGTACTCAGACAAGTTTAGCTTCCGCATGTGCTTGTATGTTTGTATGACTTGATTGTTGGGTCGTGTGACCCGTACCTGTATGGATATGTTATGTATGGCTCTTCTGAGCCTCTTAAATAAAAATACTTTGAGTCATAGAGTTTTGTTGTGATGCCATGTTGTATTTGCACATATCGAGCATATTGTGTGTATGTTAATGAAATGCTTGGTATGTGTGGGATCCGACACCTAGTTGTTTACCCTTGGTAGCCTATCTTATTGGGAAATGCCTCCTAGTGCTTCCATTGAGCCTTGGTAGCTTGCTACTGCTCCGGAACACATGGATTGACCGGCATGTGTCCTTCCTTGCTCCCGCGTCTGTCCCCTATGGGGAAATGTCACGCGGTGTATACCAGAGTCCTATTAGCTTGCTACAACCCGGCAACACTTGCTGCTAACCGACACATGCATTGTTGGGTCATGTATGCCTGTCCCTATAATTTAGTGCCACTTTTGGTTTATAACTAGCCATGTCGGCCTGCTACCTCATGAGCTTGCGTTGTATTCCCTCGAAGAGGAAAGGGAGATGCAGCACAGTAAGCGTAAGTATTTCCCTCAGTTTTTTAGAAGCAAGGTATCAATCCAGTAGGAGACCACGCGCGAGTCCCTCACACATGCACAAACAAATAAGAACTTCGCAGCCAACGCGATAAGGGGCTGTTAATCCCTTTACGGTCACTTACGAAAGTGAGATCTGATAGAGATGATAATTATATTTTTGGTATTTTTAGTTTAATAAAACAACAAATAAAAGCGGGAAAAGTAAAGTAGATGTAGATTGATATGTTGAGAATTCACCCGGGGGCCATAGTTTTCTCTAGTGGCTTCTCTCATGATAGCGGTATTCTACGGCGGGTAAACAAATTACTGTCGAGCAATTGATAGAAAAGAGAATAATTATGAGACTATCTAGGCATGATCCTTGTATATAGGCATGACGTCCGAGACAAGTAGACCGAAACGATTCTGCATCTACTACTATTACTCCACACATCGACCGCTATCCAGCGTGCATCTAGTGTATTGAGCTCATACGAACAGAGTAACGCCTTAAGAAAGATGACATGATTTAGAGGGATAAACTCAAGCAATATGATGAAAACCCCATCTTTTTATCCTCGATGGCAATAATACAATACGTGCCTTGCTGCCCCTACAGTCACTGGGAAAGGACACCGCAAGATTGAACCCAAAGCCAAGCACTTCTCCCATCGCAAGAACTATAGATCTAGTAGGCCAAACCAAACCAATAATTCGAAGAGACTTGCACGGATATTATGATCACACATAAAAAGTTTAGAGAGGAACCAAATATCTTTCATAGATAACCTTGATCAGAAACTCACAATTCATCGGATCTCGATAAACACACCGTAAAAAGAGATTACATCGAATAGATCTCCTCGAAGACCAAGTAGAACTTTGTATTGAGATCCAGAGAGATAGAAGAAGCCATCTAGATACTAGCTATGGACCCGAAGGTCTGTGGTAAACTACTCACAACTCATGGTGATGGCGATGATGATGATGATGATGATGAAGGCCTCCGTGATGGATCCCCCTCCCGGAACAGGCTCCAAGATGGGATCTCCACGGGAACAGAAGCTACGGCGGTGGAATTAGGGTTTTCTCTCTGCGTATGGAGTTTCTGGGGTACGTAGGTATATATAGGAAGAAGGAGGGAACCGAGGGCCATGTGGGCCAGCCTCGAGGTAATGGTGCACGCTCTGGGAAGGGGGGCGCGCCCCCCACCCTCGAGGGCAGCCCAGCTGTCCCCTGACTTGGTCCTGACGTTTTCCATGCGTGATTTTCTCCAAAAATATCTCTCGCGAAGGTTTCATTCCGTTTGGACTCCGTTTGATATTCCTTTTCTGCAAAACCCTGAAATAGGCAACAAACAACAATCTGGAGTGGGCCTTTGGGTTACTAGGTTAGTCCCAAAAATGATATAAAAGTGAATGATAAAGCCCATTAAACATCCAGGACTTCATAAATAATAGCATGGAATAATAAAAAATTATAGATACGTTGGAGACGTATCAAGAATCCCCAAGCTTAATTCCTGCTCGTCCTCGAGTACGTAAATGATAAAGAAAGAATTTTTGATGTGGAATGCTAACCAATATAATTTTTCAATGTAATTCTCTTAATTGTGGCATGAATGTTCAGATCTGAAAGATTCAAGATAAAAGTCTATATTGACATAAGAAATAACAATACTTCAAGTAATACTAACAAAGCAATCATGTCTTCTCAAAATACCATGGCTAAAGAAAGTTATCCCTACAAAATCATATAGTCTGGCTATGCTCCCTCTTCATCACACGGAATATTCATATCATGCACAACCCCGATTTCAGCCAAGCATTTGTTTTCATACTCTATTTTTTTCAAACCTTTCAACTTTCATGCAATACATGAGCGTGAGCCATGGATATAGCACTATGGGTGGAATAGAGGTGGTTGTGGAGAAGACAAAAAGGAGGAAGATAGTCTCACATCGACTAGGCGTATCAACGGGGTATGGAGATGCCCACTAATAGATATCAATGTGAGTGAGTAGGGATTGCCATGCAACGGATGCACTAGAGCTAAATATGAATGAAAGCTCAACAAAAGAAACTAGTGGGTGTGCATCCAACTTGCTTGCTCACGAAGACCTAGGGCATTTGAGGAAGCCCATTGTCTGAATATACAAGCCAAGTTCTATAATGAAAATTCCCACTAGTATATGAAAGTGACTAATTATGAGACTCTCTACAATGAAGATCATGGTGCTACTTTGAAGCACAAGTGTGGAAAAAGATAGTAGCAATTGTCCCTTCTCTCTTTTCTCTCATTTTTTTGGAGGGGCTTTTCTCTTTTTATTTATTAGCCCCTCTCTATTTTTTTGGGCCTTCCTTTTTTTATTGGCCTTTCCTCACACGGGACAATGCTCTAATAATGATGATGATCACACTTTTTGTTACAACTCGAAATTACAACTCGATACTACAACAAGTATGACTCTATATGAATGCCTCCGGCGGTGTACCGGCATAAGCAATGAATCAAGAGCGACATATATGAAAAATTATGCATGCTGGCTTTGCCACAACTACGATGTCAAGTACATGATCATGCATGGCACTATGACAATAGGATGCATGTCATATGAACGGAACGGTGGAGAGTTGCATGGCAATATATCTCAGAATGGCTATAGAAATGCCATGATAGGTAGGTATGGTGGCTATTTTGAGGAACAATATGGTGGCTGTTTTGAGGAAGGATATATAGTGGGTTTATGGTACAGGCGAAAGTTGCGCGATACAAAAGAGGCTAGCAATGGTGGAAGGGTGAGAGTGTGTATAATCCATGGACTCAACATTAGTCATAAGAACTCATGTACTTATTGCAAAAATCTACGAGTCATTAAAAATAAAGCAATCAACGCATTCTCCTAGGGGTGAGGTTGGTAGGAGTTAACCATCGCGCGCCCCTGACCTCCACACAAAGGTTGGCACTCTACAAATACCTCATGCTCTAACTTCGTCACATAGCGGTTCACCATACGTGCATGATACGGGAATCACTAACCTTAGCACAAGGATTTCTCAATTTCATAATAACTCCACTAGTGTCGGTGTACTAAGGTAGGGGTACCCCAGTACCCCAACTTGTGCACGGGCAGTTGCAGCTTCCCGCGGCAAGGTTTACTGCGGGCTCGCCGGAGACCTCCCTGCTCCTTATTAAACCATTCAAAAACAAAGTATAGAAGGAAGAAGACGAAGACCCCGGCAAGAGGAGCTTGCCGGGAAGGCCGTACCAGGCTCAAGACCGCCCCACTAGCACAAGGCCCTGGCAAGAGGAGCTTGCCAGGAAGACTAGAAGACAAAGCCTCGGCGCTACATGCGCCCCGGCAAGGGGCCCGGGGAGCGGCAAGCTCCCGGGCCCGGCAAGATCGAGGTCGCGGCAAGGTGCTTGCCGGGGAGGTTGCGCTGTGTGCCCACGCTCCAGCTCATCGGCCCACGCGTCGCCCTGGGGCCTATCCAGGGACGCGTGGCGGATGGCTGTGCAGCCTGGGGTACACGGTGGCACTCCACGGTGATGGATCCATCGCCGTGGCAGACGGAGACGCTAAGGCGGGAGCTTTTGGGGTCGACGGCGACGGGCATTAAATGCCCTTGTCCCCCACTGTTAGGGTAGGTATAGACCACTGTTCTGTACTGTAGCTCCACTGTTCCCGCACTGTTACAACTACCACCTCTTTTACTTTTTTACCCCTTTTTCCTACGTTGACACCTGTCGGTGACCCCTTTACACTATAAAAGGAGGCCCATGCACAACGTGGAGGGGGTTCGGAACCTAGATCACTCTCACGCTCAGTGTAGCTGCTTCTTCAAGCTCCCGAGCACTCAACTCAATACACAACCAAGCAGGAGTAGGGTTTTACGCATCCGTGCGGCCCGAACCTGGGTAAAACTGCCCGCGTGTTTGCTTCGATCTGCTCTTTGTGCTCCCTCCGCCCTCGTACCGCACAGACAAGGGGCTCCGGTCCCATAGGTGTTCGTGGCGGACAGTTTCCCCCGACATCTTTGGCGCGCCAGGTAGGGGGCGTCGAGGTTGTGCGAACCTGATCCGGCGTCCGCGCGGGCACATTCTTCATCAACCTCTCCAGCTTCATCAGCAACTTCATCAGCGACAACTCCATGGCCCCGAAGAAGAAGCCTTCGGAGGTCGGAGGCCCGTCTGCGTCTCACCCGCCGCCACCAGAGCCAACGGTGGGCGGGGGAGACGCCGTCGGAAGGGTGGTTGCCGGTGAGGACGCTCACGGTGCCACCAGATCCAAGAACAGGACGGACGACCGGACCTCGGTCTCCGTGGACGCGCCGCGTCCATCGCAGCACACGACGACCCCGCAGCGCCATACCACGGGAGGTGGTATCCGCTTGCTGGGGCAAGGCCAAACCGGAGGCTCGCGGGACGCCCCGGACCCCCGTCCGGGCACAAGCAAAGCGAAGGCGCCGGCGCGGGACCCCGCTCCTTCTAACGTTGTTAGAAGTCCGAGCGTATCCCGCTCCTCGCACCGCTCACCCGCGTTCCCCTCTACTCCAGCAGAAGCGCTCGCAAGAGCGCAACTGCTCCTCGACTTTCCTCCAGCGGCCGACAAGGCCGAAGAATGGAGGGCCACCATTCGGAGCCTGATAGACTTCGCCAACAACGACTCTCCACAGCAGCCGTCGACCTCGCGGCCGTGGCAAGCTGAGAAGACGAAGGCTATCGGCGACAAGACCGCCGGGGGTGCGACAAGCGTGCACTCCCCGCCGCAGAAGCAGAAGACGCCGCCCCGCCGGAACAACCCCGACGACGGCTCCACAGCCTCGTCGGACCCGCGGGCCCGTCGGGACCAGCGCCAGGTCCTCGACGACCGGCGAGATGAAGACGCTCGGACCACAATCGAGCGCCGCCGAGAAGCTCGGCGACAATCCGACAAGAGAGCTGGGAACACTGTCGACGCGCACGCGCCCGGTGAACCAGGCGACTTGCCGTACGCGGCAGGCTGCCCTGCGTTCACCCGCGAGCTGCGGCGCGTCCAGTGGCCCAGCATGAAGAATTTCAAGCCCGACGTACCGGAGAAGTACGACGGCAAGACGCACCCCTCGGAGTTTCTCAGCGTCTACACCATCGCAGTACAAGCTGCCGGGGGGCGCGACGAGAAGATCTTGGCGAATTACTTCCCGCTCGTGCTAAAGCCGAACGTCCGTTCGTGGCTCATGCACTTGCCGGAAGGTTCCATCTCTTCTTGGGCCGACCTTTGCCACCAGTTTGTTGGCGCCTTCACCGGCGGCCACAAACCCCATGGCCAGGAGAGCGATCTCCATATTTTGGCCCAGAAGGAAGGCGAGCCCCTGCGCAAGTATATCCAACGCTTCAGCCGGGTGCAGCACAACATTCCTGATGTTCACCCTGCCGCGGTTATCAGCGCGTTCCATCAGAACGTGCATAACCGCCGCATGCGTGAGGAAATGGCGATGACCAAGATTAGGGACGTCAGCGAGCTCTACGCTCTTGCTGACAAGTGCGCATGCGCAGAAGAGGGGAGGAAACTCCCCGGGGAGGATGCTGGCGCAGGAGGAAGCGACAGCGACGACGCCGCCCCGGCAAGGAAGAGCCGGCGGCGGAACAACAGAAAGAAGGGCAAGAAGGAGGTGCTTGCCGTCGAGAAGTCCGGCAAGGAGGCCCCCGCCAAGCAAGCACAGGCTGGCGGCTCCGGCAAGGAGCCTGCCCCTGCAGCGGCGGCCGACAAGCCGGGTAGCTCCGACAAGCAATACTGTAAGATCCACCGCACCAAGGGTCATGATCTCTCCAATTGCAAGCGCGTCGAGTACCTCGTCGAGCAGCAAAAAGCTGAGTACGAGAGGCGCGACAAGGAGAAGGCCCAAGGTGGCGGGACCAACAAGAAGCGGCCGTTCAACGGCCGGGGAGGACGCCGCGGCAAGGCTAAGCAGCGGCAAGGGGATCGACCTCCCCGGGGCCGCGACAACGACGAAGACGACGATGAAGACATGGAGGACGACGAGAACAGCGAGCAGGAGTTCCAGAAGGCCACGGAGGTCCTGTGCGTCGACGGCGGCGCCTCCCTGCACACCTCCCACCGCCAGCTAAAACAGTGGGTGCGTGAGGTAAACACAGCGGAGCCGCCCGTGGAGTCGCGCAGGCTCCTCAAATGGTCCAGCACGCCCATCGTTTTTGATCTTGAGGATCACCCTGACCGCACCACTGCGGTCGGGTGCTTGCCGATGCTGGTTTCTCCCACCATCCGCAACCTCAAGGTCACCAAAATGTTGGTAGACGGCGGGGCCGGGCTGAACTTGATCTCCTCCGCTGTGATCAAGAAACTCCAGATTCAAGATGGCGAGCTCGAAGAGACCGGTTCATTCCAAGGAATCAACCCGGGAAGGAGCAAGCCCAAGGGAAAGATCACTCTGCCGGTGACCTTTGGCGGGGAGCTCAACTTCAGAACTGAGCGCATCACCTTCGACGTCGCCGATATTCCATTGCCCTACAATGGAATACTTGGCCGTCCTGCCCTCGCCAAGTTCATGGCAGCTTCCCACTATGCCTACAACGTGCTGAAGATGCCGGGGCCGATAAGCGTCATCACTGTCCACAGCGACAAGAAGGATGCGCTTATTTGCGCCGACAAGATTTACCGGGATGCGGCAGCTGCGGCCGAGAAGGATACTCTTGCCGCTGAAGCTCCCGGGGGGAAGAAGACGAAGACCAAGTCCGGCAAGTGCTCTGGGACCCACTCCGGCAACCGCACCTCCTCGGAGTGCTGCGCTGCCGTCGAGGACGTTCCATCGAGCTCCACCGGCAAGAGTAAGAAAGGAATGGCTGCTCCTCCGGCAACCAAGAAAGTTTCCGCGAAGGAGGACGGCACTGGTGGTACCTTCACCATTAGTGCCACCCTTGACAGCAAATAGGAAAGCGCGCTCGTCGCCTTCCTGCGGGCGAATGTCGATGTGTTTGCCTGGCAACCATCTGACATCCCCGGTGTTCCCAGGAAGGTGATTGAGCACAAGCTTGCTGTCTGTCCTCATGCGCGGCCCATCAAGCAGAAAGTGAGGAAGCAAGCCGTGGAGCGCCAAGAGTTCATCAACGAGGAAATCAAGAAGCTGGAAGCAGCAGGCCTAGTTAGAGGTGTGATCCATCCGACGTGGTTGGCAAACCCAGTTGTCGTGCGCAAGGCCAACGGGAAGTGGAGACTGTGTATAGACTTCACCGATGTCAATAAAGCATGTCCCAAGGATCCATTCCCTTTGCCGCGCATTGACCAGATCGTTGACTCCACTGCCGGATGTGAGCTACTCTGTTTTCTTGATGCATACTCAGGCTATCATCAGATTTTCATGGCTAAGGAAGATGAAGAGAAGACTGCATTTATCACTCCATGTGGCACTTATTGCTTTATCCGCATGCCATTTGGATTGAAGAATGCAGGCTCAACCTTCGCAAGGGTAGTGTACACTGCTTTTGAGCCACAGATCCACAGAAATGTAGAAGCTTACATGGATGACATCGTGGTGAAAAGCAAGAGCAAAGAAACCCTGATTCAAGACTTGGAAGAAACGTTTCAGAACCTGCGCAGGATACAGCTCAAGTTGAACCCCGAGAAGTGCGTCTTTGGAGTCCCCTCCGGCAAGCTTCTCGGGTTCTTTGTATCACAGAGGGGGATTGAAGCCAACCCCGACAAGATCAAAGCCATTGAGTAGATAGAAGCCCCGAAGCGCGTCAAGGATGTCAGAAGGCTTGCAGGTTGTGTTGCTGCCCTCAGTAGGTTCATTTCAAAGTCTGCAGAACGCGCCCTACCTTTCTTCAAAATCTTGAAGAAGGCAGGTCCCATGAGGTGGACTCCGGAAGCAGAGGCGGCGTTGCAGGATTTGAAACGGTACCTGTCCTCCACTCCTATACTTGTCGCACCTAGACCACAGGAAAAGTTGTTGCTATACTTAGCGGCAACCAACCAGGTGGTTAGTGCTGCGTTAGTAGCAGAGAGGGAGTCCGACGAGGAATCAGCATCACCGCCAAGCGAATCCAGCGACAAGCAGGGGGCTGTCCCGACAAGCTCTGGTCCCGACAAGGAAGACTCTGCGCAGGAACAAGGAGAGGTGCGGAAGAAGATGGTGCAGCGCCCAGTGTATTTTGTAAGTTCCCTTCTCCAGGGGGCTAGATCGAGATACTCTGGGGTGCAAAAATTGCTTTTCGGCCTCCTCATGGCCTCGAGAAAGCTGCGCCATTACTTCCAAGCCCACGAGATAACAGTGGTCACTCGCTTTCCGTTGAAGAGGATATTGCACAATCCAGAAGCAACAGGCAGGATCGTTGAGTGGGCACTGGAGCTGTCGAGCTTTGGACTCAAGTTTGAAAGTACTTCAACCATACAGAGCCGAGCTTTGGCAGAATTCATAGCTGAGTGGACCCCGACACCAGAAGAAGAAGTTCAAGAAACAAGTGCACCCGTACAAGAAGCGACAAGTGAATGGGTAATGTATTTTGACGGTGCCTTCTCGCTACAAGGCGCCGGTGCTGGCGTGGTACTCATCGCGCCCACCGGAGAGCACCTCAAATATGTTATCCAGATGCACTTTCCCAGGGAGCAAGCGACAAACAACACTGCAGAATATGAAGGCTTGCTTGCCGGCCTCAGGATCGCGGCCGAACTTGGGATCAGAAAGCTGATTGTGCGGGGCGATTCTCAGTTGGTGGTCCGGCAAGTTAACAAGAGCTATCAGAGCCCTTTGATGGAAGCTTATGTTGATGAAGTGAGAAAGCTTGAAGAGCACTTTGAAGGTTTGCAGATGGAGCACGTCCCGAGAGCTCAAAATGAAATTGCAGATGGCCTTTCAAAGTGCGCCGCGATGAAGTTACCTGTGGAACCAGGGACCTTCCTACTCAAGCTGACTCAGCCATCCGTTACACCATCAATTGGGCAATCCAAGAAGAGAAAGTTGGTCTCCGGCGACTACTTGCCGGCGGATCTTCCTGAAGCCGCCGCCAAGGTCCCCAAGATCAACAATCAGAACGCTGAGGAACAGTTTGCTCCTGCAGATCCTCGGGTCTGTACAGTTGAAGCAAGCGTTCCCGACAAGCCTCGCCCCGGCGAGCTTGCCGGGGGACCATCAGCTCCGGCAGAGCCAGAGGTTCTTGCCGTAGAAGCTGAGGTTCCTGCAGCGGCCCTCGAGCCTTTAGTCCTCGCCGTCGAGCCTCGGGCTCCGGCATGGGCACAGCAGATCGTCCGTTTTCTGCAAACTGGAGAACTTCCCGACGACCCTCAAGAGATAGAGAAGATAACCAGGCAGTCAAGTATGTATCAGTTCGTGGATAACGAGCTGTACAGAAGAAGACTCAACGGTGTCAAGTTGAAGTGCATCCCCAGAGAAGATGGACAGAAGCTGTTGGCGGAAATACACGGAGGCATATGCGGCCACCACATTGGCGCAAGGGCGCTTGCCGGGAAAGCTTTCCGGCAAGGGTTCTTTTGGCAAGAAGCCCTCCAAGATGCAACTGCACTAGTAACCAAGTGTGAAGCGTGCCAGTTCCATGCAAAGCAGATCCATCAGCCAGCTCAAGCTCTCCAAACAATCCCTTTGTCATGGCCCTTCTCGGTCTGGGGGCTCGATATCCTCGGCCCTTTCCCTCGCGCTGTCGGGGGCTTTGAGTACTTGTACGTTGCAATCGACAAGTTCACAAAGTGGCCAGAAGTGGAGCCAGTGAGGAAGGTGACAGCACAGTCAGCAGTCAGGTTCTTCAGGTCGATTGTTTGCCGTTTCGGGATCCCTAACAGAATCATCACCGATAACGGTACGCAATTCACTAGTCGCACCTTCATGCAGTACGTCCAAGACCTTGGCGCCAAGGTCTGTTTCGCTTCTGTTGCTCACCCGAGGAGCAACGGTCAAGCGGAAAGGGCAAATGCTGAAGTGCTGCGCGGACTCAAGACAAGGACCTTTGACAGGCTGCGCAAGTGCGGAAGAAATTGGATAGAGGAGCTCCCGGCGGCTCTTTGGTCAATCAGAACGACACCAAGTCGAGCCACCGGACAGACACCTTTTGCTCTAGTCTATGGAGCAAAAGCAGTTCTCCCCATGGAACTCGTATACGGATCTCCTCGAGTGCTCGCTTACGATGAGCTCGAGCAAGAGCAGCTGCGGCAAGATGACGCATTGCTCCTTGAGGAGGGACGTCTCCAGGCTGCTGTACGAGCTGCTCGATACCAGCAAGCTTTGCGCCGCTATCATAGCCGCAAAGTCAAGGCCAGGAGTCTCGAGGAAGGCGACCTTGTTCTTCGGCGTGTTCAGTCCGCCAAGAATTCCAACAAGTTGACGCCGAAGTGGGAAGGCCCTTATCGGGTGAGACAAGTTACGAGGCCCGGCGCTGTCCGCCTCGAGACCGAAGAAGGCTTACCGGTGAGCAACTCCTGGAACATAGAGCATCTTCGCAAGTTTCACCCCTAAGGCGCGGTTGCCGTGATCCGTTCCGGCAACCACCTTTTGTACAAGCTTTGCCGCTGTTGCATGTAACCCTTTGTACAAAGCCGGGCGCAGACCCCGTGCATCAGTAAAGTTTTCGTGTTTTTCGCATCGATCGCCTTTTGCAAGCCTTTCCTTGCTATTTGCATGTTCTATTTGGCGTTTTGATGCGACACTCAAGTATACGGTAAGCAATAGCACGACGAAAGACAATATACTTGTTTCCCTCTCCCTTTTCTTTCCTCTTAAGCAGAAGGAACATTCCTCGCGCACAAGTTTGCCGGGGGGGAAGGAGGTGGAGGAGGAACCAAGTGCTGTTCAAGAAAGAGAAGTCTTACCGAAAAGCAAGCAATATAAGCAAGCAGCATATGAAAGATAAGTCGTTAGAATTTGACCAGTTCAAATTTTAAATTTTAGTTGTCTTCCTTGAACGATCACATTTTGTATGGAAAACCTGTGCGCGGAGGAACCTACCCGTAGCTTGCCGCACCCTTATCTTGCTTTCGAGTTCACTCAACGATTTAAGTGAGCTGCGACAAGTGTCGCGCCCTTGCTTCGTTTCCGAGTACGCTCGGCAAGCTAAGTGCGTTGCGACTAGCTGCGGCAAGGTTGCTTGCCGGCGAAGACCTTGGCCAGCAGGCTGCTCAGAGTCCAGCACTCAGCGCTCGCGGCAAAGGCCCCTTGCCGGCATGCTTCCCGGAAGCGTAGGGTGGAAAACATACAAAGTCAAAGATTGAAACAAGGAAGATAACATTGCACTAATTGATCAAAATAAAGCAAATATCTTACAAGGATAACTTGTCGCAATGGACTAATAGGTTCATGACATAATGTGCAGCAACAAAAAGATAAAGATAAATGGAGCCCTAGTCTACGCGGTCGCCCTCCTTCCTGCCAAGCTTTGCCACCTTGGCGATGATGTGGCCGACCTGCTCCTTCAGGGCCTCCGTGTCTGCATCAGCCGGCAAGCTGCGAAGAACGTTCGTGAGGTTGATTCCCGGGTTGCGGTACACGATCTTCGTCAGCACCCGCTCCAGAGTTCCCGCGCAGAGCCGGCGCGACTCCTCGGCCAGCTGCGCGGGGATGCGGTTCCGGAGACTTGCAAGAGCCGGCGCGACCCCTCTGAAGAAGAGGCTGAGCCTGGCGCTGTGCGGGAGATCCGGATCCGGCGAGTAGATGAGATGTTCGACCTTCAACGCCAGCAACTCCTGGTCAATATTGGACGCAGAAGAAACCAGCTCTTCGGTCCACACTTCAATAGTCTGCCGGAAGAGCTCGGACGCCTTGTTGACGTTCTCCACCAAGGTCCGCTCCTTGCGGAGCTCATCCTTCAACTTGGTCTCCTGAGCTCGGGCGGCGTCGAGCGATTCCTTCAGAGTGGTGACCTTCAGCTCCAAGTCCTCAATGGAGTCCTTGGCGGCCTTCAGCTCGTCGCCCCTCTTGGAGAGACTCACCTGAAGCTCAGAGTTTGTGTGAGCGTCCTTCTCGCGCTCCAAGATGAGCGCGGCAACCTTCTCGGCGCTCACCTTCATCGCCTTCTCCAACTGTTCAACCTTGGCGGCGAGCTCTTTCTTGGCGTCTTCCGCGGCAACCGCGGCGGCTTTCGCCTCCTTCAGCTCCCCGCCAAGGGCAGCCTCGCGAGCGGCAAGGTCCTCCTCGTGGGAGTCGAGCTCGACCTTCCGCTGCGCGAGCTCTCCCTCTCGCCGGGACATCTCCACCCCGGCGAGCCGCTGCTGTTCGTCGGCTTTAGCTTTCTCGAGCACCCACTCCTGGTACTCGCCGGCGAGACGCTCACGCTCCTCCGCCACCTGGCGGAGGGCAGCCTGATTGGCGGCGCTGAGCTCCGCCGCACGCTTCTCCATTTCTGCCGCGGCCTTGGCGGCAAGGGCTTCTCGGGAGGCCAGCTTCGCCTGCCTGGCCCGGTAAAGGGCCAGGAGCTGGTGCAGCAACCTCTCCTCCTCGGGCCCCTCGCTCCCGCCGGGCGCCTCAACGATTTTCAAGCCTGCGGAGGCGAGGACTTCTCCGTCGAACGCCTCGCCCTCCGCAGGAGCTCGCGATGAAGACCCCCAAGGCATCTGGATGAAGACGCCGTTGGGGGCCTCAAGATAGTACCTCTGCTCCTCGCCGGCGGAGGGGCCGGTGACCGGTGCAGCATCTGATGCTCCCGCCGCCTCCGGGTTGGCGGTGCGGTCACCGTCCCTCTCCCCGGCCGCTGCGTCTGCGGCCGGAGCAGTCTCTTGCGCGGCCGGCTCGGCGGCCTCGGCTATCTCCTCGACGACAGGGGCGTCGCCGCCGCCGCCCTGCGCGCCCTCCTCCTCAAGGTCGATGACCTCCGTCTCCATGGGCGCAGGAGGAGGAAGATCTAAAAAGAAGAAGAAAAAGAAGTTCAAGACTCAAGCAAATATCCAAAAAAGAGACAAGCCAAGAAGACAAGCCACAAAGCTTACCTTGGCGGACATCCTCAGCGGCGGGCTCCCTCGCCGGGGAGCTCGGCCTTGTCGGAGTAGTCACCCTCGCCGGGGAGCTTGGCCTTGGCGGGGTGGCCGCCCTCGCCGGGCTGCTCGCCCCAGGCGGGGTACTCTGCCTCGGCGGAGTACCCACCCTGGGCGGAGCACTTTCCCTTGCCGGAGAGTTCTGCCTTGGCGGGGATGGCGGGGCCTGCGGCTCCTCAGCAGTGGTCTCCGGGCGCTCTTCCCGCTGGGGCTCCACCTCTGCACAGAACAAGACAAGAGATGTCAAGACGTGAAGACAAAATCAAATCCTCAGGCGTTCCCCGACGAGCAAAAAGAGAAAACCCCAGACTTACGCTGGGGGCTGCGCTGCGGGCTGCGCTGGGGGCTGCTCATCGGAGCAGCGCTCGAGTCCGGCAGGCTCGGCTCCGGCACACCCCCTGTTGCCGCCGCTGCCGAGCCTTCCGCGACCTCGGCCTCGGGCGCCTTGGCCTTCTTCGCTGCGCGGTGGGCCAGGGTCCTGAAATCAGAACAGTAGACAGAGTCAGCATCAACAGAAAAATCAAGACAGAAATCGAGAAGATATGAGGTCCCGAATCCTTACTCTTGGTCCTCCTCGTCGTCCTCGCTCAGGGCGGAGAAGTCATACTCCACCGTGGGCGCGTCGGCGCGAGGAGCGGAAGACGAAGGCTCCCTTGCGCGCTTGGTGTTCACCGGGGCTGGGGGCTGCGAAGACCCAGCCCCTGTGGTCGCCGGCGCCCGAGGAGCGGGCGGAGCCGCTGCTCCGCTCCGAGAAGACCCCTGCCGGCTCGCTGCCGGCCTGCGAGGCGCCTCAGTTGTGGTCTGCGCACGGGCCGCCTCCGCTGTGGCCGGTGCGCCGGACGACCTTGGCGCGGCTTGGCTCCCCCGGGGAGCTGCCCGACGAGGTGGCTGTTGCCGGGGCGCCTGCGCTCTTTCTCCCGTCGCCGCCTTGCGGAGGCGCTTCGCCGGGGACTGCCTCGGGCTTGCCGGGGGCGGGGAGCTCTCCGACGAGGAGAGGTCATCGGCGTACAATTCCGTGGATCCGCCGGAGTCCTCGGCCTCCTCCTCCTCCTCCTCCTCTGCCCCGGCCGGCTCGCTGGGCCCAGCGTCCAGCGCTGCGGCCCTCTTTCCCTTGGCGCCTCCGCCTCTCGCGGCGCCTCTGCTCCCTCCGGCGGCGCCCTCCATCGCCGCGGCCTCGGTTGCGATCCCGCTGATTCCGGAGTGCCTCAACGAGGGAACCCCGGCAAGCGCGTCGGGGGGAAGATTCAGCAACCTGCGGATCTCCGCCTCCTCCGCTTGGGTGGACGCGTCCGCAGCTTCCGCCTGTTCCGGCGAGTACCCGAAAATTCCTGCCGCCGCGGCTGCGGCGGCCTCTTCAGCCCGGGAAGCTATGTAGGCGATCTCCTGCTCAGTCGTGTCCCGTGTGTGCAGCTTGAGGTCCTCCTTGTTCCTCGCCACCTCTTCGAGGTTGTCGTAGAAGTTGAGGACGTCGATGGGCTTCGGGGCGATCCACGTGCGGTCCACGCCGTGCGAGTCACACATAGGCATCATGGCGAGGATCCGATCCCTGACGGCGTTGTTGCAGAGCGGCACCACTCCCCGGGGAGTCCTGAACCACTCGGGGTGTGTCGGATCGGGCTTGAAGAGTTCCCGTACCATTCCCCGCAGCTCCAGCGTGGTGAAGTTGAAGTTGAGCCCGGGGCGCAGCCTCATGATGTCTGCCGGGCCGCCGTACTCCCAGGCCGGCCTCTTCCGGTCTTGGAGAGGGGCGATGCGCCGGCGGAGGAAATCCGCGCCCACCTCGGCAACTGACAGATTGGCCAACCGAAGGCGAAGAATCCGGACGAGGGCGATGTTGAGCTTGACGTCGTCCGAGTCTAGCTCACTCCAGTCCCTGCCGCGCACGATGGGCGTTGTGCGCGGCGCGGTAAAGGCTTGCGGCTGGTCCTCTACGATCCAGCACCACTCCGCTCGCCATTCCTCCCACTTGCCGCGGAGCTCCCCCGGCAAGTACGCCCCTTTCTTGTTCAGACGAAAGATCCAAGAAATTCCTCCGGAGAGGGGGGCATCGGCCTCGGCTCTAGGAGTGAAGAAGTGTCTAAAGAGGGCTACATTGGGGTGGACTCCTATGAAGTTTTCGCACATGTGTGCGAAAACGGCCATGGTGAGAATGGCGTTGGGGGTGAAGTCAAGCAAATGGAAGCCATATGTGTTCATGACATCGCAGAAGAAGTTTGAGAAAGGAGGACAGAGACCACAATGAAAGAAGGCAGCGAAGAAATGGTACCCGCCGGGATAGCTGTCCTTGGCGGCGGCCGGATATGCTCGCGTGCGGGGATGCGCGTCGGTTTCCTTGGACCAGAACAAGTAGTACTTGTTCCAGAGCTCCCGCACGCCGAGCTTCGGCGGGAAGACGACATGCCGCTTCCGGTACGCGATGAGCTTGGCCGCTTGCTCCGATTTCTCCTTCTTGGCCTTCTCCGCCTTCGCCTTGTTGGTCTTTGGGGCCATGGCGGACGCGGCGGAAGGAGGGGAACGAAGAGCTCGGCGGCGGCGGAGATGTGGAGGCGGAGCGCAAGAGGGAATCTTTTGGACAAGGAAGACGATGCAGTGATGGCGCAAGGAGGGGAACCGCGCCCGCTTCCTCTGCTTTTATGGGGGAGTGGGGGGCGTTTCCCCCTTTCCATTATGAGATCGTGGGCACGTCCCATCCCACGACGCCGCGATCGACGCGTGCCGTTACCGTGGGGTGCGGCGGATATGGAAGTGGATTCGGCGCGCCGCGGGCCGCGGGTGCCCGTGCACTGTTTTGGGCCTGGCCCAACAGCGCTCGGCACCGTGTGTGGCCCAGGCCCGGGGGCTCCTGTCGGTGTACTAAGGTAGGGGTACCCCAGTACCCCAACTTGTGCACGGGCAGTTGCAGCTTCCCGCGGCAAGGTTTACTGCGGGCTCGCCGGAGACCTCCCTGCTCCTTATTAAACCATTCAAAAACAAAGTATAGAAGGAAGAAGACGAAGACCCCGGCAAGAGGAGCTTGCCGGGAAGGCCGTACCAGGCTCAAGACCGCCCCACTAGCACAAGGCCCTGGCAAGAGGAGCTTGCCAGGAAGACTAGAAGACAAAGCCTCGGCGCTACATGCGCCCCGGCAAGGGGCCCGGGGAGCGGCAAGCTCCCGGGCCCGGCAAGATCGAGGTCCCGGCAAGGTGCTTGCCGGGGAGGTTGCGCTGTGTGCCCACGCTCCAGCTCATCGGCCCACGCGTCGCCCTGGGGCCTATCCAGGGACGCGTGGCGGATGGCTGTGCAGCCTGGGGTACACGGTGGCACTCCACGGTGATGGATCCATCGCCGTGGCAGACGGAGACGCTAAGGCGGGAGCTTTTGGGGTCGACGGCGACGGGCATTAAATGCCCTTGTCCCCCACTGTTAGGGTAGGTATAGACCACTGTTCTGTACTGTAGCTCCACTGTTCCCGCACTGTTACAACTACCACCTCTTTTACTTTTTTACCCCTTTTTCCTACGTTGACACCTATCGGTGACCCCTTTACACTATAAAAGGAGGCCCATGCACAACGTGGAGGGGGTTCGGAACCTAGATCACTCTCACGCTCAGTGTAGCTGCTTCTTCAAGCTCCCGAGCACTCAACTCAATACACAACCAAGCAGGAGTAGGGTTTTACGCATCCGTGCGGCCCGAACCTGGGTAAAACTGCCCGCGTGTTTGCTTCGATCTGCTCTTTGTGCTCCCTCCGCCCTCGTACCGCACAGACAAGGGGCTCCGGTCCCATAGGTGTTCGTGGCGGACAGTTTCCCCCGACAACTAGCATGACTCTAATATCACTATCCTCATGTCTCAAAACAATTATCAAGCATCCAACATCTCATTCTACTCAATGCACTTGGTGTGAAAATTTTACTACATTGACATTGGATGTTTATCATGTGAAGACTAGTTTCTTTAGCCTAAACACATTACCATGCTGTTTTAATGGACTATCAAATATATATAAGTGAAGCATGAGAGTTCAACAATTTCTACAAAATATTGCCACCACCGTGCTCTAAAAGATATAAGTGAAGCACTAGAGCAAAAACTATTCAACTCAAAAGATATAAGTGAAGCACATAGAGTGTTCTAATAATTTCTAAGCCATATTTAACTCTCTAAAATAGATGTGTCCAGCAAGGATTATTGTGGCAAACTAACAAGCAAAGACTCAAATTATACAAGACACTCCAAGCAAAACACATAACATGTTGCGAATAAAAATATAGATCCAAGTATAGTTACCGATGGATGAAGACGAAAGAGGGGATGCCTTCCCGGGGCATCCCCAAGCTTAGGCTTTTTATTATCTTGATTTTACTTGGGGTTACATGGGCATCCCCAAGCTTAGGCCTTTGCTACTCCTTGTTCCATAGTCCATCAAAGCAATACTCAAAACTTGAAAACTTCACAACACAAAACTTAGACAAAAATTCTCGTGAGCCCCGTTAGTAAGAGAAAGCAAACCACTACTCAAGGGTACAGCAAGGAATTCATTATTGTTTATATTGGTGTTAAACCTACTGTAATCCAAGTTCTATATGGTTCATATCCTCCAATATTACTCATAGATGCATCGGAATATGCAAACAACAGACGAAAAACAGAATCTGTCAAAAACAGAACAGTCTGTCGTAATCTGCAGGGTCGCCTACTTCTGGAACTCTAAAAAAATCAAACTAAATTGGTAAATTTGCTCAATTTGACTACCAATCATCAGAAAAAAGAATCAACTAAAAATTACGCTCTAGTAAAATCTGAAGTCTACTTTAGCGAGCGCTAATGATTCTGTTTTTCACAGCAAGATCAAATAAACTTTACACAAGTCTTACCAAAGGTTCTACTTGGCACAAACACTAAAAAAACATGAAACCACATCTAATCAGAGGCTAGATGCAATATTTATTCCCTAACCGCAACAAAAACAAAAAACATAAAATTGGGTTGCCTCCCAACAAGCGCTATCGTTTTACGCCCCTAGCTAGGCACGATACAAGATAGATCTAGGTATTGCCATCCTTGGAAGGCAATCCATAAGTGGCTCTCATGATAGATTCATATGGTAATTTGATTGTCTTTCTAGGAAAGTGTTCCATGCCTTTCCTTAACGGAAATTGGAACCTAATATTTCCTTCCTTCATATCAATAATTGCACCAATCGTTCTAAGGAAAGGTCGACGAAGAATAATAGGACATGAAGGATTGCAATCTATATCAAGAACAATGGAATCTACGAGCACATAATTCCTATTGGCAACAATAAGAACATCATTAATTCTTCCCATAGGTTTCTTAATAGTGGAATCCGCAAGATGCAAATTTAAAGAATAATCATCAAGCTCATGGAACCCTAGCAAATCACACAAAGTTTTTGGGATAGTGGAGACACTTGCACCCAAATCACACAAAGCATAGCATTCATGATCTTTTATTTTTATTTTTATAGTAGGTTCCCATTCATCATAGAGCTTTCTAGGTATAGAAACTTCCAACTCAAGTTTTTCTTCATAAGATTGCATCAAACCATCAACTATATGTTTAGTGAAAGCTTTATTTTGACTATAAGCATGCAGAGAATTTAGCACGGATTGCAACAAGGAAATATAATCAATCAAAGAGCAATTATCATAATTGAATCCCTTGAAATCCAAAGTAGTGGGTTCATCACTATGCAAAGTTTTAATCTCTTCACTCCCACTTTTAGCAATTTTAGCATCAAATCTAAAAACTCCGAATTATTGGGACACCTTAAAGCAGAATCATCCCCAATTCTATTCTCATCAAGATTAATACTAGAAAACATGGATCTAATAGGAGACACATCAATAACTTTCAGATCTTCATCTTTATTTTCACGGTAACTAGAAGAACATGATTTAATATAATCTTCTCGTTTAGCACTCGTTCTAGCGGTTCTTTCTTTGCATTCATCAATGTAAATTCTCATGGCTTTGAGAGACTCATTGATATCATGCTTAGGTGGGATATATCTAAGTTTCAAATAATGAACATCAAGAGTAATTCTATCCACACTTCTAGCCAATTCATCAACTTTAAGCAATTTCTCTTCAAGCATAGCATTGAAATTCTTTTGCGAGATCATAAACTCCTTAACACTAGTTTCAAATTCAGAAGGCATCTTTCCATAAGAGTTGTTGTAGGAATTACCAAAATTATTAGAGGAATTACTAGGAAAAGGTCTAGGATTAAAATTACCTCTATAAGCATTGTTACCAAAATTATTCTTACCAACAAAATTCACATCCAAAGATTCATTGTTATTCTCAATCAAAGTGGACAAAGGCATATCCTTAGGATCAGAGGAAGCACTCTTAGCAGCAAACAATTCCATAAGTTCATCCATCTTTCCACTCAAAACACTAATTTCTTCGACATCATGCACTTTTTTACTAGTAGATCTTTCGGTGTGCCATTGAGAATAATTAACCATAATATTATATAGGAGTTTGGTAGGTTCTCCTAAGGTAGTTTCCATGAAAGTGCCTCCGGCGGCCGAATCTACAAGATTTCTAAAAGCAAAATTCAAGTCAGCATAAAAGTTCTGAATAATCATCCATAGATTCAAACCATGTGTAGGGCAATTACGTATCATCAATTTTATTCTCTCCCAAGTTTGTGCAACATGCTCATGATCTAGTTGCTTAAAATTCATAATATCGTTCCTAAGAGAGATGATCTTAGAAGGTGGGAAATACTTAGAGATAAAAGCATCTTTGCACTTATTCCATGAATCAATACTATTTCTAGGCAAAGAGGAAAACCAAGTTTTAGCATGATCTCTAAGTGAAAACAGAAATAACTTCAATTTAACAATATCGTTATCCGTATCCCTTTTCTTTTGCATATCACACAAATCAACAAAGTTGTTTAGATGGGTAGCGGCATCTTCACTAGGAAGGCCGGAAAATTGATCTTTCATGACAAGATTCAACAAAGCAGCATTGATCTCACAAGATTCAGTATCGGTAATAGGAGCAATCGGAGTGCTAATAAAGTCATTGTTGTTGGTATTGGAGAAGTCACATAATTTGGTATTGTTCTGAGCCATAGTGACAAGCAAGCAATCCAACACACACGAGCAAACAAGAAGCAAGCGAACGATAAACACACGACGGAAGAAGGGCGAATAAAACGGCAAAGGTGAAGTGGGGGAGAGTAAAATGAGAGGCAAATAAATGTAATGCGAAGGATAAGGGTTTGTGATAGGTACTTGGTATATGACTTTTCCATAAGCCTCCCCGGCAACGGCGCCAGAATTCTTCTTGCTACCACTTGAGCTTGTGATGTGTTCCCTCGAGGAGGAAAGGGAGATGCAGGACAGTAGCGTAAGTATTTCCCTCAGTTTTTGAGAACCAAGGTATCAATCCAGTAGGAGACCACGCGCGAGTCCCTCGCACCTGCACAAACAAATAAGAACTTCGCAGCCAACGTGATAAGGGGTTGTCAATCCCTTTACGGTCACTTACGAAAGTGAGATCTGATAGAGATGATAATTATATTTTTTGTAATTTTAGTTTAATAAAACAGCAAATAAAAGCGGGAAAAGTAAAGTAGATGTAGATTGATATGTTGAGAATAGACCCGGGGGCCATAGTTTTCTCTAGTGGCTTCTCTCATCATAGCGGTATTCTACGGCGGGTAAATAAATTACTGTCGAGCAATTGATAGAAAAGCAAATTATTATGAGACTATCTAGGCATGATCATTGTATATAGGCATCACGTCCGAGACAAGTAGACCGAAACGATTCTGCATCTACTACTATTACTCCACACATCGACCGCTATCCAGCATGCATCTAGTGTATTGAGTTCATACGAACAGAGTAACGCCTTAAGAAAGATGACATGATGTAGAGGGATAAACTCAAGCAATATGATGAAAAACCCATCTTTTTATCCTCGATGGCAACAATACAATACGTGCCTTGCTGCCCCTACTGTCACTGGGAAAGGACACCGCAAGATTGAACCCAAAGCCAAGCACTTCTCCCATTGCAAGAACTATAGATCTAGTAGGCCAAACGAAACCAATAATTCGAAGAGACTTGCAAGGATATTATGAGCACACATAAAAAGTTCAGAGAAGAACCAAATATCTTTCAGAGATAACCTTGATCATAAACTCACAATTCTTTGGATCTCAACAAACACACCGCAAAAAGAGATTACATCGAATAGATCTCCTCGAAGACCGAGGAGAACTTTGTATTGAGATCCAGAGAGAGAGAGAGAAGAAGCCTTCTAGCTACTAGCTATGGACCCAAAGGTCTGTGGTAAACTACTCACAACTCATGGTGAGGGCGATGATGATGATGATGAAGGCCTCCGTGATGGATCCCCCTCCCGGAACAGGCTCGAAGATGGGATCTCCACGGGAACATAAGCTACGGCGGTGGAATTAGGGTTTTCTCTCTACGTATGGAGTTTCTGGGGTACGTAGGTATATATAGGAAGAAGGAGGGCACCGGGGGGCCGTGTGGGCCAGCCTCGAGGCAGGGGGGCGCACCCTGGGAAGGGGGGCGCACCCCCCACCCTCGAGGGCAGCCCAGCTGTCCCCTGACTTGTTCCTGACGTTTTCTGTGCGTGATTTTCTCCAAAATATCTCTCGCGAAGGTTTCATTCCGTTTGGACTCCGTTTGATATTCCTTTTCTGCAAAACCCTGAAATAGGCAAAAAACAGCAATCTGGACTGGGCCTTTGGGTTAGTAGGTTAGTCCCTAAAATGATATAAAAGTGAATGATAAAGCCCATTAAACATCTAAGATTTCATAAATAATAGCATGGAACAATAAAAAATTATAGATACGTTGGAGACGTATCACGGCCCGGGTTCTTTGTCATATGGATGCTAGCGACACTATCATATACGTGAGCCAAAATGCGCAAACGGTCCCGGGCCAGGTAAGGTGGCACCCGTGGGGATACCGTGCATGAGGCCGCAAGGTGATTTGATGTGTTACATTCTAGATCAGTGTGCCTTAGGATCAGGGTCCTGACAGTACGTCTGCACCGTTGGATGCTCCTAGATCGAACGGCGATCCTCATCCCTTTTGACAACACATGCTGTTCCGTTTGTAATTTTATTTTTATGCACAAAATGCACGTTAATCTCAAAAAATGTCTTAAATATAGCTAAATATACCTGAAATGCGCTAGAAAATCAAACCCGTTGTATAATGGTGATTGCGTACCGTGGAAATTTTTATGAGGCCAAATGATGAAGTCACCGCCCACAGGAGTTTGAATTGACACGTCTCCTTTTGGAAACCATGATCCTTCATGTGGGACGCTCCGATTTGGAAGGAGCGATCATCAAAACTTGTGCCAAACTTCTCCTCGCTTCTCAAACAAATAGATGAAAACTCACAAAGTGACGCACAAATGATTTGTACACTTTCTTTGCTAGGCTGATAGTAAGGGGGTATCATAGCTAGTATCATGCGTGCAAACTAGGCAATTTTGATGAGCTGTCATAGAATTAAATGAAGATAGAGAGGGTTAAGTATCATATCATGAAACCGCATCATAATAAATGCTATGCTACTATGTGTCATGCATGACAATATAAATATAGTACTACATATGATACTAGCTACTCTATGATACTATGCATTGGACTAGCTAGCCACAGTGGGAATAACTTCAACAGTAACATCGAGTCCAACTCAACAAATTTGCTTATGTGGCAATGAGTTAATGAGGAGAGAGGTAGTTTGAGTCACTTAGCTAGTTACTATGACATCACATGTCCTAATGCAATATGAGTCTATAACCTAATAAATGAGGCTTTGCATGTTACCATACTTATGTTACTACCCACTATGAAAGGTAGTAACATAGTCTAGGGATATGTGTATGTTACTCTCCATTGTGGCTAGTCTTAGATCAAGTAAAATAGAGTGACATAAGCAAGCTATAAGGAATAGAATAATATATATGTGCTTATTAGTTGGAGGAAAGAGAAGAGGAAAGAGAAGAGAAGCGGGCTCTTGGTTAGTAGAGCCAGCTGCAACACGAGACCCAAGACACTTTAGTGAGGATGTAAGGTGGGACAACTATTGACAAACTAGTACGTATTTAAAACTTATTATTGTACGTGATCGCTAAGAGGTTGGATGTATATGACATGGCAACTTCTTATAGCCGACCATTGACTGTATTATTAACCATGCTCTTAGTGAGGTAGCTAGTATATCATACACTAGCTAGTATCATACTCCCTCCTTTCCGATTTAGGCTGGTTGTAATGGTAGTATCATAAGCGGTATCATGCATTCCAACTAGACTTTCTGTATGATGTGGCACACAATTAATTGAGGAATTAAAGAGAGGATGTGGTATCATATCATGATATCGTATCATATTAAATGTTGTACTACTCTGTGTGATGCATGACAATTAATAAGGCAACCTAAGATACTAACATATGATACTATGTATTACGGAAGTAGTATCATACACTAGTATATATCATATGCATGATACTAGTATATGATACTCCCCATTACAACCAGCCTTATAGGGCTCAATTCAAAAATCTCACCAACCAAGGTAGATGGTGAGTGGTGGAATACTTTTTGTAGTTTGCAAAAACACCCAATTAATGCTTTTGTTTTCCTCAAAAAATTATGTTTTCCACTGTATTAATTGCAATACATGCATGGATAAAGTACATGCATTGGTCAAATTTCTCTTAATACTCCCTCCGTTTTTATTTACTCCGCATATTAGAGTTGACTGAAGTCAAACTTTGCAAAGTTTGACCAAATTTATAGAGATGAATATAAATATTTAGCATAACAAATCTATATGATGTGGAAGTACATTCAACAATGAATCTAATGGTATTGATTTGTTATTGTATATGTTAATATTTTTGCCTATAAACTTTGTCAAAGTTTGTAAAGCTTGACTTTGACCAAAACTAAAATGCGGAGTAAATAAAAGCGGAGGGAGTACTTGCATGCAATGATTTAATGCACCTTGGGAAATGAACATGTGATGGGGAACAACCAAATTGAGCCTCATAAAACGGAAAAACTAAAATTTTCAGATAAGCCTATAAACCGGAAAGGAGGGAGTATATATGCATGATACTAGTATATGATCAGTAATACCTCCGTAATGCGCGCATGCATAGTATCATAAGTTACTATCTTAGGTTGCCTTATTAATTGCCATGCATGACACAAAGTAGTACAACATTTAATATGATATGGTATAATGATATGATACCACACCCTCTCTTTCCTCATTTAACTGTGTGCCACATCATCCAAAAAGTCTAGTTGGCATGCATGATACCTCTTGATACTCCCATATTACGAGCAACCTTAGGGTGGCCATAGTGGGGGTATCATAGCCGGCATCATGCACTCGGGAATAGCAAATATGATGATGTGGCAAAGAAGTAACATAGGTAGATACCGTAACACACACACACACACACACACATATATATATATATATATATATATATATAT
>LR738715.1:357289793-357333949 GCA_902687465.1 Secale cereale | reverse complement strand
TATATGTATATATATATATATATATAATAAATGCTATACTACTTTGTGTCATGCATGGCCATAAATACGGTCATCTATGATATATACTACTCTATGATACTATATATGCACTATGAAGGTACATACGTAGTATCATACACTAGTATCATATGCATGATACTATATATAGTATATGATACACCCCACTATATAAGGCTGGCCATAGTGCTGGTATCATAGCCGACGACATCATGCACTCGGAAATAGCAATTATGCTGATGTGGCAAATAACTAAATACATGTAAAGAGGGTTAGAGTAATATATAGGTAGATACCGTATCATGTTAAATGCGATGCTAATTTGTGTCATGCATGGCAATAAATATGATCTATGATACTATATTCTATGTATTATACTATGCACTATAATTAATTAAAGGTAGTAGTATATGAAACTCTCCTCTATGAGTAGCCTAAGTATTTATAGCCTAACTAAAACACCCACATGTAGTTTGTAGTAGGGTTTTTGACTTTAATTAATTATATATGCACTAAAATGCAATGCAAGGTAAGTGTAAAGAATGACTTAAACATAGCAGACGACCTGAAATGGGCCGGAACGATGTAGCTAGTAACTGACAATTTGTAGTCCGAAGTGCTGCATCTCCTTTTGGAAACAATGATCCTTCTTGTGAGATGATCCGGTATGGAAGGTGTGAGCACCAAAACTTGTGCCAAACTTTACCATTTTTTTCCATGCGATCGTGAGAGCATGTGACAGTGACATAATGATTTTTGTTATTTTCCGGACTCTATATGCATTTCCTGAAATTGAATTACCAACAAGGCCTACGCCTCTAGCCGCACCCTACGGCCGAACTATTTGAAGTATTTTCCCGTTTCTTGCACAATGAATGAAAACTCGCAAAGCGACACACAAATGATCTTGCTAACACGCACGTGTAGTTGCGATTATATATACATATACATACAAACAAGATCTTTTTTTTTGCATATTCATAGTTTGAGATTGCTAACGAGGCCTACCGCCTGGTAAAATGTATGAGAAAATTAAACCATAGGGTACAATCGTGATTTCTTACCATGGGAAAAAAATTGGAGGCGAAACGATGAACTCGTGTTTTCATTCGAGCAATAATATGATGTTAGGTAATGTAAATGTTTTCAAAGAGCATACGGTTCACTCACGAAAGCCATGTGTCCACTAAACCGTGGCCGATGCCCCCCCTCTGCCATGCGCGCGATCTGAGTCATGCGTTCTGATTGGCCAGAACCCAAACGCCACGGATCGTACATCTGGACCATTGGATTCTCCTTGATCGAACGACGATCCTCATCCCTTTAGACAACACATGTAAAAAATTTCAAATAGCCCCTCCAAAAAAATATTTTCAAATAGCGCACGGTTCACACACGAAAGCTGTGTGCCTACCAAACCATGTCCGATGCCTCCCTTTGCTGCACGCGCGGTCTGTGTCATGCGTTCTAATTGGCCAGAACCCAAACCCCACGGATCATACGTCTACACCATTGGATGCTCCTAGATCGAACGTCGATCCTCATCCCTTTCGACAGGAAATGAAGTCCGGCTAGGAATTGATTTATATGCCAAAATGCACGGTGATACCAAAAAATGTCTTACATACAGCACATGAGACCTGAAATGCGCCAGCAAATCAAACCCGTGGTATAATTGTGATTGCTTTACGTGGGAAAAAATTGAGGCGAAACGATGAACTCACATCTTCATTTCAAACGAAATTATTCTGTTTGTGCACGAGAGGGCTTAAAGGCAACCGTTTGCATAGGCCTTTCCGCGCGCGCAGCGACCGGGGATATTTTTCACCCTTTTCACCTAGGCCGCCAACACCCGGAGTCCCCAACACCCCAACGCCCGCCCACGTTTCACTCAACTAGTCCATCCAATCTCCATCGCCAATTCCTCCCTCCCCAGATCCACATCAGAACCCTTTCTGCCGCCGCCGTGCTCACCCCGGCCGTGTGCCTGCTCTTCGGCATCAAGCCTACCTCAACTGTCGTTCCCAACACGCGGTGGCCCGCGCCTCGCCGTCTTCGGTTGCTCGCCAGCCACCCTCAAGCATATCGATGCAGTAACCCTCGCCTCTCCTATGGTCCACTCGGGTTTGCATTAAGAAGCCTATTAGTTACTGCTCTCCATCGCGATGAGGCATATTTCCTCGCAATCCCTCTTCCTATTTCGTTTCGTATGTTCTCAAATTGGCTAGAAAATAACGGAGAGTGTATATATGTTCATTATCTACCTTCCTTACTATCCCTCCCTTCCTAAATATTTGTCTTTTTAGAGATTTCAAATGAACTACCACATACTAATGCATAGACATATTTTAGAGTGTAGTTTCATTCATTTTGCTCTGTATGTAGTCACCTGTTGAAATCTCCAGAAAGACAAATATTTAGGAATAGAGGGAGGAATGGAGGGAGTACATATAAGCTGTATTTATTCGAATAAATTACTGCCTATTTACAAACCGCGGGCGCCCGAGTCACACAAACTTAACAAATTAGCCGTACATTTTCTAAATTATTGCATGGCATGTTTAGAAAGCTTGATACCAAGTTGTTAGTTTTATGCTTATCGTCCTTTCCCGAGTTTCGCATGTTCTCTATAGATGCCAAGTAGCAGCAACAACACTCATGCTTCAGGCGATGTATCTTCATCTGATTCGGACAACCCCAGGTTTTCAACAAATTGTTAGGGATCAAGTAATCTTGAACGGGATAGAGCTGCAACAATTACCCTTTCGGTCAGAACACAGAGGCACGCTCCAAGGAAGCCCACACACCAGCCTAAAGGTGTATATGAAGTAACCGAGATTGATTTAAAGTCTTGGGCTCCAACTAAACCATATAAAGCATGCACGAGGTTCAGGAGTGTGTGTGGATTTGTTAGCAGGGCAAGGCTCAACATTAGGCCCTGTTTGATAGCAAAGTATTAGATAAACTGAAGTATCCAAACTGCAGTAATTTTTCCTGTAGGTATGAGATACCGTGGTTTTACCAAAACACAATATTTTGAAGTATTGACAATACATAGAAACTGTTTGGTTGGTGCCGCACAACGCTGTAAATTTTACTACCTAGCCATTGGGTTCAAATACTCCAGCAGCTACCTAGCCGTTGCGTGCACGCGCAACTAGCCGATCGTTTGAATACACTTCTATTGCGTCTTTGTAGCTGGCAAGTTGGCTATCCCTTGACATCTGCGTGCATAACAATCAAAGCTGAATGGATAGCTTGTATACAAAAAGCGATTTCATACAGAAAAGACCACCCACAACCCGCCGCCACCTGTGACTCACCTGGTGGCGAAGCTACACATAGAAGGATCAGCTTGGCATTCTTCGCGTCACCATCGAGGCGTAGTGGAGCTACGCGTGGAGGTTACGACCCACCACGGCGTAGTTCGCCAGTCATCTACGTCACTGTTGAGTGGCAAGAGTAGCTGCACGAGCATTGGAATCGCGCGACCACGCTCCACGCATTCACTCTTTGCATCTCTCTGTCCTCTGTAAGTCCTCCTAATTGCTCCATCCATGCAGGGGGATTTTTTGAAGCGTTAACACCGAGAAGATGATGAGTTGGCCATCCTCAAAGCCGTATACACAAGCGAGAGAGGTTCAACCAAGCGCCAATGTATTCACACTTCCATCCTTACGGGAGATAAGTACGTGAGAGAAGTTTTGGAGGGTCATGAATTGAGATATAAAAGAGATTTTTGAATGGAAAAATATGTATTCCATATTTGGTGAAGTGCTTCCGAGAGAGACAACTTCGACAAGATGATTGGTTTGTTTCCGTGGAAGAACAAGTGCACAACATGCAAGCAACAATACTTTACAAGAGCGATTTCAACGTAGTGGTCAAACTATAAGTACATATTTCAATAAAATGCTACAAAGTATCATGTCATTATCTTGACGGCTCATACAATTGCCACCAATTAATGTTCCTTTAAAAGTTTCAAGCAACCCTAAGTTTATGCCATACTTTCAGGTATGCATCTTGTTGTTCTTACATATAATTTATAAATATTGTTACATATTTCTTATTAGTATTACTTGTCTTTATGAAGGATTGTATTGGCGCAATTGATGGGACGCATGTTCCGATTAGCATATCTCCAAGACTACAAGACCCATATCGCAATAGAAAAGGAACATTATCACAAAATGTCATGGTGGCATGTAATTTTGATAATCAGTTCGTCCATGTCAGTGCGGGCCGGGAAGGTTCAGCTTCTGATGATCGACTGCTACAAGATGCACTAGAAAATAATTTCTAGGTGCCAGAGGGAAAATTTTATTTGGTTGATGCAGGATATGCAAATAGACCTAATTTTATTGCACCCTACCGGAGTGTCAGGTATAAACGAATTCTTCTATTAGAACAACAATTGTAAGTGCACATATAACTATCTTCATTATTTTTTGAAATTTCAGGCACCATTTGAACGAGCAAGCTAAATGCAACCAAAGGCCACAAAATGCTAAAGAGCTTTTCAATCTCAGGCATGCACAACTGCGTAATCACATAGAGCGTATCATTGGCATTGTGAAGAAGCATTTCCCAGTATTGAAGTGTGCTTCATGATGCCCAATTGAATCTCAACATGATATTGTCATAGCATGTTGTGCACTTCATAACTTTATTTGGAATCACGAGGGGGGAGAACCATGGTTTGACCAGGTTGACTCCAATATTGACCCAAAACATATAGTTGATATTCCAAGTGGGGATAAAAATATATAAAAGTGATGTGCAATCTCTCAATGAGCGGCGTGCATTGGGTCATTCAAAAAGGGATCAAATTGCTGAGTCCATGTGGAGAGACTACTGTCAGTGTCTGCAGGAGTGGGCTAGAAGAAATAGCACATGACTAGTGGAATTGTTGAGGCTAGAATAAAACTCATATGATCAGTACAATCTTTCTTTAATCAAAATAATGTAGTAGCTTTCTCATTCATTAATAATGTACTTTACATTTGTATGAGTAGATATGTAATGTAAGATGAAACTAACAACTTGTGCAGAAAATATGAGTGTTTGACTCCTCTACAATGCTATTTTGTTCTAAACAATTGATCAAATGTGCAATGCCCACCAAAATAATTGTTGCACTATACAACACACATGTACTGCCACCAACAATCCGGGAGCAAAAATAACATGACGGAAGTAAGAAAATTGAGAAGGATTGTACGTTTATGGAAGCAATCAGAGCACCATCAAAACCAAATTTAGTGCTGAAACAAATGTATGCTAAGATATATTCGTCTTCCTCTTTTTATTCATGACACATGGCACAGTGCACAGTGATATCTTTTCAACTAAAATATAAACCGAAAGCAATATGAACCGATAAACAAATAATAGAGTATCAAAGAATTTTATTTCTGATATGAAAATAACTAGAATGAATTGTTACTTTAAATTTGATGGCCAAGCACTTTCTTGAGGATCTCCAGAACCACATCATGCTCCACTGTCATGAAGATTTCATGGTCAACTCTTTCTCCTTTCAGATACTCGATCATCTTCAGATGTTCACTTGCTGAGAGATCTGGCATGGTCTTAAGTTTGCCAATGCAATTGGCAATGCAATAAGGATCTTTTTCAGGATTCTTTTTTTCCATCAGCGCCATTTTCACGTCTATGTAGCTCTCAATTTGCTTCGTCTTTACATCCACATAAGTTCTAAGTTCGTTTTTTCTAACTGCAACCAGATCTTCAATCGCTGTGTCTTTCCCTCTCTTAGCCTTACCTTCATCATTGCCTTTAGAAGTCCTAGCCTTTTTCATAGGTGGTGGGTCAGGAAGTGTGTTCACGTCTTCTGTGGGAAATTGGTTACTATTATTCTCCATACATTCTGTGTTTTCAACAGGAAATACTTTAACATCGTCACCATATATGCCTTTACTCCACTCATAATATTGATCTTCAAAGCCTAGAGCCGGTAATGTTGGACTAGGTGAATTAAACCCAACAGCATTTAGAACTTGTTGTGTGAAGGTTTCCCCTTGTGGCATATCTGTAGTCGAACTGAACCTCTCTTCAACATGATCTGTTGTCCTCTTTCAACCCTTCCACTCCGCTGATTTACCTAGGTACAGAGGAATAGATTGTAAACTACAAGCAAGCAAGAACATATGCTAAATTGTGTGAAACCAACGTACCATCATAAATTGCATGCAAATCATCATAGTAAGAGAAAGCTTTGTATCTTCACTTCTGTTGTTCTTTGCTCAATTCATCCCATTTTTATGGAATGGTTGTTGGCATTTTTGTATTAGGATCAAAACCGAAGCCACTCTTCTCTACAATAGATTTGACAATAAAATATTCTTTCTTCAACCATTGCTCCCTAAATTTTAGTTGATCAACAATAAAATTAGCTCTCGGAAACTAATTGTTCAAGCATGTAGCCATGCTTTCCCAACCTTTTTTTGGTCCATCCATTCTGACCACCAAATCTAGCAGCATTTGCATACTCTTTCATCACAGAAACTAGAAGGTCTAATTGAGCAGTGGCCCATGATGCTCTGTTTTTCTTTTCTGCAATTGGGAAACAAAATGAATCAAATGAAGCATTGAAATCAACACAAACATCCGGAAAATTGACAATAACACAATCACTCTCATCCATGATTTTGTTCAACACACATGTAAGGGGATGACCTCTGAATTATTCTTGAAGACATGTAGTAGCTAGAAGAAAAATATAGTGCATGGAAGTAGCACCATACGTAGTGTAGTACTAGAATATAATATATGGATCAATTAGACTAATTATGATTAGTGGCAGCACGGCGGAGTAGTTAGGTAGACGACCTCTGAGCAATCTGAGGTATAAAAACCTTCGCAGTGGCGCCTTCACTGATCTCAAATGCAACAGCAGCTCGCTCCCTCGGGTTACCCATATGCATCATAGCAGACTTTATAATGGAGAAGGCACATGAATCATACATATAGATTTTGGCTCAAAAAAGGATTCATCCTTTGGAGATAGCAAGAACCAAATATATCGAGTGCCCAGGCCTATTCCATCACGGGCGGATGAAGGGGCCAGCGGTCGGCGTGAATATGTGGGAGGAGATAATGAGGGAGGATGAAGGACACTCACCTTTGGTCTCTCCGTTGCCGTCTTCTTGTTTCCCCATGGCCGACGAGGGAGATACCTCCAAAATCCGACAGGGCGGCGCGACGGCGGCGTGGTAGGAGCGAGTTGTTGAATAGAGATGGGAAGGATAACGATGGAGACCCTTCTTTTCGTCTCCTTTGTTTTTTAAAAAGAGGTCTGAGGTTCTTTTTTTATGCAGAGAAAAAACCATAGTTTGGCCAATACTGCAGTATTAAAACCACAGTTGTTATGGACTACCAAACAGGTCATTGTAAAAAATACTATGGTAATCTAAAAAACTGTGGTATTATCAAAATACTTAGAAAATACTTTGCTATCAAACAGGCCCTTAATCTGCCGGGGTTTCGAAAGGCTGACACAGAAACACGGCGAAGGATAGTCTGGGATATCATGGATCACTTCAACGTTCCAGAGCAGTGGAGAATGCAGGTGGAACACGCTGCACTGAAGAAGGCTAGGGATGCTTGGAGAAACTGGAAGCACGTGCTGTACAAGAAGTACTTGAGTGAAGGCAAGGACCCAATCCCCGCATACCCCGAAATTACAAAGGTAGATTGGGAAAAATTCAAAAGGGTCAGGGCAACTAAAGAGTTTGTTGAGAAGAATTTCAAGCAATCGGAACTTCAGAAGAAGAACATACACCCCAACCGTATGGGTGTGGCAGGATACTACGGCATGCAACTGATATGGGACCAGGAGGATAAAGAAGCAGTAGCGGCGGGTGGGAATCTGGCCTTTAGTGAAATCAGGGGCGAACGCGCCAGAGACTACTTGCGGGCATGTGCAAAGAGGCATGATGACGGAACTTATTACTTTGAAAACTCACATGATGTCGAACTGTATTAAGTGATGTTAGAGGCTTCCAAGATCCCTGGAAGGTTCTACAGGAACTCAGGGCCATGTGACATTCTATCCGTTGCTCTGGATACAAAAGAGCCCCCTGGCCATGCGAGGGTATAGGTGTTAATGTCCCGCACAAGAGGGCTTTCACACTCAGGAAAGAAGAGAGTCTCAGCAAGAAAAAAGCGAGGAGTGAAATGAAGCAGAATGCATTGTATGAAAGGTTGAGGAAGGATATTTATCCGGCTGTTCGAAAGGATGTTGAGGACTCAATGATGATGTAGAAGACTCTAACACTGACAGATAGCCAGCAGATGGGAGGGGAGGTGGGAATGGAGGATGCTGCTTATTGCGCGACAACACTACACAAGAGTAGCTGTGCATCAGCTGACCCCAACAACACCGAGACTACAACTTCTCGCGATGATGCTATATCTGATCTATCTGGAATGAAAGACAGACTGAAGGGCATGCTTACACATTATGAAGGTTCATTAAAATGTGCAATAGCCTGGGTTTGCCCACCCTTCTTGGAAGATGGCCTCTTCTTAGACAATGTGCCATTGAAGCCGGGCTGTGTGAAGTGCTACGTGACTGAAGTAAAGCCTGGATTCAATGAATTTGCCCTGAAGAATGTCCTAGGAGACTTCGACGAGCAAAGGACCTTGGGAGAAACACTGTTACATCACATCCAGTGGCCACGAAAGGAAATAGAGTTCATCGATGAGATCCCTGAAGCCCCGCCAAGAGCAACCACTGTCGCCCTTCAACCGGTGACGCTCTCCTTGCCACAACAGCTCTCGCGGGCTGCTGCATCAACCTGCGATCAGCCGGCCTGACTTTGTGGCCTACATGCCATGTAATCCTTTGCCCCAAAGCAGCCACTGGAAAGGCCTACAACTGCTGAAGACGCACCACCGGTTCAGATGCCGACCGCTGAAGCAGCAGGGGCAGACCCAGCTGCAGCACATGCTCAGCAGACCAACCTAGTGGAATATACTGTTGCAAATATGCTCTAGAGGCAATAATAAAATGGTTATTATTATATTTCCTTGTTCATGATAATTGTCTATAGTTCATGCTATAATTGTATTATCCGGAAATTGTAATACATGTGTGAATACATAGACCACAACATGTCCCTAGTGGGCCTCTAGTTGACTAGCTCGTTGATCAATAGACGGTTACAGGTTCCTGACCTTGGACATTGGATAACAGGATCACATCATTAGGAGAATGATGTGATGGACAAGACCCAATCCTAAGCATAGCACAAGATCGTATAGTTCGTTTGCTAAAGCTTTTCTAATGTCAAGTTTCATTTCCTTAGACCATGAGATTGTGCAACTCCCAGATACCGTAGGATTTCTTTGGGTGTGCCAAATGTCAAAATATAACTAGATGGCTATAATGGTACACTACAGGTATCCCCGAAAGTGTCTGTTGGGTTGGCACGAATCGAGACTGGGATTTGTCACTCCGTGTGACGGAGAGGTATCTCTGGGCCCACTCAGTAAGACATCCTCATAATGAGCTCAATGTGACTAAGGAGTTGGTCATGGGATGATGTGTTACGGAACGAGCAAACAAACTTTCAGGTAACGAGGTTGAACAAGGTATAGGGATAACGACGATCGAATCTCGGGCAAGTACCATACCGATAGATAAAGGGAATTGCATACGGGATTGATTGAATCCTCGACATCATGGTTCATCTGATAAGATCATCATGGAACATGTGGGAGCCAACATGGGTATCCAGATCCCGCTGTTGGTTATTGGCCAGAGAGATGTCTCGGTCATGTCTACATGGTTCCCGAACCCGTAGGGTGTACACACTTAAGGTTTGGTGATGCTAGAGTTTTTATGGGAAATCGTATGTAGTTACGGAATGTTGTTCGGAGTCCCAGATGAGATCCCGGACGTTGCGAGGAGTTCCGAAATGGTACGGAGGTAAAGATTTATATATGGGAAGTCACCATACGGTCATCGGAAGTGTTCGGGGGGTTGCCGATAGTGTACCGGGACCACCGAAGGGCCCTATGGGCCCTATGGGTAGTATTTCAAAAAAAAAAAAATTCCTACGATCACGCAAGATCTATCTATGATAAGCATAGCAACGAGTGAGGAGAGTGTGTCTACGTACCCTCGTAGACTGAAAGCGGAAGCGTCTAGTGACGCGGTTGATGTAGTCGAACGTCTTCACGATCCAACCGATCCAAGCACCGAACGTACGGCACCTCCGCGTTTAGCACACGTTCAACTCAATGACGTCCCACGAGCTCTTAATCCAGTTGAGCGTCATGGGAGAGTTTCGTCAGCACGACGGCGTGGTGACGGTGATGATGAAGCTATCGGCGCAGGGCTTCGCCTAAGCACTGCAATGATATGACCGAGGTGTGTATCTCTGGAGAGGGGCACCACACATGGCTAAAATCAACTTGTGTGTATATGGGGTTCCCCCTCCCCACGTATATAAAGGAGGGAGGGGAGGAGGAGGCGGCCGGCCTAGGGGGCGCGCCATGAGGGGAGTCCTATTCCCACTAGGAGTAAGACTCCTCCTTTTCCTAGTAGGAGTAGGAGAGGGGGAAAGAAGGCAGAGGAGGAGAAGAAAGAGGGGGCCGACCCCCCTTGCCCTAAACCAATTCGGTTTGGGCCTTGGGGGGGGGCACCCCACACTCCCCTTGTTGCCCTATATTTCCACTAAGGCCCATGTAGGCCCATTAATCCCCCGGAGGTTCCGATAACCTCCCGGCACTCCGGTATTCATCCGATAACCCCCAGAACTCATCCGGTGTCCGAATATAATCTTCCAGCAAATGAATCTTTATGTCTCGGACCTTCTGATACTCCTCTTCATGTCCGTGATCACATCCAGGACTCTAAACTACCTTCGGTACATCAAAACACATAAACTCATAATACCGATCATCATCGAACGTTAAGCGTGCGGACCCTACGGGTTCGAGAACTATGTAGACATGACCGAGACTCATCTCCGATCAATAACCAGTAGCGGAACCTGGATGCTCATATTGGTTCCTACATATTCTACAAAGATCTTTATCAGTCAAACCGCATAACAACATATGTTGTTCCCTTTGTCATCGGTATGTTACTTGCCCGATATTCGATCGTCGGTATCATCATTCCTAGTTCAATCTCGTTATTGACAAGTTTCTTTACTGGTTTCGTAATACATTATCTCGTGACTATCTCATTAGTCATTTGCTTGCAAGGCTTACTATGATGTGTATTACCGAGAGGGCCCAGAGATTCCTCTCCGACACTCGGAGTGAGAAATCATATTCTCGATCTATGACAACACCACAAACACCTTCGGAGACACCTGTAGAGCATCTTTATGATCACCCAGTTACGTTGTGACATTTGATAGCACACAAGGTGTTCCTCCGGTATTCGGGAGTTGCATAATCTCATAGTCATAGGAACATGTATAAGTCATGAAGAAAGCAATAGTTGTAAAACTAAACGATCAAGTTGCTAAGCTAACAGATGGGTCTTGTCTATCACATCATTCTCCTAATGATGTGATCCCGTTGATCAAATGTCAACTCATGTCTATGGTTATGTAACATAACCATGTTTGATCAATGAGCTAGTCTAGTAGAGGCATACTTGGGACACTCTGTTTTGTCTATGTATTCACACATGTACTAAGTTTCCGGTTATTACAATTCTAGCATGAATAATAATCATTTATCATGATAGAAAGAAATAAATAATAACTTTATTATTGCCTCTACGACATATTTCCTTCAGTCTCCCACTTGCACTAGAGTCAATAATCTAGTTCACATCACCATGTGATTTAACACCAATAGTTCACATCCTCATGTGATTTAACACTTTATGGGTCACATCGCCATGTGACCAATACCCAAAAGGTTTACTAGAGTCAATAATCTAGTTCACATCGCCATGTGATTAACACCCAAAGAGTACTAATGTGTGATCATGTTTTGCTTGTGAGAGAGGTTTAGTCAATGGGGCTGCCACATTCAGATCTTTATGTATTTTGAAAATTTCTATGTCTATAATGCTCTGCACGGAGCTACTCTAGCTAAATGTTCCCACTTTCAATATGTATCCAGATTGAGACTCAGAGTCATCCAGATCGGTGTCAAAGCTTGCATCGATGTAACTCTTTACGATGAACTCTTTATCACCTCCATAACCGATAAATATTTCCTTAGTCCTCTAAGGATAATTTTGACCGCTGTCCAGTGATCTACTCCTACATCAAAATTGTACTCCATTGCCAAACTCAGGGTAGGGTATACAATAGGTCTAGTATACAACATGGCATACTTTATAGAACCTATGGTTGAGGCATAGGGAATGACTTTCATTCTCTCTCTATATTTTGCTGTGGCCGGGCTTTGAGTCTTACTCAACTTCACACCTTTCAACACAGGAAAGAACTCTTTCTTTGACTGTTCCATTTTGAACTACTTTAAAAACTTGTCAAGGTATGTATTCACTGAAAAAACTTATCAAGCGTCTTGATCTATCTCTATAGATCTTGATGCTCAATATGTAAGTAGCTTCACCGAGGTCTTTCTTTGAAAAACTCCTTTCAAAACTCCTTTATGCTTTACAGAAAAATTCTACATCATTTCCGATCGACAATATGTCATTCACATATACTTATCAGAAAGGTTGTAGTGCTCCCACTCACTTTCTTTGTAAATATAGGCTTCATCGCAAGTCTGTATAAAACTATATGCTTTGATCAACTTATCAAAGCGTATATTCCAAGTCCGAGATGCTTGCACCAGTCCATAGATGGATCGTTGGAGCTTGCACATTTTGTTAGTTCCTTTAGGATTGACAAAATCTTCTGGTTGCATCATATATAACTCTTCTATAATAAACCTATTAAAGAACACAGTTTTGTTACCCATTTGCCATATTTCATAAAATGCGGCAATTGCTAACATGATTCGGAAAGACTTAAGCATCGCTACGAGTGATAAAATCTCATCGTAGTCAACACCTTGAGCTTGTCGAAAACCTTTCGCAACAAGTCGAGCTTTGTAGACAGTAACATTATCATCGGCGTCAGTCTTCCTCTAAAGATCCATTTATTTTCAATGGCTTGCCGATCATCGGGCAAGTCAATCAAAGTCCATGCTTTGTTCTCATACATTGATCCCATCTCAGATTTCATGGCCTCAAGCCATTTTGCGGAATCTGGGCACATCATCGCTTCCTCGTAGCTCGTAGGTTCACCATGGTCTAGTAACATGACTTCTAGAACCGGGTTACCGTACCACTCTGGTGCGGAACACACTCTGGTTGACCTATGAGGTTCAATAGTAACTTGATCTGAAGTTTCATGATCATCATCATTAGCTTCCTCTCTGATTGGTGTAGGAATCAGTGGAGCTAGTTTCTGTGATGTACTACTTTCCAATTCTGGAGAAGGTACAATTACCTCATTAAGTTCCACTTTCCTCCCACTCACTTCTTTCGAGAGAAACTCCTACTCTAGAAAGTATCCACTTTTAGTAACGAATATCTTGCCTTTGGATCTATGATAGAAGGTGTACCCAACAGTTTCCTTTGGGTATCCTATGAAGACACATTTCTCCGATTTGGGTTCGAGCTTATCAGGTTGAAACTTTTTCACATAAGCATCGCTGCCCCAAATTTAAAAAACGACAACTTAGGTTTCTTGCCAAACCACGATTCATACGGTGTCGTCTAAACGGATTTAGATGGTGCCCTATTGAATGTGAATGCAGCTATCTCTAATGCATAACCCCAAAACAATAGTGGTAAATCTGTAAGAGACATCACAGATCGCACCATATCTAATAAAGTGCGGTTACGACGTTCGGACACACCATTACACTGTGGTGTTCCAGGTGGCGTGAGTTGTGAAACTATTTCACATTGTTTTAAATGAAGGCCAAACTCGTTTCAAATATTCGTCTCCACGATCAGATCGTAGAAACTTTTATTTTCTTGTTATGATGATTTTCCACTTCACTCTGAAATTCTTTGAACTTTTGAAATGTTTCAGACTTATGTTTCATCAAGTAGATATACCCATATCTGCTCAAATCATCTATGAAGGTCAGAAAATAACGATACCCGCCGCAAGCCTCAACACTCATCGGACCGCATACATCAGTATGTATTATATCCAATAAGTCAGTTGGTAGCTCCATTGTTACGGAGAACAGAGTCTTAGTCATCTTGCCCATGAAGCATGGTTCACAAGCATCAAATGATTCATAATCAAGTGATTCCAAAAGCCCATCAACATGGAGTTTCTTCATGTGCTTTACACCAATATGACCTAAACGGCAGTGCCACAAATAAGTTGCACTATCATTATTAACTTTGCATCTTTTGGCTTCAATATTATGAATATGTGTATCACTACGATCGAGATCCAACAAACTATTTTTATTGGGTGTATGACCATCAAAGGTTTTATTCACGTAAATAGAACTACAATTATTCTCTGACTTTAAATGAATAAACGTATTGCAATAAATATGATCAAATCATATTCATGCTCAATGCAAACACCAAACAACATTTATTTAGGTTCAACACTAATCCCGAAAGTATAGGGAGTGTGCGATGATGATCATATCAATCTTGGAACCACTTCCAGCACACATCGTCACTTCACGCTTAACTAGTCTCTATTCATTCTGCAACTCTCGTTTTGAGTTACTACTCTTAGCAACTGAACCAGTATCAAATATCGAGGGGTTGCTATAAACACTAGTAAAGTACACATCAATAACATGTATATCAAATATAGCTTTGTTCACTTTGCAATCCTTCTTATCCACCAAGTGTCTAGGGTAGTTCCACTTCTAGTGACCATTTCCTTTGCAGTAGAAGCACTCATTTTCAGGCTTGGGTCTAGCTTTGGGTTTCTTCATGGGAGTAGCAACTTGCTTTCCATTATTCTTGAAGTTCCCTTTCTTTTGCTTTGCCCTTTTATTTGAAACTAGTGGTCTTGTCAACCATCAACACTTGATGCTTTTTCTTGATTTCTACCTTCCTCAATTTCAGCATCGCGAAGAGCTCGGGAATTACTTTCGTCATCCCTTGCATATTATAGTTCATCACAAAGTTCTAGTAACTTGGAGATAGTGACTAGACAACTTTGTCAATTACTATCTTATCTGGAAGATTAACTCCCACTTGATTCAAGCAATTGTAGTACCCAGACAATCTAAGCACATGCTCACTGGTTGATCTATTCTCCTCCATCTTATAGGCAAAGTACTATCAAAGGTCTCATACCTCTTGATACGGGCATGAGTATGAAATACCAATTTCAACTCTTAGGAACATCTTATATGCTCCGTGTCATTCAAAGCATTTTTGAAGTCCCGGTTCTAAGCCGTAAAGCATGGTGCACTAAACTATCAAGTAGTCATCATATCGAGCTTTTGTCAAAAGTTCATAATGTCTGCATCTGCTTCTGCAATAGGTCTGTCACTTAGCGGTGCATCAAGGACATAATTCTTCTGTGCAGCAATGAGGAAAATCCTCAGATCACGGAACATGTTTGCATCAGTGCCACTATCATCTTTCAACTTATATTTCTCTAGGAACATATAAAAATAAACGGGGAGCTACATCACGAGCTATTGATCTACAACATAGATATGCTAATACTACCAGGACTAAGTTCATGATAAATTAAAGTTCAAATAATCATATTACTAAAGAACTCCCACTTAGATAGACATCCCTCTAGTCATCTAAATGACCACGTGATCCAAATCAACTAAACCATGTCCGATCATCACGTGAGATGGAGTAGTTTTCAATGGTGAACATCTTATGTTGATCACATCTACTATATGATTCACCCTCGGCCTTTCAGTATCCAGTGTTTCGAGGCCATGTCTGTACATGCTAGGCTCGTCAAGTTTAACCCGAGTATTCTGCATGTGCAAAACTGTCTTACACCCGTTGTATTACAACATAGAGCTTATCACACCCGATCATCACGTGGTGTCTCGGCACGACGAACTTTCACAATGATGCATACTCAGGGAGAACACTTGTACCTTGAAATTTTGTAAGGGATCATCTTATAATGCTACCTCCGTACTAAGCAAAATAAGAAGCATAATAAGATAAACATCACATGCAATCAAAATATATGACATGATATGGCCATCATCATCTTGTGCTTTTGATCTCCATCTCCGAAGCATCGTCATGATCTCCATCGTCACCGGCTAGACACCACGATATTCATCGTAGCGTTGTGGTCGTCTCGCCAACTATTGCTACTACTACTATCGCTAAATCATAGTGATGAAGTAAAACAATTACATGGCCTTCACAATTCATACAATAAAGAGACAACCATAAGGCTCCTGCCTGTTCCCGATAATTTACAAAACATGATCATCTCATACAATAATGTATAACTCATCACGTCTTGATCATATCACATCACAACATGCCCTGCAAATACAAGTTAGACGTCCTCTACTTTGTTGTTGCAAGTTTTACATGGCTGCTATGGGCTTAGCAAGAACCATTCTTACCTATGCATACAAAAACCACAACGATTTTTCGTCAAGTGTGCTGTTTTAATCTTCACATGGACCGGGCGTAGCCACACTCGATTCAACTAAAGTGAGAGAGACATACACCCACCGCCCACCCTTAAGCAACGAGTGCTCGTAACGGTGAAACCAGTCTCGCGTAAGCATACACGTAATGTCGGTCCAGGCCGCTTCATCTCACAATACCGCCGAATCAAAGTATGACATGCTGGTAAGCTGTATGACTATTATCGCCCACAACTCATTGTGTTCTACTCGTGCATATCATCTACGCATAGACCTGACTCTGATGCCACTGTTGGGTAACGTAGTATTTCAAAAAATTTCCTACGATCACGCAAGATCTATCTAGGAGAAGCATACCAATGAGTGAGGAGGGTGTGTCTACGTACCCTCGTAGACCGAAAGCGGAAGCGTCTAGTGACGTGGTTGATGTAGTCAAACGTGTTCGCGATCCAACTGATCCAAGCACCGAATGAATGACACCTCCGCGTTCAGCACATGTTCAACTCGATGACGTCCCACGAGCTCTTGATCCAGTTGAGCGTCACGGGAGAGTTTCTTAAGCACGACGGCGTGGTGACGGTGATGATGAAGCTACCGGCGCAAGGCTTCGCCTAAGCACTTCAACGATATGACCGAGGTGTGTATCTGTGGAGAGGGGCACCGCACACGGCTAAAATTAACTTGTGTGTCTATGGGGTGCCCCCTCCCCACATATATAAAGGAGGGAGGGGAGGAGGAGAAGGGGGCCGGCCTAGGGGGCGCGCCATGAGGGGAGTCCTACTCCCACTAGGAGTAGGACTCCTCCTTTTCCTAGTAGGAGTAGGAGAGGGGGAAGGAAGGGAGAGGAGGAGAAGGAAAGAGGGGGCCGCCCCCTTGACCTAAACCAATTCGGTTTGGGCCTTGGGGGGCGTGCCCCACACTCCCCTTGCTGCCCTCTATTTGCACTAAGGCCCATGTAGGCCCATTAATCCCCCGGGAGGTTCCGATAACCTCCCGGTACTCCGGTATTTATCCGATAACCCCCGGAACTCATCCGGTGTCCGAATATAACCTTCCAATATATGAATATTTATGTCTTGGACATTTCAAGACTCCTCATCATGTCTGTGATCACATCCGGGACTCCGAACTACCTTCGGTACATCAAAACACATAAACTCATAATACCGATCGTCATCGAACGTTAAGCGTGCGGACCCTACGGGTTCGAGAACTATGTAGACATGACCGAGACTCATCTCCGGTCAATAACCAATAGCGGAACCTGGATGCTCATATTGGTTCCTACATATTCTACGAAGATCTTTATCGATCAAACCGCATAACAACATACGTTGTTCCCTTTATCATCGGTATGTTACTTGCCTGAGATTCGATCGTCGGTATCATCATACCTAGTTCAATCTCGTTACCGGCAAGTCTCTTTACTCATTCTGTAATACATCATCTCATGACTAACTCATTAGTCATTTTCTTGCAAGGCTTATTATGATGTGTATTACTGAGAGGGCCCAAAGATACCTCTCCGATACTCGGAGTGACAAATCATATTCTCGATCTATGCCAACACCACAAACACCTTCGGAGACACCTATAGAGCATCTTTATAATCACCCAGCTACGTTGTGACGTTTGATAGCACACAAGGTTTTCCTCCGGTATTCGGGAGTTGCATAATCTCATAGTCATAGGAACATGTATAAGTCATGAAGAAAGAAATAGTAGTAAAACTAAACGGTCAAGTTGCTAAGCTAATGGATGGGTCCTGTCCATCACATCATTCTCCTAATGATGTGATCCCGTTGATCAAATGACAATTCATGTCTACGGTTAGGTAACATAACCATCTTTGATGAATGAGCTAGTCTAGTAGAGGCATACTAGGGACACTCTCTTTTGACTATGTATTCACACATGTACTAAGTTTCCGGTTAATACAATTCTAGCATGAATAACAAACATTTATCATGATATAAGGAAATAAAAAATAAATTTATTATTGCCTCTAGGGCATATTTCCTTCAGAGGAACCAGCCCCTAAGTGGGCTGGGCGCCATCCCCCTAGGGCCCATGCGCCTAGGGTTTGGGGGAAACCCTAAGGGAGGTGCCTCCCCTTGGCTTGGGCGGCAAGCCCCTCTCCCTGGCCGCCGCTACCCTTCGATTGGATCTGAGGGGGCCGTCCCCCCTCTCCCTTGCCCCTATAAATAGTGGGGGGTGGGAGGGCAGCCACACCCCCTTGCCTGGCGCAGCCCTCCCCCCAACTCTTCCTCTTCCTCCGTAGTGCTTGGCGAAGCCTTGCAGGAGAATTGCAAGCTCCACCACCAGGCCGTCATGCTGCCGGAACCCTTCCCCAACTTCTCCTCCCCCTTGCTGGATCAAGAAGGAGGAGACGTCCCCGGGCTGTACGTGTGTTGAACGCGGAAGCGCCGTTGTTCGACGCTTAGATCGGAATCGACCGCGATCTGAATTGCTGCGTGTACGACTCCACCAACCGCGTTCTAGTAACACTTCCATTTTTGTGATCTTCAAGGGTATGAAGATGCACTCCCCTCTCTCGTTGCTAGTCTCTCCATAGATTGATCTTGGTGATGCGTAGAATTGTTTTGATTTCTGCAACGATCCCCAACAGTGGCATCATGAGCTAGGTCTATGCGTAGTTTCTATGCACGAGTAGAACACACGTTGTTGTGGGCGTCGACTTTTTCAATTTGCTTGCCGTTACTAGTCTTATCTTGATTCGTCGGCATCGTGGGATGAAGCGGCCCGGACCGACCTTACACGTACGCTTACGTGAGACAGGTTCCACCGACTGACATGCACTAGTTGTATAAGGTGGCTAGCGGGTGTCTGTCTCTCCCACTTTAGTCGGATCGGATTCGATGAAAAGGGTCCTTATGAAGGGTAAATATAAATTGGCATATCACGTTGTGGTTTTGTCGTAGGTAGGAAATGTTCTTGCTAGAAAACTATAGCAGCATGATAGCATGCCAAGTTTCATGAATTTTAGATGAGTTTTGGATTTACTAGAATTTTAAAACCAGGCGTCTCAACGTTTTGCCGGCAGTCAACAATGCCCTGGTGTTTGAATTTCACTCCCATTTCTTGCATGGGACCTAGAAATTCACCCAAGGACAGACATGTGATTTTTCAACCAACTTTGGTGCACTGCAGCATGTGCTTGTAGTTCAAATTTGAATTATGCACATAAAATGCCTAGAAAACCCAATTAACGTATAAAAAAGGCCAAACGAACCACGAAAAATTCCAAAATTAAACACAATACTCCTGTTGTTCTATGTTGACACTAGAATTTTTTTGAAAGCAATAGGAGGCAACGGATATCGTTCCGTCCCCAAAGGTGGCACGTTCCCTACCGAAACCATCATGGTTATTGTGAGAAGCTCTGATTTGTGAGAAGCTTATACCCAAAGCTGCACCGAATGGTACAAAAAGTTTACCACAACATATTGATGCGGGTCCATGATAGCATGCCAAGTTTCACGGATTTCAGATGAGTTTTGGATTTACTAGAATTTAAAACCAGGCATCTCAACGTTTTTCCGGCAATCAACAGTGCCCAGGTGTTTGAATTTCATTCCCATTTCTTGTATTGGACCTAGAAATTCACCCAAGGACAAACATGTGATTTTCAACCAACTTTGGTGCATGGGAGCATGTGCTTGTAGTTCAAATTTTAATTATGCACATAAAATACCTAGAAAACCCAATTAACGTATAAAAAGGCCAAATGAACCACGAAAAGTTCCAAAATTAAACACAACACTCCTGTTGTTCTATGTAAACACTAAATTTTTTATCACAGCAATAAGAGGCAGTGGATATCGTTCCGTCCCCAAAGGTTGCACGTTCCCTACCGAAACCATCACGCTTGTTGTGAGAAGCTCTGGTTTTTGAGAATCTTATACCCAAACCTGCCCCAAATGGGACAAATTTTTTACCATGACATGTTGGTGCCGCTCCATGATAGCATGCTAAGTTTCATGAATTTCAGATGAGTTTTGGATTTACTATAATTTATAAACCAGGTATCTCAATGTTTTACCGCCAATCAACAGTGCCCTGGTGTTTGAATTTCATTCCCATTTCTTGCAAGGGACCTAAGGATTCACCCAAGGACAAAGATTTGTTTTTTCAACCAATTTATATGCACCGGAGCATGCACATGTAGTTTAATTTTGAATTGTGCACCTGAAATGGATAGAAATCTAGTTTAATGTACAAAATGTCCAAACGAACCCTGAATAATTCCAATTATTTTAAGACACACATATTGTTGCATGTACACTGCAGATAAAAGGTCTAGCAATTCAAACAACGTCCATTTCCACTGTGACCCCATTACGTAATTCAAATCAAGATGAAAAATGAAGTAGATCGCACACAATTTATTTATGGCCAACCATGTGAGATGCAGCACAAAATATCCACGAGCACCGTCAACCTATGGGTTACGCGAGAAGGTGCGTCGGCTACAGTCCACAGCGGGCGTCTCAAGCGCACTAGCTCGCTCCCAAAATATTCCCGCCTATGCATCCCTCGCAATCTAAAAAATATTACCGCGTCGTAATCTCGAAAATATCTACCGCCTGTAAGGTTTTAATGTTTGATAGCACATGATTAGTATGTGCGGAGCGTGTGCGATGTCTGTTACTCTTGCTCTGCTTCACTCCCTTGATTCAAATTTTTAGTAGCCCCGGTATTTTACTTTCGCCTCTACATCCCTCGCAATCTCAAAAATATTTGTTCCCCCTTGATCCAAATTTTCAGTAGCCCTGCCTTATTACTCCCGCTTAGTAAAATTTTCAGTTGCCATAGTATTTGCTCAAATACCACCTTTCCCCCTCCCCCAGCCCCCCTCCACACACACCACACACTCCCCAAAACCTCTGTTCACACAGACACACACAACCCTCGAAACCACTAGTAGGTCGCCGCCATCGCCGACGCCTCCATCCTCAACCTCTGCCTGTGTGCCGGGGAGCTCGAGGAGCCAATGGACAAAAAGAGGTTTATCACGGCCTTTTCGCCCGATGACGACAAGGTTACTGGCGAGGTGTCCCGTCATCCTCCGTGGGCTCGATCCACCGTCGCCGGTCCCCAGATCCATCCGCCGTCACGCTCCTACGCCAGTTCGAGGACTTCCCCGTCCTCCCTCGGACCCGGCAGCCGATGAGGTCCTACCTCGGGGTCTGGTAGCAGCGGTGGGGGACGTGGGTCGCCGAGATTACAGATCGGGATACCCACACCCGCCGGTGGCTCGGTAGCTTGCACACGGCCCAGCTCGCGGCCATGGAGTTCGACCACTGGCAGGTCCGCTACCACGGCACGTCGACTAGGCTCAGTTTCCCCTTCGACACACATCCGGTCGACCTCGTTCCGCCAGAGCCAGGGTGGTGAGCTCAGCTATGGCGTGGGAGGACCACGAGGCATGGGAGCGCCTCGAGGCCGAGGCCATCGATGAGGCCTTCATGCAAGAGCTCCGACTGCAGCATCCGGAGCTCGTGGAGGCAGAGCGGGCGATCTTTGCCGGCGTGGAGGGCGGCAAGGTTATTGCGCTCTCCTCCGATGATGAGGTCAAAGGCGGCGGCGACGGTGGCACGGAGACCGTCGAGGTGGGCCATGAGGACGTGGAGATCGACGTCGACGAGTGGAGGAGAGCCTTCCCCAACGACCCCGACGATGACACCGGCCCGGACCCGGCTCGCGGCACACCGTACATGACGAGGAAGGATTGGCTCGACCTCTACTTCGACCGAAAGTAGTTTAGCTTAGTTTAAATTTATGTTTTATATTCGGTTATGCAAAACTACCCATGTTTATGTTTGAATGCATGCTACTTTCGGTTGAACCTGCTTTGAAGTTGATCAAATTGAAGCTTACAACGTAAAGTTTAGGGGATCGACTAGAAAAGGCCAAAAATTGCTGGAGTATATATATATATATATATATATATATATATATATATAGATAGATAGATAGATATATCCACTAAGGGTTTTAGTCCTTTAACTTTCAAAGGATCGGCTAGAGATGGCCTTATGACTTGTTTATTTCAATTCTTCACAATGTGATACTCTATATGTGCAACTATTTGCCGTGTAGTTCAATTTCATCAATAACAGTTTCAACAATACTTCTCTGAATTACGATATTTGGTTGCTTTTAAGGATATTGCAGTTAACATGCCTTTTCATTTTTTAACAATAACTAGTGTACTTTAGACCTGCACAATACCAGTTAGAATGACTATTTGCTTGTTTTTGAATGTTATGCCTGATGCACTTAGCACACCTTTCCACTTCTTGTTTTGCTTAACTAGCACGCTTAAACCTGCACACTGAAGCTATCATTGTAGATTATGTTGTCTACCATGGATATATTTGGTTGATGTTTAGCGTGTTGTGCTTAACATGCCTTTATATGTACTCATGCATGACAGTATTGAGAACAATGTTGTTTTCCATCGAGGTTATTTTCATCGCATTGCTTATATGTACTCACTGTGTAGGATATCAGTAGCTGGTACCATATAGCCTGGGGTTGATAAGGGATTAATCGTCGAATCATACATTTCACTGAATATATCTGTAACCCATTTATCAGTAGGTTAACTAGGGCCATATTTAATATATCTGAGGCTACATAGCGACATACATTGTACTGAATGACTAAATATGCAATCCCAGGCTACATAGCAACAAGGAAGAGTGTTACTTAATGTTCTGATGGTCTAGATATACATGTAATAAAATTTTATATAATGGGATGGAGGGAGTGTTGTACTACATCATTTTTCAATTGTTGTTTAGCATCTAATACTAACTTGGTGCTTTTAGGTACATATATCATTGCCAAAGTTCCACACTTCGACCCTTTTTGGGGCAATGAAATATTCATGAACCAACATCAAGTGAGGAAACTGATATAGATTGTCATTAAAATGGGTCCAAAGACGTCAATCGAACTATTTGTTTACACTTTATGCAAGACAACAGTGAACTGCAGGATGGTAAGTAAGAACCCTGTAGCCTTCTTTTTACTGCCCGTAGTGAGTTGTGTTAGATGACAATGTACGAATCTTTTTTCCTTTGAAGTGGATCCTGAAGCAGTTTGCTCAAGATTACCTCTCAAACTACATGATTGGTGGTCGAACATCACAAGGGGTTGGGACTAGAGTCCTGCATGCCTTCTGATCCAGGAGAGCACAATAGGGCCATTCCGCTTCACCTTGTTCAGCAACCGAAATGTTTGTCACCTCTTTCTTTATCATCTGTAATACTACAAGTATAGAAACCTAGTTCATCATTCTTTATTTAGTGCTTATGTAATTCTTAAACATATGTACCTATGAATCGAATAAGGCATTGGTTGTTTGAACCTGATGGATATGAATAAAGCTAAAGCCTACTTTCGAGTTTAAATTAGATACAATTTTAAATAGCAGCAATTAAATTAGGGCGAAATTAGGGTGTGTCGGTCATTCGGCGCACACGGTTAATAAAGCACAACATGTGCGATGTACATCATAATCCGACATGGTTCAAGGAGAGGAAACGTGTGTAACAATGCACACAGTTGCTGTGTGCAAAGCGTGTGTGATGTCAGACACTATCACATACGGTGCGGGAAAAATAAATGTGTGCGATTGTCTACCTATCATACACAGTTTATAATCATGAACTATTTGTGATGTGCCAGGAATCGTAAAACTCCCTTGCCTGGAATCTTCCTGGAAAATTGCCGTGCCTGGAATCTACCTAGTTTTAGGTAAAACCACAAAACTCTGACTGCGATGGCAATGCGAGCACAAACGAGTATCAAAGATGAAGCGTTTGGGATATTCGAGATATCGGAAACACTTATATAGGGACAACTGTATGCATCAAGGCTCCCTATCCCCGGCGGTTTCTGGGTCGTGTGGGAAGGACCCCCCTATCGCCCACACTCACGAGGCGACGGTTCCAAATGCTGTAACGGAAAGGGGTTAAAAACCATTTGTATAGCACTGACGCGAACAAGTGACATGCATGGAGTGCCATGGCATTTTAATTCAAAAAATTTAAAAAATGATCAGAAAAACATGAAACCTTGTTAGATGTAATGTCATGCCACCAAGATGATGTGGTAAATGTTTTGGCCTGTTTAACTAAAGTTTGGACACACACCCCTCATGAACCAAAGCAACTAACTAGAAGTCTCGTGGTTCCGAGAGGGAACATTTCATGTTTGATGACGAACGTGTGATAGCTTCCTCTTACGACCTTCAAATTATTTGTACGTTTAACGTGCACTAATACAACTGTCATGTGAAAATTAGGAAAATTTCACGGGCCATTTGACCTTTCATAGACATTTAAGTGATTTTCTAGCCATTTAATGACCGTGATTCAAATTTGAACTACATCTACAAGCAACGGCTAACCATAATGGTTTGATAAATCATATCTGTGTACTTGTGTGCGATTTAATTCCATGTGTAGTAAATTAGAAGGAATTTTGAAACATATTAGTTTCACGGCATGGACACATGCATGGAGTGCCAGGCATTTTAATTCCAAAAAATTAAAAAATGATCAGAAAAACATGAAACCTGGCTTGGTTTAATGTCATGCCACCAAGATGATGTGGTGAAAAATTTGGTCAGTTTGAAGAAAGTTTGGACACACACCCCTCACAAACTGGAGCAACTCACTAGAAGGCCCGTGGTTCCGAGAGGGAACAATGCATGTTTGATGACGAATGGGAGATAGCTTCCTCTTACGACCATCAAATTTATTCTACGTTTAACGTGCACTAGTACAACTGTCATGTGAAAATTTGGATAATTTCAGGGGTCATTTGACCTTTTAAACACATTTAAGTTATTTCTAGCCATTTAATGACCGTGATTCAAATTTGAACTACAACTACATAAAATGGCTAACCATAACGATTTGAAAAATCATATTTGTGTACTTGTGTGCGTGATACCTTCCTCTTACGGCCTTTCAAATGTCGTCGCGGAAAGGGGTTAAAAACCGTTTGTATAGCAGCGACGCGAACCAGTGACATGCATGGAGTGCCATGGAATTTTAATTCCAATTTTTTTTAAAAGATCAATGAAACATGAAACCTTATTTGATGTAATGTCATGCCACCAAGATGATGTGGTAAAAAATTGGCCTGTCTGACTAAAGTTTGGACACACACCCCTCACGAACCGGAGCAACTCACTAGAAGTCTCGTGGTTCCGAGAGGGAACAATGCATGTTTGATGACGAACGCGCGATAGCTTCCTCTTACGACCTTCAAAATATTTCTACGTTTAACGTGCACTAATACAACTGTCATGTGAAAATTTGGAAAATTTCACGGCTCATTTGACCTTTCATAGACATTTAAGTGATTTTCTAGCCATTTAGTGAACGTGATTAAATTTGCACTACATCTACATGCAACAGCTAACCATAATGGTTTTAAAAATCATATTTGTGTACTTCTGTGCGAGTTAATTCCATGTGCAGTAAGTTATAAGGAATTTTCAAACATATTGGTCTCACGGCATGGACACATGCGTGGAGTGCCATGTCATTTTAATTCCAAAAAGATTAAAAATGATGAGAAAAACATGAAACCTTTCTTGATGTAATGTCATGCCACCAAGATGATGTGGTAAAAAAATTGTCCTGTTAGATGAAAGTTTGGACACACACCCCTCACAAACAAGAGCAACTCACTAGAAGGCTCGTGGTTCCGAGAGGGAACAATGCATGTTTGATGACGAACGAGAGATAACTTCCTCTTACGACCTTTAATTTTTTTCTACATTTAACGTGCACTAATACAACTGTCATGTGAAAATTTGGAAAATTTCACGGGTCATCTGACCTTTTAAAGAAATTTAAGTGACTTTCTAGCCATTTAATGACTGTAATTCAAATTTGAACTAAATCTACATGCAACGGCTAACCATAATGGTTTGAAAAATCATATTTGTATACTTGTGTGCGAGGTAATTCCATGTGCAATAAATTAGAAGGAATTTTGAAACATATTGGTCTCACGGCATGGACACATGCATGGAGTGCCGTGGCATTTTAATTCCAAAAAATAAAAAAATGAGTAGAAAAACATGAAACATTGCTTGATGTAATGTCATGCCACCAAGATGATGTGGTGAAAAATTGGCCTGTTTTAAGAAAGTTTGGACGCACACCCATCACAAACCGGAGCAACTCACTAGAAGGCTCATGGTTCCGAGAGGGAACAATGCATGTTTGATGTCGAACATGAGATAGCTTCCTCTTAGGACCATCAATTTTTTTCTACGTTTAACGTGCACTAGTGCAACTTTCATTTAAAAATTTGGATAATTTCAGGGGTCATTTGAACTTTTAAAGACATTTAAGTGATTTTCTAGCCATTTAAGGACCGTGATTCAAATTTGAACTACATCCACATGCAACGGCTAACCATAACACTTTGAAAAATCATATTTGTGTACTTGTGTGCGAGTTAATTCCATGTGAAGTAAATTGGAAGGAATTTTCAAACATATTGGTCTCACAACATGAAAACATGCATGGAGTGCCACGGCTTTTTATTTCCAAAAAATTAGAAAATGATCAGAAAAACATGAAACGTTGCTTGATGTAATGTCATGCCACCAAGATGATGTGGTAAGAAAATTGGCATGTTTGATGAAAGTTTGAACACAACCCTCACAAACAAGAGCAACTCACAAGAAGGCTCGTGGTTCTGAGAGGGAAAATGCATGTTTGATGACGAACGGGAGATAGCTTCCTCTTACGGCCTTCAATTTTTTACGTTCAACATGTTCAAATACAATTGTCATATGAACATTTGGAAAAATTCAGGGGTCATTTGATGACTGTAAATCAAATTTGAACTACATCTTCATGCAATGGCTAACCATAACGACTTGAAAAAAATCATATTTGTGTACTTGTGTGCGAGTTAATTCCATATTCAGTAATTAGGAGGAATTTTCAAACATATTGGTCTCGTGTCATGGAAGCATGCATGGAGTGCCATGTCATTTTAATTACAAAAAATTAAACAATGATCAGAAAAAATGAAACCTTGTTTGATGTAATGTTATGCGACCACGATGATGTTGTAAAATAATTGACCTATTTGACTAAAGTTTGGACACACACCCCTCACAAACCGGAGCAACTCACTAGAAGGCTCGTGGTTCCGAGAGGGAACAATGCATGTTTGATGACGAACGCGTGATCGCTTCCCTTTGGGGGCCTAATTTTTTGCTATGTTTAACGTGCACTAATACAACTGTCATGTGAAAAATTGGAAAATTTCAGGGGTCATTTGACCTTTTAAAGTCATTTAAGTGTTTTTCTAGCCATTTAATGACCGTGATTCAAGTTTGAACTACATCTACATGCAACGGCTAATCATAACGATTTGAAAATTTATTTTATTGTACTAGTGTTTGAGTTAATCCATGTGCAGTAAATTAGAAGGAATTTTCGAATATATTGGTCTGACGGCATGGACACATGCATTGAGTGCCATGACATTTTAATTCCAATTTTTTTAAAAATGATCAGAAAAACATGAATGCTTGATGTAACGTCATGCCACCAAGATGATGTGGTAAAAAAATTGGCTTGTTTGATGGAACTTTGGACACACACCCCTCATGAACCAGAGCAACTCACTAGAAGGCTCGTGGATTTGAGAGGGAACAATGCATGTTTGATCACGAATGGGAGATAGCTTCCTCTTACAACCTTTAATTTTTTTCTACTTTTAATGTGCACTAATACAACTATCATTTGAAAATTTGGAAAATTTCACGGGTCATTTGACCTTTTAAAGACATTAAAGTGACTTTCTACCATTTAATGACCGTAATTAAAATTTGAACTACATCTACATGTCGCGGCTAACAATAACGATTTGAAAAACCATATTTGTGTACTTGTGTGCGAGTTAATTCCATGTGTAGTAAATTAGAAGGAATTTTCAAACATATTGGTCTCACGGCATGGACACATGCATGGAGTGCCATGGTCTTTTAATTCCAAAAAATAAAAAATAACGATCATAAAATCATGAAACCTTACTTGATGTAATGTCGTGCCACCAAGGTGATGTAGTAAAAAAATTAGCCTGTTTGAAGAAAGTTTGGACACACACCCCTCACAAACTGGAGCAACTCATAAGAAGGCTCATGGTTCCGAGAGGGAACCTTGCATGTTTGATGACGAATGGGAGATCACTTCCTCTTACAGCCTTCAATTTGTTTTCAATGTTTAACGTGCACTAATACAACTGTCATGTGAAAATTTGGAAAATTTCAGGGGTCATTTGATCTTTTAAAGACATTTAAATGATTTTGTACCATTTAATGACCGTGATTCAAATTTGAACTATGTCTACATGCAATGGATAACCATAACAGTTGGAAAAATCATATTTGTGTACTTGTGTCGAGTTAATTCCATGTGCAGTGAATTAGAAGGAATTTTTAAAGATATTGGTCTCACAGCATGGACACATGTATGGAGTGCCTTGGCAATTTAATTCCAAAAAATTAAAAATGATCAGAAAAACATGAAACTTTGCTAGATGTAATGTCATGCCACCAAGATGATGCGGTAAAAAAATTGGCCTGTTTGATGAAAGTTTGGACACACGCCCCTCACAAACATGAGCAACTCACTAGAAGGCTCATGGTTCCTAGAGGGAACAATGCATGTTTGATGACGAACAGGAGATAGCTTCGTCTTAGGACCTTCAATTTTTTTCTATGTTTAACGTGCACTAATGCAACTGTCATGCGAAAATTTGGAAAATTTCAGGGGTCATTTGACCATTTAAAGCCATTTAAGTGATTTTCTAGCCATTTAATGAGAATGATTCAAATTTGAACTACATCTACATTCAACGGCTAACCATTACGGTTTGAAAAATCATATTTGCGTACTTGTGTGCGAGTTAATTCCATGTGCAGTAAATTATAAGGAATTTTCAAACATATTGGTCTCACGGCATGGAAACATGCATGGAGTGCCATGGCATTTTAATTCCAAAGAAATTAACAAATGACCAGAAAAACATGAAACCTTGCTTGATGTAATGTCATGCCACCAAGATCATGTGGTAAAAAAATTGGCCTGTTTAAAGAAAGTTCGGACATACCCCCCTCACAAACCGGAGCAACTCATTAGAAGGCTCGGGGTTCCGAGAGGGAACAATGCATGTGTGATGACGAACGGGAGATAGCTTCCTCTTACGACCTTCAATTTTTTTCTACATTTAACGTGCACTAGTACAACTATCATGTGAAAATTTGGATAATTTTAGGGGTCATTTGACCTTTTAAAGACATTTAATTGATTTTCTAGCAATTTAATGAACGTGATTCAACTTTGAACTAAATCTACATGCAACGGCTAACCATAACGGTTTGAAAAATTATATTTGTGTACTTTTGTGCGAGTTAACACTACTGAAGGATGCTGCTAACGCGACACTACGATTAGAGACCCTTCGATGAAACTGTGTGCTATGCCATAATCGCCAACGGGGGTGTAAGAAACCCGTCAAAAAAGGTGTCAAATGTTTGCGATGGAGGATGCATCAAACACGGTTCAGATTTTGGTTGCGTGTGCGATGGTGGGCATATGGTTCAATTCAATTGACTATTTGCGATAAGGAGGAACAAAAGAAATGGGCTGACAGATGAAGGCGTGTGCGATGTAGAGCATACAGTTCAGTTGGATGAACTGTTTGTGATTAGGCAACACAAAAGAAACTGTCAGGCAGATCAAGGTGTGTGCGATATACGACATGTTGTTCACTCGGATGAACTATTTGTGTTGAGACAAGAGAACAGAAATGGTTCAATATAAGAAGATGTGTGTGATACGCGGCAAACATGTCTGTAATAAAAAATGTGTGTTAAGTCCGATAATAACACAGACGGTTGCTGCTAATAAGACATGTGTGTTGTGCGATGGGATTGCATGCATACAGAACAACATAGTGTATATATACACACTTATAAGAACATGGTTGAATAACCAAATTAAACATCCACTTACATAGGCGGCTACTATACAACCATGGCATTTGCACACACCAAAGTAAACTATTACATGCATAATTACATATGTGGCTACAACACACATGACATTTCCACACACCAATAAATTAAACTACATATTACATGCATGATTAACTAGCATAAACGATCATCTGATCATCATCTACTTCTTGTGACGCTTGCTCTGCTTGTGGCTCGATCCGGACTCGTCGATTTGGGTAACAAGGCACTTCCTCATGTCAATGATCCGCATGTGCTTCTCGTAGCATGTGTACACGCCCTTGGCCGCGAACTTGAGGTGAGGTTCATCGAGTTGCCGCATCCAAGACCTATGCCAGGATACGTGACTTGTTCTCTTGGCATCCTGCTTCATCTTTTCGTAGTAGGGGTCGATGATGGCCGAGGCGAGTTCAACCAGGGAGTCCTTCTTCGTGCTGCCCCAGACCCTGTAGTGCTCACGGATTTCAACAAGGTTCTGGCAGGTCAAGCCCGTAACCCTGAGCGCTTTTACATTGTCGGTAGTTTCCACCGTGACGAACTTGTAGTTGGTGCTGTTGACAAACCTGTTGAAACGGTGACAAAGCTCTGTGACCTTGTAGTAGTGGTAGATGAGGACATGATGGCGCACGCACAACTGGGCGACAGCAACCTTCTGATCTATGTTGGGACGACCGGCGGTGTACCGGAGGTCGATGACGACCACCTTGTACTTGTCTCGAGCAAGCAACTGCTTAACGGTGTTGATGTAGTCGTCTAACACGACCGGGTCAATGGTGTACACCACGGAGAGATCCGTCTCCCTCGTGTGGGTCTCCACTTTATGCTCGCCGAACTCCATTGGAGCACCACTAGACATCCCCTCTCTATGTGTCGTCGTGGGTGTGCTTGTTGTGTTGTGGGGCGCCATTGAAAGGTTGAAGAGATTAAGGTTATAATTGCCGCGTGAACTAAAGGGGAAGCCGGATGGCCAGGAATATCGACATGCCCTGATGGTAGTTATAATTTGCAGCGTGTAACTCCATCATGCCGCACGTAACTGCATTGCATGGCAACACGCATGGCGCAACCGCATGCATATGGGGCCCCCGACGTGATCGTGCGCATGCCCAACCGGTGGCAGAGCGTGCGCGAAGGGATGCGAGTAGAGCGCTCCACGGTCGCCTCAACGACGAGCAACCATATATATATATATAGTAGCGTGAAGGGATGCGAGTAGAGCGCTCCACGGTCGCCTCAACGACGAGAAACCCTATATATATATATATATATATATATATATATATATATATATATATATATATATATGCATATAGTAGTTGAACGCACAAGGAAAAGCTATCCACAAGCCGAGCGCGCCGACGGACGCGAGCAGAGCGCGTCACGGCGCCCATCACCGAGCACAACATGCCGCGGCACCTAACGCCTAGCAGAGCTTGCCGAGGGACGCGAGCAGAGACCGGCACAGTGATACGTGGCAAATAAGATGAACTGTGCGAGCGATGTCGGAGACATCAAGCACGAATCATATTAGAGTTGCGTGTGCGATATGTGGCATACAGTTGATCCATCCGAGCTATTTGTGATGGAAAAAGCCGTGCATGTTGCGGGCAAACGCTTGCTGGTGTATAACCTTAAATTTAACCAAAAAAATGTTAATGTGTGTTACAAAAATTGTATAGCTAGAAACTATGTTCAAATACGACTCCAACGATATAATCTTTAGTGACATGCATTCGTATTTTATTAGTTAAATCCTACTTATAAACCAGGACGGGGGTATAGTAGGTAATTAAAGCGCAAACATCTTGTATATTAACCGTATGTGTACGTGTCCTTTCATCCTCCTCTCGCACGTCTTGTCACCGCGCTGCCGCAGACGGCTTACAGCGCAAGCTTGCGCGGCGTGTGGGGGCGTTCTTTTGGCCAAATGGTGGCGCGAATGAATCGTCGGTGAGCCCGTTCCTGCGCAACCTCGCAGGTTCCAGCGCAAGCTTCCCGCCCGACTTGGTGAAATCGCCGAAAATCCCAATGCTTACCGGCCTTCTATAAAAACCCTCACGGCCAGCGAGTCACTCGTCGCATTTTCCCCTCCCTCCGTGTAGCTTATCACGTCTACTTCTCCCACAATTACCAATGGCACCGGTCAGTCGTCATCGCTCAGCCACTCCACCGTCATCAAAGGACAGCTCTAGCTGGGAGGCTACACCGCGGCGGCGGCGCAGTCCCCAGCCCACCGTCGACCGCCGGGATCATCACCTGCTCCGCCACCGCCGCCTGAAGGAGGGAGGCCGAGGTGGAGGGCCGCACGTGCGTCAGCGATCTTGTGCACTACATCGAGTTCCTGTTGGAGGAGGAGGAGGTCCTCGTTGAGCATGCAAAGAGCCTTACCGCAGCCGTGGCCGCAGCACACGCTGACGCAGAGGCGAGGATTAGGAGATCTACGAGCAGTCTGGCCGCTTCAAGAGGGATCGTCTGGAGCGATTGTGGGAGTTCAAGCTGGCGAGCATCGCTGAAAGTGCAGCAGTGGCAGGCACCATGTTGCATTTCTCCAGCTCGTCAGTAGGCTCCTGCTCCTCCTCTGCCTCTTACTGAGCGCTCTCAGCAAAGGAGAGGCTGCCGGAAGTAGCACAAAGCCCCTCCGTGGTAGTAGTAGTATTTAGGGGCTATTTTGTTCAGTTCATCTGACTATAGATGTGTGGTCGAACTGTACAACATACTTAAAATTAGCCAGTATATATACTTGAACTAGCTAGCTATTTCAGTACGTTGTTGGCAACAATTGGGGAAAAGTTTGGTCGGTTCAGCTGTCAAGTTGAACTGTTTGTATAAATTAAGAACGTCTGCTTAATCTATGCTTAATTACTGAATCTTAGTTGCAAAAATTAGATAGTTCTAGTAATTTCTAGCTGCATATTTTGACAAATCGCAGTGTTACAAGGATTGACAAATGGCAACGTTACTAGATCAACAAATGTAAATCTTTCCAGTTTGACAAGTGGCAACATACCCAATATGACAGATGCAAATCTAACCAAATTCTTTGTACGTGGTTGCACACGGGTCATCCAAAACAACCGTTTGCGTTGAAGGGATGCACAAATCCTACGCTGCTCTCATTTTGCATACGGGTGTTCTATCTAAAACATTTGCGATCAAGAGCTGCACAAATCCTGCTCGGCACATTTTCCCTTGGCTTCCTGGGAAAGCTGTCGGTTTGCACACGGGTGTTCTAACTAAAACGTTTGTGCAGAAGGGGAGCGACCATGGAAGTCAAAGGGCTTGCTTCCCGGTGAGCCTGCACAACATACAAGACGCACGCTTCTCGTTGAGCCTCCGCATTGGAGTACAGCTCGCACGCCTTCCATTTAGTCAAGCACTCAAGCACCTGTCCGCACGGCACCTCCTAGCCATTAAAAGAGTGAGGCATGGCGTCACGTGAGTGGTTAACAGAATGCACACAATTTAAATTATACAAAATGTTTGAGATGTTACAGTGGCAGCTATTTTGTTTCAAAATGCCTTTGTTGGCTATTATTCGAGTGCACCTTCTCTTAAAATGGACACAAAAAATACCACAGCATGTCGGGTGCCATTCCATTATAGCATGCCAAGTTTCATGAGTTTCAGATGAGTTTTGGATTTACTAGAATCTAAAACCAAAGTATCTCAACATTTTGCCGACAATCAACAGTGCCCTGGTGTTTGAAACTCATTCCCATTTCTTGCATGGGACCTAAGCAAGCCCCGAAGGACACATATTTGATTTTTCAACCAATTTATATGCCCTGGAGCTTGTGCATGTAGTTCAAATTCGAATTATGCACATGAAATGCCTAGAAAACCAAGTTAATGTATAAAAATTTCCAAATGAACCCCGAAAAATTCCAAAAGTAAACACAACACTCCTGTTGTTCTATGTTGACGCTCGATTTTTTTTGAAAGCAATAAGTGGCAACGGATATCGTTTCGTCCCCAAAGGTGGCACGTTCCCTACCGAAACCATCATGCTTGTTGTGACAAACTAAGGTTTGTGAGAAGCTTATAACCAAACCTGCCCCAAATGGGACACACTTTTTACCATGGCATGTTGATGCTACCCCATGATATCATGCCAAGTTTCATGAATTTCAGATGAGTTTTGGATTTACTAGAATTTTAAAGCCATGTATCTTAATGTTTGCGGCCGAGTGGCGGTGGCCGGGTGTTTGAAATTCATTCCCATTTCTTGCATGAGACCTAAGCCTTCAACCAAGGACACAGATTTGATTTTTCAACCAGTTTATATGCACTGGAGAATGTGCATGTAGATCAAATTTGAATTATGCGCATAATATGCCTGGGAAACCCAGTTAATGTATAAAAATGTCCAAACGAACCCCGAAATATTCCAAAATTGAACACAACACTCCTATTGTTCTATGTTGACACTTGAATTTTTTTGAAAGCAATAAGAGGCAACGGATATCATTCCGTTCCCAAAGGTGGCACGTTCCCTACCGAAACCATCACACTTGTTGTGAGAACCTCTGGTTTGTGAGAAGCTTATACCCAAACCTGCCCCGAATGGGACAAATTTTTTACCACAACATGTTGATGCCGCTCCATGATAGCATGCCAAGTTTTATGAATTTCAGATGAGTTTTGGATTGACTAGAATTTAAAAAACTAGGTATCTCAATGTTTGCGGCCGAGTGACGGTGGTAGGGTGTTTGAAATTCATTCCCATTTCTTGCATGGGACCTAAGCATGCAACCAAGGACACATATTTTATTTTTGAACCAGTTTATATGCACTAGAAAATGTGCATGTAGTTCAAATTTGAATTATGCACATAAAATGCCTGGGAAACCCAGTTAATGTATAAAAATTTCCAAATGAACCCCGAAAAATTCCAAAATTGGACACAACACTCCCGTTGTTCTATGCTGACACTCGAAAGATTTTGAAAGGAATAAGAGGCAATGGATATCGTTTCATCCCCAAAGGTGGCACGTTCCCTACCGAAACCATCACGCTTGTTGTGAGAAGCTAAGGTTTGTGAGACGCTTATACCCAAACCTGCCCCAAATGGGACAATTTTTTTACCACACATGTTGATGCCGCTCCATGATAGCATGCCAAGTTTCATGAATTTCAGATGATTTTTGGATTCCTAGAATTTAAAAACCAGGTATCTCAATGTTTGTGGCCGAGTGACGGTGGCAGGGTGTTTGAAATTCATTCCCATTTCTTGCATGGGACCTAAGCATGCAACCAAGGACACATATTTGTTTTTTCAACCAGTTTATATGCATAGGAGAATGTGCATGTAGTTCAAATTTGAATTATGCACCCGTAATGCCTACAAAACCAAGTTAATGTATAAAAACGTCCAAACAAACCCTGAATAATTCCAATTTTTTTGACGACACACGTATATTTGCATGTTCACTACAGATAAAAGTTCTAACAATTCAAACACCATCCTTTGTAGTTGTGACTACATTACGTAATTCAAATCAAGACGATAAATCAAGTTGATCGCACACAGTTTATTATCCCCAACCATGTGAGATGCAATACAAAATATCTTGGAGCATCGTCGATGTATAGTACGCCTCTGGCTTACACGAGAAAGTGCGTCGGCTACAGACCACAACCAGCGTGCCAAGCACACTAGCTCACTCCCCAAATATCATTTCACTGTTCATTCGTCACAAGTGAAAGATGGGGACGTGGACCCATGTCGCGAGGGCAACTTCGGCTGCCCACTCCGGCGAGAGCACGGCTGCAGCCGCTAGGCGTGTGCTAACAAGCTTCATGAGGGTGACCGCAGTGTGTGCCGGGCGTCCAAGGAAGCCCAAACGACCGCTGTTGCTTCTCAAGCGGCGGCAACAGCATCTGCCTCAGGGATAGCCACTGGCGAGAGCGACACAATAGCTGTCCGTTCCGCATCGGTGGCCTTAGCCCTGATGGAGGCTTCCCACTACCATGTCGAGGCCGTCAAAGCCCAGCTCGTGGCGTTCACCGCACAAATCGAACGAAGCTTCTCTGACAATGGTCGGCAACCCACGTCCGAAGAGCTGGCAATCACTGAGAGAGTTCGAGCAGCCATTCGTTCCTGCGCGGCATACCTTGCCACGACTGAGCCTGCTAGAGCCCAGATCGCGGCCGCCCACGCCCAGCTCGTTGCGGCCTATGCCAAAGATATGGCGGACGCGGATGGCGAGATGCTTACCGAGTATGGTGCAATTGATGCCATGGAGCCCCTTCCCGAGGAGACCGTCGGGCGCGAGCTGGACATGGAGGAGGCGACGGAGATCGACGAGCACAAGCCATAGTAGTACTCTTTTTTTGTTTAATTAAGAGCGACGGTCTTTAATTTGTTAGAGTAATGTTTAGGTCAGCTAGCTCTGTTCAATTGCTGGACTTGCTCGATTAAGAAGTTAGTCTCCTTTGTGTACCCAAATTATGCAATGATGTGGATGACCACTTTAACCAGGGAAATTCGAACCAAAATTTTTAACGTTCAAACTCAACACACACGGGTTAAGCTATGTGAATCGTTTGTGATGTTCACATATCATACATAGTTCTGAACAAGGGACCATGTCTGATGGCACTTTGCGTGCCAGTTTTTTCGCTGAAGCGATTCCACATTTTTGGCTTTCGCGGAAATATCTACCTCCCCGCCCCTTCCCCCTTACCAAAAGCCACATTTCCCCTATTTCCCCCTTCCTTTCCAAGTTGAAACCTTTCTGCCTCCCCGCCCCCTCTTGCAGTGTCGCCTCCTCGCCGGCGACTCTCCTTCACGCTCCTCGGCCTTGCCTATCTAGGCAGGTAATCCACTCCCGACTCCCATCCTCCTCCTCCATCCACATCCCACATGCCCCGACCGCCAGCGCGAGCACGGCACCTTCCACCCAAATCATAGAAGCCTCCACCAAATAAGCGCCGCCCTAAGCCATGGTGCACGCAGTATAGCTAGGATCTCAAGGAGCATTTGGTAGCGGAGAAGCAAATCGCAGCTGCACACACGGATGAGGTCGTGAGGTCTGCCATTCATGCCGACCCCCAGATCTTGGAGGAGCACCTCGCAGTCGAGGCTACCATTGATGCCTCGCGTGCAGACGCCGTGAAGCGGTTGGCTGCTTTAAACGATAGTTCGTGGTGTTTTCTCGAGGCCATCCTTTGCTAGCTACTGCCTTTCCTTAACAAATTCTAGTGAATTGTGCTATCTACTTTTACCATGCAATCTTCTGCTATAGTGTATATGTTCTATATGTCATGCAATGTGGTGTTCAGTTAACTGCTTGGTTCAGTTCTGCAAATGTGATGTTCAATTCTTTAGGGTGCAATATTTCCAAGTTGTTAAGCATGCTTGGTTTGGTTAACTGACTGATCTTCTATTACGAGTATGTTATATAGTGCAATGTGGTGCTCAGTTAACGTTTGGTTCATTTGTTGTGGTGTATAGTTAACTGCTTGGTTCAATTCTGCAACGCGATGTTCAATTGTTGTGGCTGTATTCTGTTATTGTATACCATGTGAGAAATAAATCAAATTTGGCTTTACTAAATACATGAGAAAGAAATACAATTGCTATACTTCCAAGTTGTTAAGCATGCCTGGTTTGGTTAACTGTCTGATCTTCTATTAGGAGTATGTTATATTGTGCAATGTGGTGCTTAGTTAATGTTTGGTTCATTTGTTGTGGTGTTTAGCTAACAGCTTGGTTCAATTCTACACTGCGATGTCCAATTGTCGTGGGTAGAATTTTGTATTGTTGTGCATGTGAGGAATAAATCGAATTTGGCTATACTTAATACATGAGAAACATATACAATTGATATATTTGCTAGTTCTTAATCATGCTTGGTTTGGATAAATGGGTTTTCCATGTGGCTTGAATTAATCTAATGAATCTGCAATGTGCTTATTTTTCATCAACATATTTTACTAATAGTATGCGAACCCTTACTTAACCTGATGACTAACTAACTTATATGTGTTACAGGGAAACAATGGGAAGCACTAAGGTTTACAGTCGAGGTTAGCGCGTGCATGGTCCGTTGTCCAATACCACATTATTGTGCAATTGCATGAACCATTCTAATATTTTGGTTTTTAACAATTTGGTCTTGCACATGTAGGTCCTGATGTCAGAGGTTTTGACCTACTGTTCGACCCTTTTTGCATATGGGGAAATGAGTTGTCCATGAATATCAGTCAAGTCAAGAAACTCAGAAAGATTGTTAGGATAAAGAAATTAGCGATAAAAAACAACAAGATCTTTGTCTGAACGATGAAGAAGACATCAGTTCACTACATGATGGTGCTAACTATTAAACCTTGCCTTTATTATTCCTTTGCCCAATTTCCAATATAGAGAAGATATTTATGCACATCCTTGTTTTCAGGCCATTCTAAAGCAGTTCATTGATGATTACCTCTCAAACCACCTGTATGGTCAGGAGGCGAGGAAGGTATTCATACAACACCCACGATTCAATATTGAAGTGTTCCCGAAGAGGACGAAGGATGGACGGTCAATCATCCATAGGCATTGGCCTAAAGTTACAAAGACCTTCAACATCAATGAAGGCTCAATATTCGCCTTCTGCTTCAGCAGTTTTCGAGATGAGATACATCTATCTATGTACCATCTATGATGCTAATTTCGAAAGGTTATAGATGTTGCATGTGAAAGTTGGTCCTGGTGTAGTTGTGTAATGGGGTAGCTGAGTGCTGAAGCTATATGATGTTGTACTCTGATGTATTTCAATTATGAAAATGAAATATATTGTATGCTTAATATGAAATGTCAATTAAATTACTAAATGGATTATGAATAATTGGATAATTAGCCCGCTAATTGGGTTTTTCTATTGCAAACGGTTATTGAGAAAACACCATGTGCGATGCATCCCATAACGCACACAGTTTCTAGGAATAAACCGTGTTAGATTAATGAATAATCACACACGACATCCTCTGGAAAACTGTTTGCGTTAGGCCACCTGGCGCAAACGTTTACCACATAAAAACTGTGTGTGCTGGACAACCTTCGCCACATAGTTTCTTCTACGTACTGTGTGTGATGCATTAAATAACGCAAACGATAAAATTATTAATATCATGTGAGATGGCAACGCCATCACAAATGATTTAACGGGAAAAATTGTGTGTGATGTACCTGTGAACGGAAACGTTTTCCTTGGAGCGACTGTGTGGGATGTACATACGAACGGAAACGTTTAGCGAGAACTGACTGTGTGGGATGTAGTTGCGACCGGAAAAAAATTCGCCATATTTGTGCGCTCACCAGTCGCACACGATCTCATTTTGCCGAGCGTGTGTGCCAGGAGGGCATATCCCCGACTATTTCTGGGTCATGTGGGAAGGACCCCCTATCACCCACACTCACTTCGCGACGGTTCCAAGTGCCGTCGCAGAAAGGGGTTAAAAACCGTTTGTTTAGGACCGACGCGTACTAGTGTAATTCCATGTGCAGTAAATTAGAAGGAATTTTAAAACATATTGGTCTCACGGCATGGACACATGCATGGAGTGCCATGGTTTTTTTTAATTCCATAAAATTAAAAATTGATTCGAAAATCATGAAACCTTGCTTGATGTAAAGTCATGCCACCAGGATGATGTGGTAATTAAAAAATGGGCCAGTTTGACAAAAGTCTCAACACACACCCCTCACAAACAAGAGCAACTCACTAGAAGGCTCGTGGTTTTGAGAGGAAAAAAATGCATGTTTGATGACGAAAGGGAGATAGCTTCCTCTTACGGCCTTCAATTTTTTTCTACGTTTAACGTGGACTAATGCAATTGTCATGTGAAAATTTGGAAAAATTCAGGGGTCATTTGACCTTTTAAAGACATTTAAGAGATTTTCTAGCCATTTAATGACCGTAATTCAAATTTGAACTACATCTACATGCAACGGCTAACCACAATGGCTTGAAAAATCATATTTGTGTACTTGTGTGCAAGTTAATTACATATTCAGTAAATTAGAAGTTATTTTCAAACATATTGGTCTCATGTCATGGACACATGCATGGAGTGCCATGGCATTTTAATTCCAAAAAATTAAAAAATGACCAGAAAAACATGAAACCTTGTTTGATGTAATGTTATGCCACCAAGATGATGCGGTAAAATAATTAGCATGTTTGACTAAAGTTTGGACACACACCCCTCACAAACCAGAGCAACTCACTAGAAGGCTCGTGGTTCCGAGAGGGAACAATGCATGTTTGAGGACGAACGCGTGATAGCTTTCCTTTACGGCCTTCATATTTTTTCTACGTTTAACGTGCACTAATACAACTATCATGTGAAAATTTAGAAAAATTCAAGGGTCATTTGACCTTTAAAAGACATTTTAGTGATTTTCTAGCCATTTAATGACCTTGATTCAAAATTGAACTATATCTACATGCAACGGCTAACCATAATGGTTTGGAAAATCATATTTGTGTACTTGTGTCCGAGTTAATTCCATGTGCAGTAAATTAGGAGGAATTTCCAAACATATTGGTCTCACGACATTGATACATGCATGGAGTGCCATGGCATTTTAATTCAAAAAAATTAAAAAATGATCAGAAAAACATGAAACATTGCTTGATGTAATGACATGCCACCAAGATTATGTGGTAAAAAAATTGGCCTGTTTGATGAAAGTTTGGGATACACACCCCTCATGAAGCAGAGGAACTCACTAGAAGGCTCGTGGTGTCGAGAGGGGACAATGCATGTTTGATGATGAACGGTAGATAGCTTCCTCTTACGGCCTTCAAATTGTTTCTACATTTAACATGCACTAATACAATTGTCATGTTAAAATTTTGAAAATTTCACGGGTCATTTGACCTTTTAAAGACATATAAGTGACTTCCTACCATTTAATGACCATAATTCAAATTTGTACTACATCTACTTGCAACGGCTAACCTTAATGGTTAGAAAAATCATATTTGTGTACTTGTGTGCGAGTTAATTCCATGTGTAGTGAATTAGAAGGAATTTTCAAAAATATTGGTCTCATGGCAAGGACACATGCATGGAGTGCCATGGCATTTTAATTCTAAAAAAAAATTAAAAAATGATCACAAAAACATGAAACCTTGCTTGATGTAATGTCATGCGACCAAGATGATGTGGTAAAAAATTTGGCTAGTTTGACTAAAGTTTGGACACACACCCCTCACAAATCGGAGTAGCTCACTAGAAGGCTCATTGTTTCGAGAGGGAACAATGCATGTTTGATGATGAACGGGTGATAGCTTCCTCTTACGACTTTCAAATTGTTTGTACGTTTAACATGCACTAATACGACTTTCATGTGAGAATTTGGAAATTTCAGGGGTTGTTTGACCTTTAAAAGGCATTTAAGTGATTTTCTAGCCATTTAATGGCCGTGATTCAAATTTGAACTACGTCTATATGCAACGGCTAACCATAACGGTTTGAAAAATCATACTTGTGTACTTGTGTGCGAGTTAATTCCATGTGCAGTAAATTAGAATGAGTTTTCAAACATATTGCTCTCACAGCATGGAGTGCCATGGCATTTTCATTCTAGAAATTTAAAAAATGATCAGAAAAACATGAAACCTTGCTTGATGTAATGTCATGCCACCAAGATGATGTGGTAAAAAATTGGCCAGTTTGATGAAAGTTTGGAGAGACAACCCTCGCAAACGAGAGCAACTAACTAGGAGGCTCATGGTTTCGATGGGAAAAATGCATGTTTGATAACGAATAGGAGATAGCTTCATCTACGACCTTCAAAAACTATCTCTGTTCAATGTGCACTAATACAACTGTATGTGGAAATTTGGAAAATTTCAGGAGTCATTTGACCTTTTAAAGACATTTATGTGATTTTAGCCATTTAATGACCGTAATTCAAATTTGAAATACAGCTACATGCAACCGCTAGCCATAACAGTTTGAAAAATCATATTTGTGTACTTGTGTGCGAGTTAATTCCATGTGCAGTAAATTAGAAGGAATTTTCAAACATACTGGTGTGACAGCATGGAGTGCCATGGCATTTTAATTCCAAAAAAATTAAAAAATGATCAGAAAAACATGAAACATTGCTTGATGTAATGTCATGCCACCAAGATGATGTGGTAAGAAAATTGGCCTGTTTGCAAAAAGTTTGGACACACACCCTTCCCAAAAAAGAGCAACTCACTAGAAGGCTTGTGGTTGCAAGAGGGAACAATGCATGTTTGATGACGAACAGGAGATAGCTTCTTCTTTGGCCTTCAAATTTTTCTACGTTTAACGTGTACTAATACAACTGTCATGTGAAAATTTGGAAAATTTCAAGGGTCATTTGACCTTTTCAAGACATTTAAGTGATTTTCTAGCCATTTAATGACCGTAATTCAAATTTTGAAATACATCTACAAGCGACGGCTAACCATAGCGGTTTGAAAAATCATATTTGTGTACTTGTGTGCGAGTTAATTCCATGTAAAGTAAATTAGAATGAATTTTCAAAATTATTGGTATCACGGCATGGACACATGCACGGAGTGCCAAGGAATTTTAGTTCCAAAAAATTAAAAAATGATCAGGAGAACATGAAACCTTGCTACCAAGATCATGTGGTAAAAAAGTTGGCCTAATTGACGGAAGTTTGGACACACACCCCTCACAAACCGGAGCAACTCACTAGAAGGCTCATGGTTCCGAGAGGGAACAATGCATGTTTAATGCATGTTTGACGTGCACTAATACAACTTTCATTTGAAAATTTGGAAAATTTCGGGGTCATTTGACCTTTTAAAGACATTTAAGTGATTTTCTAGCCATTTAATGACGGTGATTCAAATTTGAACTACATCTACATGGAACGGCTAACCATAATGGTTTGAAAAATCATATTTGTGTACTTTTGTGCGAGTTAATTCCATGTGCAGTAAATTAGAAGAAATTTTTAAACATATTGGTCTCACGGCATGGACACATGAATGGAGTACCATTGCATTTTAATTCCAAAATAAAATAAAAAAATGATCAGAAAAACATGAAACCTTGCTTGATGTAATGTCATGCCACCAAGATGATGTGGTAAAATTTGGCCTGTTTGGCTAAAGCTTGGACACACACCCATCACAAACCGGAGCAACTCACTAGAAGGCTCGTGGTTCTGAGAGGGAACAATGCATGTTTGATGTCGAACGTGTGATATCTTCCTCTTACGACCTTCAAATTGTTTCTACGTTTAACATGCACTAATGCGAGTGTCATGTGAAAATTTTGAAAATTTTAGGGGTCATTTGACCTTTTAAAGACATTCAAGTGATTTTCTAGCCATTTAATCACCGTGATTCAAATTCGAACTACATCTACATGCAACGTCTAACCATAACGGTTTGAAAAATCATATATGTGTACTTGTGTGCGAGTTAATTCGATGTGCACCGAATTA
>LR738715.1:357237129-357282886 GCA_902687465.1 Secale cereale | reverse complement strand
AAAAAATGATCAAAAAAACATGAAACCTTGCTTGAAGTAATGTCGTGACACAAAGATGATGTGGTAAAAAAATTGGCCTGTTTGAAGAAAGTTTGGACACACACCCCTCACAAACCGGAGCAACTCACTAGAAGGCTCGTGGTTCCGAGAGGGAACCATGCATGTTTGATGACGAACGGGAGAGAGCTTCCTCTTACGGCCTTCAATTTTTTTCTACGTTTAACGAGCACTAATACAGCTGTCAGGTGAAAATTTGGAAAATTTCATGGGTCATTTGTCCTTTTAAAGATATTTAAGTGATTTTCTAGCCATTTAATGACTGTGATCCAAATTTGAACTACATCTACATGCAACGGCTAACCGTAACGGTTCGAAAAATCATATTTGCGTACTTGTGTGTGAGTTAATTCCATGTACAGTAAATTAGAAGGAATTTTCGAACATATTGGTCTCATGGCATGGACACATCCATGGAGTGCCATGGAATTTTTAATTCCAAAAAACTAAAAAATGATCAGAAAAACATGAAACCTTGCTTGATGTAATATCATGCCACCAAAATCATGTGGTAAAAAAATTGGCCTATTTGACGGAAGTTTGGACACACACCCCTCACAAACCGGAGCAACTCACTAGAAGGCTCGTGGTTCCAGGAGGTAACAATGCATGTTTGATGACGAACGGGAGGTAGCTTTCTCTAATGGCCTTTAAAAAATTTCTACGGTTAGCGTGCACTAATACAACTGTTATGTGAAAATCTGAAAAAATTTAGGGGTCATTTGTCTTTTTAAAGATATTTAAGTGATTTTCTAGCGATTTAATGACCGTAATTCCAATTTTGAACTACATCAACATGCAATGTCTAACCAAAACGGTTTGAAAAATCATATTTGTCTACTTTTGTGCGAGTTAATTCAATGTGCAGTAAATTAGAAGGATATTTCAAACATATTGGTCTCACGGCATGGATACATGCATGTAGTGCCATGGCATTTTAAATCGATTTTTTTTAAAATGATCAAAAAACATGAAACCTTGCTTGAAGTAATGTCGTGCCACAAAGATGATGTGGTAAAAAAATTGGCCTGTTTGAAGAAATTTTGGACACACACCCCTCACAAACCGGAGCAACTCACTAGAAGGCTCGTGGTTCCGTGAGGGAACCATGCATGTTTGATGACGAACGGGAGAGAGCTTCCTCTTACGGCCTTCAATTTGTTTCTACGTTTAATGTGCACTAATACAGCTGTGAGGTGAAAATTTGAAAAATTTCAGGGGTCATTTGACCTTTTAAAGACATTTAAGTGATTTTCTAGCCATTTAATGACCGTGATTCAAATTTGAACTACATCTACATGCAACGGCTAACCATAACGGTTCGAAAAATCATATTTGCATACTTGTGTGTGAGTTAATTCCATGTGCAGTAAATTAGAAGGAATTTTCGAACATATTGGTCTCACGGCATGGACACATGCATGGAGTGCCATGGAATTTTAATTCAAAAAAATTAAAAAATGATCAGAAAAACATGAAACCTTGCTTGATGTAATATCATACCACCAAAATCATGTGGTAAAAAAATTGGCCTATTTGACGGAAGTTTGGACACACACCCCTCACAAACCGGAGCAACTCACTAGAAGGCTCGTGGTTCCAGGAGGTAGCAATGCATGTTTGATAACGAATGGGAGATAGCTTCCTCTTATGGCCTTTAAAAAATTTCTACGTTTAACGTGCATTAATACAACTGTTATGTGAAAATCTGGAAATTTTTAGGGGTCATTTGACCTTTTAAAGATATTTAAGTGTTTTTCTAGCGATTTATTGACCGTAATTCATATGTCGAACTACATCTACATGCAATGTCTAACCAAAACGGTTTGAAAAATCATATTTGTGTACTTTTGTGCGAGTTAATTCCATGTGCAGTAAATTAGAAGGAATTTTCAAACATATTGGTCTCACGGCATGAATACATGCATGTAGTGCCATGTCATTTTAAATCGATTTTTTTTTTAAAAATGATCAAAAAAACATGAAACCTTGCTTGAAGTAATGTCGTGACACAAAGATGATGTGGTAAAAAAATTGGCCTGTTTGAAGAAAGTTTGGACACACACCCCTCACAAACCGGAGCAACTCACTAGAAGGCTCGTGGTTTCCGAGAGGGAACCATGCATGTTTGATGACGAACGGGAGAGAGCTTCCTCTTACGGCCTTCAATTTTTTTCTACGTTTAACGAGCACTAATACAGCTGTCAGGTGAAAATTTGGAAAATTTCATGGGTCATTTGACCTTTTAAAGATATTTAAGTGATTTTCTAGCCATTTAATGACCGTGATCCAAATTTGAACTACATCTACATGCAACGGCTAACCGTAACGGTTCGAAAAATCATATTTGCGTACTTGTGTGTGAGTTAATTCCATGTACAGTAAATTAGAAGGAATTTTCGAACATATTGGTCTCATGGCATGGACACATCCATGGAGTGCCATGGAATTTTTAATTCCAAAAAACTAAAAAATGATCAGAAAAACATGAAACCTTGCTTGATGTAATATCATGCCACCAAAATCATGTGGTAAAAAAATTGGCCTATTTGACGGAAGTTTGGACACACACCCCTCACAAACCGGAGCAACTCACTAGAAGGCTCGTGGTTCCAGGAGGTAACAATGCATGTTTGATGACGAACGGGAGATAGCTTTCTCTAATGGCCTTTAAAAAATTTCTACGGTTAGCGTGCACTAATACAACTGTTATGTGAAAATCTGAAAAATTTTAGGGGTCATTTGTCTTTTTAAAGATATTTAAGTGATTTTCTAGCGATTTAATGACCGTAATTCCAATTTTGAACTACATCAACATGCAATGTCTAACCAAAACGGTTTGAAAAATCATATTTGTCTACTTTTGTGCGAGTTAATTCCATGTGCAGTAAATTAGAAGGAATTTTCAAACATATTGGTCTCACGGCATGGATACATGCATGTAGTGCCATGGCATTTTAAATCGATTTTTTTTAAAATGATCAAAAAACATGAAACCTTGCTTGAAGTAATGTCGTGCCACAAAGATGATGTGGTAAAAAAATTGGCCTGTTTGAAGAAATTTTGGACACACACCCCTCACAAACCGGAGCAACTCACTAGAAGGCTCGTGGTTCCGAGAGGGAACCATGCATGTTTGATGACGAACGGGAGAGAGCTTCCTCTTACGGCCTTCAATTTGTTTCTACGTTTAATGTGCACTAATACAGCTGTGAGGTGAAAATTTGAAAAATTTCAGGGGTCATTTGACCTTTTAAAGACATTTAAGTGATTTTCTAGCCATTTAATGACCGTGATTCAAATTTGAACTACATCTACATGCAACGGCTAACCATAACGGTTCGAAAAATCATATTTGCGTACTTGTGTGTGAGTTAATTCCATGTGCAGTAAATTAGAAGGAATTTTCGAACATATTGGTCTCACGGCATGGACACATGCATGGAGTGCCATGGAATTTTTAATTCCAAAAAATTAAAAAATGATCAGAAAAACATGAAACCTTGCTTGATGTAATATCATGCCACCAAAGTCAAGTGGTACAAAAATTGGCATATTTGACGGATGTTTGGACACACCCCTCACAAACCGGAGCAACTCACTAGAAGGCTCGTGGTTCCAGGAGGTAACAATGCATGTTTGATGACGAACGGGAGATAGCTTCCTCTAATGGCCTTTAAAAAATTTCTACGGTTAACGTGCACTAATACAACTGTTATGTGAAAACCTGGAAAAATTTAGGGGTCATTTGTCTTTTTAAAGATATTTAAGTGATTTTCTAGCGATTTAATGACCGTAATTCCAAGTTTGAACTACATCAACATGCAATGTCTAACCAAAACGGTTTGAAAAATCATATTTGTCTACTTTTGTGCGAGTTAATTCCATGTGCAGTAAATTAGAAGGAATTTTCAAACATATTGGTCTCACGGCATGGATACATGCATGTAGTGCCATGGCATTTTAAATCGATTTTTTTAAAATGATCAAAAAACATGAAACCTTGCTTGAAGTAATGTCGTGCCACAAAGATGATGTGGTAAAAAAATTGGCCTGTTTGAAGAAATTTTGGACACACACCCCTCACAAACCGGAGCAACTCACTAGAAGGCTCGTGGTTCCGAGAGGGAACCATGCATGTTTGATGACGAACGGGAGAGAGCTTCCTCTTACGGCCTTCAATTTGTTTCTACGTTTAATGTGCACTAATACAGCTGTGAGGTGAAAATTTGAAAAATTTCAGGGGTCATTTGACCTTTTAAAGAAATTTAAGTGATTTTCTAGCCATTTAATGACCGTGATTCAAATTTGAACTACATCTACATGCAACGGCTAACCATAACGGTTCGAAAAATCATATTTGCGTACTTGTGTGTGAGTTAATTCCATGTGCAGTAAATTAGAAGGAATTTTCGAACATATTGGTCTCACGGCATGGACACATGCATGGAGTGCCATGGAATTTTTAATTCCAAAAAATTAAAAAATGATCAGAAAAACATGAAACCTTGCTTGATGTAACATCATGCCACCAAAGTCAAGTGGTACAAAAATTGGCATATTTGACGGATGTTTGGACACACCCCTCACAAACCGGAGCAACTCACTAGAAGGCTCGTGGTTCCAGGAGGTAACAATGCATGTTTGATGACGAACGGGAGATAGCTTCCTCTAATGGCCTTTAAAAAATTTCTACGGTTAACGTGCACTAATACAACTGTTATGTGAAAATCTGGAAAAATTTAGGGGTCATTTGACCTTTTAAAGATATTTAAGTGATTTTCTAGCGATTTAATGACCGAAATTCAAATTTTGAACTACATCAACATGCAATGTCTAACCAAAACGGTTTGAAAAATCATATTTGTCTACTTTTGTGCGAGTTAATTCCATGTGCAGTAAATTAGAAGGAATTTTCAAACATATTGGTCTCACGGCATGGATACATGCATGTAGTGCCATGGCATTTTAAATTGATTTTTTTTAAATGATCAAAAAACATGAAACCTTGCTTGAAGTAATGTCGTGCCAAAAAAAGATGATGTGATAAAAAAATTGGCCTGTTTGAAGAAAGTTTGGACACACAACCCTCACAAACCGGAGCAACTCACTAGAAGGCTCGTGATTCCGAGAGGGAACCATGCATGTTTGATGACGAACGGGAGAGAGCTTCCTCTTACGGCCTTCAATTTTTTTTCTACGTTTAACGTGCACTAATACAGCTGTCAGGTGAAAATTTGGAAAATTTCAGGGGTCATTTGACCTTTAAAGACATTTAAGTGATTTTCTAGCCATTTAATGACCGTGATTCAAATTTGAACTACATCTACATGCAACGGCTAACCGTAACGGTTCGAAAAATCATATTTGCGTACTTGTGAGTGAGTTAATTCCATGTGCAGTAAATTAGAAGGAATTTTCGAACATATTGGTCTCACGACATGGGCACATGCATGGAGTGCCATGGAATTTTAATTCAAAAATATTAAAAAATGATTAGAAAAACATGAAACCTTGCTTGATGTAATATCATGCCACCAAAATCATGTGGTAAAAAAATTGGCCTATCTGGCGGAAGTTTGGACACACACCCCTCACAAACCGGAGCAACTCACTAGAAGGCTCGTGGTTCCAGGAGGTAACAATGCATGTTTGATGACGAATGGGAGATAGCTTCCTCTTATGGCCTTTAAAAAATTTCTACATTTAACGTGCACTAATACAACTGTTATGTAAAAATCTGGAAATATTTAGGGGTCATTTGACCTTTTAAAGATATTTAAGTGATTTTCTAGCGATTTAATGACCATAATTCAAATTTTGAACTGCATCTACATGCAATGTCTAACCAAAACGGTTTGAAAAATCATATTTGTGTACTTTTGTGCGAGTTAATTCCATGTGCAGTAAATTAGAAGGAATTTTCAAACATATTGGTCTCACGGCATGGATACATGCATGTAGTGCCACGGCATTTTAAATCGATTTTTTTTTAAAAAAAAGATCAAAAAAACATGAAACCTTGCTTGAAGTAATGTCGTGCCAAAAAGATGATGTGGTAAAAAATTGGCCTGTTTGAAGAAAGTTTGGACACACACCCCTCACAAACCGGAGCAACTTACTAGAAGGCTCGTGATTCCGAGAGGGAACCATGCATGTTTGATGACGAACGGGAGAGAGCTTCCTCTTACGGCCTTCAATTTGTTTCTACGTTTAACGTGCACTAATACAGCTGTCAGGTGAAAATTTGGAAAATTTCAGGGGTCATTTTACCTTTTAAAGACATTTAAGTGATTTTCGAGCCATTTAATGACCGTGATTCAAATTTGAACTACATCTACATGCAACGGCTAATCGTAACGGTTCGAAAAATCATATTTGCGTACTTGTGTGTGAGTTAATTCCATGTGCAGTAAATTAGAAGGAATTTTCGAACATATTGGTCTCACGGCATGGACACATGCATGGAGTGCCATGGAATTTTAATTCAAAAATATTAAAAAATGATCAGAAAAACATGAAACCTTGCTTGATGTAATATCATGCCACCAAAATCATGTGGTAAAAAAATTGGCCTATTTGACGGAAGTTTGGACACACACCCCTCACAAACCGGAGCAACTCACTAGAAGGCTCGTGGTTCCAGGAGGTAACAATGCATGTTTGATGACGAATGGGAGATAGCTTCCTCTTATGGCCTTTAAAAAATTTCTACGTTTAACGTGCACTAATACAACTGTTATGTGAAAATTTGGAAACATTTAGGGGTCATTTGACCTTTTAAAGATATTTAAGTGATTTTCTAGCGATTTAATGACCGTAATTCAAATTTTGAACTACATCTACATGCAATGTCTAACCAAAACGGTTTGAAAAATCATATTTGTGTACTTTTGTGCGAGTTAATTCCATGTACAGTAAATTAGAAGGAATTTTCAAACATATTGGTCTCACGGCATGGATACATGCATGTAGTGCCATGGCATTTTAAATCGAATTTTATTTAAAAATGATCAAAAAAACATGAAACCTTGCTTGAAGTAATGTCGTGCCACAAAGATGATGTGGTAAAAAATTGGCCTGTTTGAAGAAAGTTTGGACACACACTCCTCACAAACTGGAGCAACTCACTAGAAGGCTCTTGATTCCGAGAGGGAACCATGCATGTTTGATGACGAACGGGAGAGAGCTTCCTCTTACGGCCTTCAATTTTTTTCTACGTTTAACGTGCACTAATATAGCTGTCAGGTGAAAATTTGGAAAATTTCAGGGGTCATTTGACCTTTTAAAGACATTTAAGTGATTTTCTAGCCATTTAATGACCGTGATTCAAATTTGAACTACATCTACATGCAACGGCTAATCGTAACGGTTCGAAAAATCATATTTGCGTACTTGTGTGTGAGTTAATTCCATGTGCAGTAAATTAGAAGGAATTTTCGAACATATTGGTCTCACGGCATGGACACATGCATGGAGTGCCATGGAATTTTAATTCAAATTTTTTAAAAAATGATCAGAAAAACATGAAACCTTGCTTGATGTAATATCATGCCACCAAAATCATGTGGTAAAAAAATTGGCCTATTTGACGGAAGTTTGGACACACACCCCTCACAAACCGGAGCAACTCACTAGAAGGCTCGTTGTTCCATGAGGTAACAATGCATGTTTGATGACGAGTGGGAGATAGCTTCCTCTTATGGCCTTTAAAAAATTTCTACGTTTAACGTGCACTAATACAACTGTTATGTGAAAATCTGGAAATATTTAGGGGTCATTTGACCTTTTAAAGATATTTAAGTGATTTTCTAGCGATTTAATGACCATAATTCAAATTTTAAACAACATCTACATGCAATGTCTAACCAAAACGGTTTGAAAAATCATATTTGTGTACTTTTGTGCGAGTTAATTCCATGTGCAGTAAATTAGAAGGAATTTTCAAACATATTGGTCTCACGGCATGGATACATGCATGTAGTGCCATGGCATTTTAAATCGATTTTTTTAAAAAAATGATCAAAAAAACATGAAATCTTGCTTGAAGTAATGTCGTGCCACAAAGATGATGTGGTAAAAAAATTGGCCTGTTTGAAGAAAGTTTGGACACACACCCCTCACAAACCGGAGCAACTCACTAGAAGGCTCGTGATTCCGAGAGGGAACCATGCATGTTTGATGACGAATGGGAGAGAGCTTCCTCTTACGGCCTTCAATTTTTTTTCTACGTTTAACGTGCACTAATACAGCTGTCAGGTGAAAATTTGGAAAATTTCAGGGGTCATTTGACCTTTTAAAGACATTTAAGTGATTTTCTTGCCATTTAATGACCGTGATTAAAATTTGAACTACATATACATGCAATGGCTAACCGTAACGGTTCGAAAAATCATATTTGCGTACTTGTGAGTGAGTTAATTCCATGTGCAGTAAATTAGAAGGAATTTTCGAACATATTGGTCTCACGGCATGGACACATGCATGGAGTGCCACGGAATTTTAATTCAAAAAAATTAAAAAATGATCAGAAAAACATGAAACCTTGCTTGATGTAATATCATACCACCAAAATCATGTGGTAAAAAAATTGGCCTATTTGACGGAAGTTTGGACACACACCCCTCACAAACCGGAGCAACTCACTAGAAGGCTCGTGGTTCCAGGAGGTAGCAATGCATGTTTGATGACGAATGGGAGATAGCTTCCTCTTATGGCCTTTAAAAAATTTCTACGTTTAACGTGCATTAATACAACTGTTATGTGAAAATCTGGAAATTTTTAGGGGTCATTTGACCTTTTAAAGATATTTAACTGATTTTCTAGCGATTTAATGACCGTAATTCATATGTCGAACTACATCTACATGCAATGTCTAACCAAAACGGTTTGAAAAATCATATTTGTGTACTTTTGTGCGAGTTAATTCCATGTGCAGTAAATTAGAAGGAATTTTCAAACATATTGGTCTCACGGCATGGATACATGCATGTAGTGCCATGTCATTTTAAATCGATTTTTTTTTAAAAAATGATCAAAAAAACATGAAACCTTGCTTGAAGTAATGTCGTGACACAAAGATGATGTGGTAAAAAAATTGGCCTGTTTGAAGAAAGTTTGGACACACACCCCTCACAAACCGGAGCAACTCACTAGAAGGCTCGTGGTTCCGAGAGGGAACCATGCATGTTTGATGACGAACGGGAGAGAGCTTCCTCTTACGGCCTTCAATTTTTTTCTACGTTTAACGAGCACTAATACAAATGTCAGGTGAAAATTTGGAAAATTTTATGGGTCATTTGACCTTTTAAAGATATTTAAGTGATTTTCTAGCCATTTAATGACCGTGATCCAAATTTGAACTACATCTACATGCAACGGCTAACCGTAACGGTTCGAAAAATCATATTTGCGTACTTGTGTGTGAGTTAATTCCATGTACAGTAAATTAGAAGGAATTTTCGAACATATTGGTCTCATGGCATGGACACATCCATTGAGTGCCATGGAATTTTTAATTCCAAAAAACTAAAAAATGATCAGAAAAACATGAAACCTTGCTTGATGTAATATCATGCCACCAAAATCATGTGGTAAAAAAATTGGCCTATTTGACAGAAGTTTGGACACACACCCCTCACAAACCGGAGCAACTCACTAGAAGGCTCGTGGTTCCAGGAGGTAACAATGCATGTTTGATGACGAACGGGAGATAGCTTTCTCTAATGGCCTTTAAAAAATTTCTACGGTTAGCGTGCACTAATACAACTGTTATGTGAAAATCTGAAAAAATTTAGGGGTCATTTGTCTTTTTAAAGATATTTAAGTGATTTTCTAGCGATTTAATGACCGTAATTCCAATTTTGAACTACATCAACATGCAATGTCTAACCAAAACGGTTTGAAAATCATATTTGTCTACTTTTGTGCGAGTTAATTCCATGTGCAGTAAATTAGAAGGAATTTTCAAACATATTGGTCTCACGGCATGGATACATGCATGTAGTGCCATGGCATTTTAAATCGATTTTTTTTAAAATGATCAAAAAACATGAAACCTTGCTTGAAGTAATGTCGTGCCACAAAGATGATGTGGTAAAAAAATTGGCCTGTTTGAAGAAATTTTGGACACACACCCCTCACAAACCGGAGCAACTCACTAGAAGGCTCGTGGTTCCGAGAGGGAACCATGCATGTTTGATGACGAATGGGAGAGAGCTTCCTCTTACGGCCTTCAATTTGTTTCTACGTTTAATGTGCACTAATACAGCTGTGAGGTGAAAATTTGAAAAATTTCAGGGGTCATTTGACCTTTTAAAGACATTTAAGTGATTTTCTAGCCATTTAATGACCGTGATTCAAATTTGAACTACATCTACATGCAACGGCTAACCATAACGGTTCGAAAAATCATATTTGCGTACTTGTGTGTTAGTTAATTCCATGTGCAGTAAATTAGAAGGAATTTTCGAACATATTGGTCTCACGGCATGGACACATGCATGGAGTGCCATGGAATTTTAATTCCAAAAAATTAAAAAATGATCAGAAAAACATGAAACCTTGCTTGATGTAATATCATGCCACCAAAATCATGTGGTAAAAAATTGGCCTATTTGACGGAAGTTTGGACACACACCCCTCACAAACCGGAGCCACTCACTAGAAGGCTCGTGGTTCCAGAAGGTAACAATGCATGTTTGATGACGAACGGGAGATAGCTTCCTCTTATGGCCTTTAAAAAAATTCTACGGTTAACGTGCACTAATACAACTGTTGTTTGAAAATCTGGAAAAATTTAGGGGTCATTAGACCTTTTAAAGATATTTAAGTGATAATCTAGCGATTTAATGACCGTAATTCAAATTTTGAACTACATCTACATGCAATGTCTAACCAAAACGGTTTGAAAAATCATATTTGTGTACTTTTGTGCGAGTTAATTCCATGTGCAGTAAATTAGAAGGAACTTTCAAACATATTGGTCTCACGGCATGGATACATGCATGTAGTGCCATGACATTTTAAATCGAAAAAATTTAAAAATGATCAAAAAAACATGAAACCTTGCTTGAAGTAATGTCATGCCACAAAGATGATGTGGTAAAAAAATTGGCCTGTTTGAAGAAAGTTTGGATACACACCCCTCACAAACCGGAGCAACTCACTAGAAGGCTCGTGGTTCCGAGAGGGAACCATGCATGTTTGATGACGAACGGGAGAGAGCTTCCTCTTACGGCCTTCAATTTTTTTCTACGTTTAACGTGCACTAATACAGCTGTCAGGTGAAAATTTGGAAAATTTCATGGGTCATTTGACCTTTTAAAGACATTTAAGTGATTTTCTAGCCATTTAATGATCGTGATTCAAATTTGAACTACATCTACATGCAACGGCTAACCGTAACAGTTCGAAAAATCATATTTGCATACTTGTTTGTGAGTTAATTTCATGTGTAGTCAATTAGAAGGAATTTTCGAACATATTGGTCTCACGGCATGGAGACATGCATGGAGTGCCATGGAATTTTAATTCAAAAAATTAAAAAATGATCAGAAAAACATCAAACCTTGCTTGATGTAATATCATGCCACCAAAAATATGTGGTAAAAAAATTGGCCTATTTGACGGAAGTTTGGACACACACCCCTCACAAACCGGAGCAACTCACTAGAAGGCTCGTGGTTCCAGGAGGTAACAATGCATGTTTGATGACGAATGGGAGATAGCTTCCTCTTATGGCCTTTAAAAAATTTCTACGTTTAACGTGCACTAATACAACTGTTATGTGAAAATCTGGAAATATTTAGGGGTCATTTGACCTTTTAAAGATATTTAAGTGATTTTCTAGCGATTTAATGACCATAATTCAAATTTTGAACTACATCTACATGCAATGTCTAACCAAAACGGTTTGAAAAATCATATTTGTGTAATTTTGTGCGAGTTAATTCCATGTGCAGTAAATTAGAAGGAATTTTCAAACATATTGGTCTCACGGCATGGATACATGCATGTAGTGCCATGGCATTTTAAATCGATTTTTTTTAAAATGATCAAAAAAACATGAAACCTTGCTTGAAGTAATGTCGTGCCACAAAGATGATGTGGTAAAAAAATTGGTCTGTTTGAAGAAAGTTTGGACACACACCCCTCACAAACCGGAGCAACTCACTAGAAGGCTCGTGATTCCGAGAGGGAACCATGCATGTTTGATGACGAACGGGAGAGAGCTTCCTCTTACGGCCTTCAATTTTTTTCCATATTTAACGTGCACTAATACAGCTGTCACGTGAAAATTTGGAAAATTTCAGGGGTCATTTGACCTTTTAAAGACATTTAAGTGATTTTCTAGCCATTTAATGACCGGGATTCAAATTTGAACTACATCTACATGCAACGGCTAACCGTAACGGTTCGAAAAATCATATTTGCGTACTTGTGTGTGAGTTAATTCCATGTGCAGTAAATTAGAAGGAATTTTCGAACATATTGGTCTCACGGCATGGACACATGCATGGAGTGCCATGGAATTTTAATTCCAAAAAATTAAAAAATGATCAGAAAAACATGAAACCTTGCTTGATGTAATATCATGCCACCAAAATCATGTGGTAAAAAATTGGCCTATTTGACCGAAGTTTGGACACACACCCCTCACAAACCGGAGCAACTCACTAGAAGGCTCGTGGTTCCAGGAGGTAACAATGCATGTTTGATGACGAACGGGAGATAGCTTCCTCTTATGGCCTTTAAAAAATTTCTACGTTTAACGTGCACTAATACAACTGTTATGTGAAAATCTGGAAAAATTTAGGGGTCATTTGACCTTTTAAAGATATTTTAAGTGATTTTCTAGCGATTTAATGACCGTAATTCAAATTTTGAACTACATCTACATGCAATGTCTAACCAAAACGGTTTGAAAAATCATATTTGTGTACTTTTATGCAAGTTAATTCCATGTGCAGTAAATTAGAAGGAATTTTCAAACATATTGGTCTCACGACATGGATACATGCATGTAGTGCCGTGGCATTTTAAATCGATTTTTTTTAAAAAATGATCGAAAAAACATGAAACCTTGCTTGAAGTAATGTCGTGCCACAAAGATGATGTGGTAAAAAAATTGGCCTGTTTGAAGAAAGTTTGGACACACACCCCTCACAAACCGGAGCAACTCACTAGAAGGCTCGTGGTTCCGAGAGGGAACCATGCATGTTTGATGATGTCGGTGTACTAAGGTAGGGGTGCCTCAGTACCCCAACTTGTGCACGGGCAGTTGCAGCTTCCCGCGGCAAGGTTTACTGCGGGCTCGCCGGAGACCTTCCTGCTCCTTATTAAACCATTCAAAAACAAAGTATGCAAAACATAAGACCGAGACCCCGGCAAGAGGAGCTTGCCGGGAAGGCCGTACCAGGCTCAAAACTGTTCCACTAACACAAGACCCTGGCAAGAGGAGCTTGCCAGGAAGACTAGAAGACATCGCCTCGGCGCTATGCGCGCCCCGGCAAGGGGCCCGGGGAGCGACAAGTTCCCGGGCCCGGCAAGATCAAGGCCCCGGCAAGGTGCTTGCCGGGAAGGCTGCGCTGTGTGCCCGCGCTCCAGCTCATCGGCCCACGCGTCACCCTGGGGCCTATCCAGGGACGCGTGGCGGATGGCTGTGCAGCCTGGGGTACACGGTGGCACTCCACGGCGATAAATCCGTCGCCGTGGCGGACGGAGACGCTAAGGCGGGAGCTTTTGGGGTCGACGGCGACGGGCATTAAATGCCCTTGTCCCCCACTGTTAAAGTAGGTATAGACCACTGTTCTGTACTGTAGCTCCACTGTTCCCGCACTGTTACAACTACCACCTCTTTTACATTTTTACCCTCTTTCTCCTACGTTGACACCTGTCGGTGACCCCTTGCACTATAAAAGGAGGCCCATGCACAACGTGGAAGGGGTTCGAAACCTAGACTACTCTCACGCACGGTGTAGCTGCTTCTTCAAGCTCCCGAGCACTCAACTCAATACACAACCAAGCAGGAGTAGGGTTTTACGCATCCGTGCGGCCCGAACCTGGGTAAAACTGCCCGCGCGTCTGCTTCGATCTGCTCTTTGTGCTCCCTCCGCCCTCGTACCGCACAGACAAGGGGCTCCGGTCCCATAGGTGCTCGTGGCGGACAGTTTCCCCCGACATCTTTGGCGCGCCAGGTAGGGGGCGTCGAGGTTGTGCGAACCTGATCTGGCGTTCGCGCGGGCGCATTCTTCATCAACCTCTCCAGCTTCATCAGCAACTTCATCAGCGACAACCCCATGGCCCCGAAGAAGAAGCCTTCGGAGGTCGGAGGCCCGTCTGCGTCCCACCCGCCACCACCGGAGCCAACGGTGGGCGGGGGAGACGCCGTCGGAAGGGTGGTTGCCGGTGAGGACACTCACGGCGCCACCAGATCCAAGAACAGGACGGACGACCGGACCTCGGTCTCCGTGGACGCGCCGCGTCCATCACAGCACACGACGACCCCGCAGCGCCATACCACGGGAGGTGGTATCCGCTTGCTGGGGCAAGGCCAAACTGGAGGTTCGCGGGACGCCCCGGACCCCCGTCCGGGCACAAGCAAAGCGAAGGCGCCGGCGCGGGACCCCGCTCCTTCTAACGTTGTTAGAAGTCCGAGCGTATCCCGCTCCTCGCACCGCTCGCCCGCGTTCCCCACTACTCCGGCAGAAGCGCTCGCAAGGGCGCAGCTGCTCCTCGATTTTCCTCCGGCGGCCGACAAGGCCGAAGAATGGAGGGCCACTATCCGGAGCCTGATAGACTTCGCCAACAACGACTCTCCGCCGCAGCCGTCGGCCTCACGGCCGCGGCAAGCCGAGAAGACGAAGGCTATCGGCGACAAGACTGCTGGGGGTGCGACAAGCGTGCACTCCCCGCCGCAGAAGCAGAAGACGCCGCCCCGTCGGAACAACCCCGACGACGGCTCTACAGCCTCGTCGGACCCGCGGGCCCGTCGGGACCAGCGCCAGGTCCTCGACGACCGGCGAGATGAAGACGCTCGAACCACGATCGAGCGCCGCCGAGAAGCTCGGCGACAATCCGACAAGAGAGCTGGAGACACTGTCGACGCGCGCGCGCCCGGTGAACCAGGCGACTTGCCGTACGCGGCAGGCTGCCCTGCGTTCACCCGCGAGCTGCGGCGCGTCCAGTGGCCCAGCATGAAGAACTTTAAGCCCGACGTACCGGAGAAGTACGACGGCAAGACGCACCCCTCGGAGTTTCTCAGCGTCTACACTATTGCAGTGCAAGCTGCCGGGGGGCGCGACGAGAAGATCTTAGCCAACTACTTCCCGCTCGTGCTGAAACCGAACGTCCGTTCGTGGCTCATGCACTTGCCGGAAGGCTCTATCTCTTCTTGGGCCGACCTCTGCCATCAGTTTGTTGGCGCCTTCACCGGCGGCCACAAACCCCATGGCCAGGAGAGCGATCTCCACATCTTGGCCCAGAAGGAGGGCGAACCCCTGCGCAAATATATCCAACGCTTCAGCCGGGTGCAGCACAACATCCCTGACGTTCACCCTGCCGCGGTTATCAGCGCGTTCCATCAGAACGTGCGTAACCGCCGCATGCGTGAAGAGATGGCGATGACGAAGATTCGGGACGTCAGCGAGCTCTACGCTCTTGCTGACAAGTGCGCCCGCGCGGAAGAGGGGAGGAAACTCCCCGGGGAGGATGCTGGCGCAGGAGGAAGCGACAGCGACGACGCCGCCCCGGCAAAGAAGAGCCGGCGGCGGAACAACAGAAAGAAGGGCAAGAAGGAAGTGCTTGCCGTCGAGAAGTCCGGCAAGGAGGCCCCCGCCAAGCAAGCGCAGGCTGGCGGCTCCGGCAAGGAGCCTGCCCCTGCGGCGGCGGCCGACAAGCCGGGTAGCTCCGACAAGCAATACTGTAAGATTCACCGCACCAAGGGTCACGATCTCTCCAACTGCAAGCGCGTCGAGTACCTCGTCGAGCAGCAAAAAGCTGAGTACGAGAGGCGCGACAAGGAGAAGGCCCAGGGTGGCGGGGAAGAGCCCAGCAAGAAGCGGCCGTTTAACGGCCGGGGAGGACGCCGCGGCAAGGCCAAGCAGCGGCAAGGAGATCGACCTCCCCGGGGCCGCGACAACGACGAAGACGACGATGAAGACATGGAGGATGACGAGAACAGCGAGCAGGAGTTCCAGAAGGCCACGGAGGTCCTGTGCGTCGACGGTGGCGCCTCCCTGCATACCTCCCACCGCCAGCTGAAACAGTGGGTGCGTGAGGTGAATGCAGCGGAGCCGCCCGTGGAGTCGCGCAGGCTCCTCAAATGGTCCAGCACGCCCATCGTTTTTGACCTTGAGGATCACCCTGACCGCACCACGGCGGTCGGGTGCTTGCCGATGCTGGTTTCTCCCACCATCCGCAACCTCAAGGTCACCAAAATGTTGGTTGACGGCGGGGCCGGGCTGAACTTGATCTCCTCCGCTGTGATCAAGAAACTCCAAATTCAAGATGGCGAGCTCGAAGAGACCGGTTCATTCCAAGGAATCAACCCGGGAAGGAGCAAGCCCAAGGGAAAGATCACTCTGCCGGTGACCTTTGGCGGGGAGCTCAACTTCAGGACTGAGCGCATCACCTTCGACGTTGCCGATATTCCATTGCCCTACAATGGAATACTCGGCCGTCCCGCCCTCGCCAAGTTCATGGCAGCTTCCCACTATGCTTACAACGTGCTGAAGATGCCGGGGCCGATAAGCGTCATCACTGTCCACAGCGACAAGAAGGATGCGCTTATTTGCGCCGACAAGATTTACCGGGATGCGGCAGCTGCGGCCGAGAAGGATACTCTTACCGCTGAAGCTCCCGGGGGGAAGAAGACGAAGACCAAGCCCGGCAAGTGCTCTGGGGCCCACTCCGGCAACCGCACCTCTTCGGAGAGCTGCGCTGCCGTCGAGGACGTTCCATCGAGCTCCACCGGCAAGAGCAAGAAAGGAATGGCTGCTCCTCCGGCAACCAAGAAAGTGTCCGCGAAGGAGGATGGCACTGGTGGTACCTTCACCATCAGTGCCACCCTTGACAGCAAATAGGAAAGCGCGCTCGTCGCCTTCCTGCGGGCGAATGTCGATGTGTTTGCTTGGCAACCATCTGACATCCCCGGTGTTCCCAGGAAGGTGATTGAGCACAAGCTTGCTGTCTGTCCTCATGCGCGGCCCATCAAGCAGAAAGTGAGGAAGCAAGCCGTGGAGCGCCAAGAGTTCATCAATGAGGAGATCAAGAAACTAGAGGCAGCAGGTCTAGTTAGAGGTGTGATCCATCCGACGTGGTTGGCAAACCCAGTCGTCGTGCGCAAAGCCAACGGGAAGTGGAGACTGTGTATAGACTTCACCGATGTGAATAAAGCATGTCCCAAGGATCCCTTCCCTTTGCCGCGCATTGACCAGATCGTTGACTCCACTGCCGGATGTGAGCTACTCTGTTTTCTTGATGCATACTCAGGCTATCATCAGATTTTCATGGCCAAGGAGGATGAAGAGAAGACTGCATTTATCACTCCATGTGGCACTTATTGCTTTATCCGCATGCCATTTGGACTGAAGAATGCAGGCTCAACCTTTGCAAGGGTAGTATACACTGCTTTTGAGCCACAGATCCACAGAAATGTAGAAGCTTACATGGATGACATCGTGGTGAAGAGCAAAAGCAAGGAAACCCTGATTCAAGACTTGGAAGAAACGTTTCAGAACCTGCGCAGGATACAGCTCAAGTTGAACCCCGAGAAGTGCGTCTTTGGAGTCCCCTCCGGCAAGCTTCTCGGGTTCTTTGTATCACAGAGGGGGATTGAAGCCAACCCCGACAAGATCAAAGCCATCGAGCAGATAGAGGCCCCGAAGCGCGTCAAGGATGTCAGGAGGCTTGCAGGTTGTGTTGCTGCCCTCAGTAGGTTCATTTCAAAGTCTGCAGAACGCGCCCTACCTTTCTTCAAAATCTTGAAGAAGGCAGGTCCCATGAAGTGGACTCCGGAAGCGGAGGCGGCGTTGCAGGATTTGAAACGGTACCTGTCCTCCACTCCTATACTTGTCGCACCTAGACCACAGGAAAAGTTGTTGCTATACTTAGCGGCAACCAACCAGGTGGTTAGTGCTGCGTTAGTAGCGGAGAGGGAGTCCGACGAGGAGTCAGCACCACCGGCAAGCGAATCCAGCGACAAGCAGGGGGCTGCTCCGGCAAGCTCTGGCCCCGACAAGGATGACCCTGCGCAGGAGCAAGGAGAGGTGCGGAAGAAGATGGTGCAGCGCCCAGTGTACTTTGTAAGTTCCCTTCTCCAGGGGGCTAGATCAAGGTACTCTGGTGTGCAAAAGTTGCTTTTCGGCCTCCTCATGGCCTCGAGAAAGCTGCGCCATTACTTCCAAGCCCATGAGATAACAGTGGTCACTCGCTTTCCGTTGAAGAGAATATTGCACAATCCAGAAGCAACAGGCAGGATCGTTGAGTGGGCACTGGAGCTGTCGAGCTTTGGACTCAAGTTTGAAAGTACTTCAACCATACAGAGCCGAGCTTTGGCAGAATTCATAGCTGAGTGGACCCCAACGCCAGATGAAGAAGTTCAAGAAACAAGCACACCCGTACAAGAAGCGACAAGTGAATGGGTAATGTATTTTGACGGTGCCTTCTCGCTGCAAGGCGCCGGTGCCGGCGTGGTACTCATCGCGCCCACCGGAGAGCATCTCAAATATGTTATCCAGATGCACTTTCCCAGGGAGCAAGCGACAAACAACACTGCAGAATATGAAGGCTTGCTCGCCGGCCTCAGGATTGCGGCCGAACTTGGAAGTGGATTCGGCGCGCCGCGGGCCGCGGGTGCCCGTGCACTGTTTTGGGCCTGGCCCAACAGCGCTCGGCACCGTGTGTGGCCTAGGCCCGGGGGCTCCTGTCGGTGTACTAAGGTAGGGGGTACCTCAGTACCCCAACTTGTGCACGGGCAGTTGCAGCTTCCCGCGGCAGGGTTTACCGCGTGCTCGCCGGAGACCTTTCCTACTCCCTATTAAACCATTCAAAAACAAAGTATACAAGGAAGAAGACCAAGACCCCGGCAAGAGGAGCTTGCCGGGAAGGCCGTACCAGGCTCAAGACTGTCCCGCTAACACAAGACCCTGGCGAGAGGAGCTTGCCAGGAAGACTAGAAGACAACGCCTCGGTGCTATATGCGCCCCGGCAAGGGGCCCGGGGAGCGACAAGCTCCCGGGCCCGGCAAGATCAAGGCCCCGGCAAGGTGCTTGCCGGGGAGGCTGCGCTATGTGCCCGCGCTCCAGCTCATCGGCCCACGCGTCGCCCTGGGGCCTATCCAGGGACGCGTGGCGGATGGCTGTGCAGCCTGGGGTACACGGTGGCACTCCACGGTGATGGATCCGTCGCCGTGGCGGACGGAGACGCTAAGGCGGGAGCTTTTGGGGTCGACGGCGACGGGCATTAAATGCCCTTGTCCCCCACTGTTAAAGTAGGTATAGACCACTGTTCTGTACTGTAGCTCCACTGTTCCCGCACTGTTACAACTACCACCTCTTTTACATTTTTACCCCTTTCTCCTACGTTGACACCTGTCGGTGACCCCTTGCACTATAAAAGGAGGCCCATGCACAACGTGGAGGGGGTTCGAAACCTAGATTACTCTCACGCACGGTGTAGCTGCTTCTTCAAGCTCCCGAGCGCTCAACTCAATACACAACCAAGCAGGAGTAGGGTTTTACGCATCCGTGCGGCCCGAACCTGGGTAAAAACTGCCCGCGTGTCTGCCTCGATCTGCTCTTCGTGCTCCCTCCGCCCTCGTACCGCACAGACAAGGGGCTCCGGTCCCATAGGTGTTCGTGGTGGACAGTTTCCCCCGACATCTTTGGCGCGCCAGGTAGGGGGCGTCGAGGTTGTGCGAACCTGATCCGGCGTTCGCGCGGGCGCAATCTTCATCAACCTCTCCAGCTTCATCAGCAACTTCATCAGCGACAACTCCATGGCCCCGAAGAAGAAGCCTTCGGAGGTCGGAGGCCCGTCCGCGTCTCACCCGCCGCCACCAGAGCCAACGGTGGGCGGGGGAGACGCCGTCGGAAGGGTGGTTGCCGGCGAGGACACTCACGGTGCCACCAGATCCAAGAACAGGACGGACGACCGGACCTCGGTCTCCGTGGACGCGCCACGTCCATCACAACATACGACGACCCCGCAGCGCCATGCCACGGGAGGTGGTATCCGCTTGCTGGGACAAGGCCATACTGGAGGTTCGCGGGACGCCCCGGACCCCCGTCCGGGCACAAGCAAAGCGAAGGCGCCGGCGCGGGACCCCGCTCCTTCTAACGTTGTTAGAAGTCCGAGCGTATCCCGCTCCTCGCACCGCTCGCCCGCGTTCCCCACTACTCCGGCAGAAGCGCTCGCAAGGGCGCAGCTGCTCCTCGATTTTCCTCCGGCGGCCGACAAGGCCGAAGAATGGAGGGCCACTATCCGGAGCCTGATAGACTTCGCCAACAACGACTCTCCGCCGCAGCCGTCGGCCTCACGGCCGCGGCAAGCCGAGAAGACGAAGGCTATCGGCGACAAGACTGCTGGGGGTGCGACAAGCGTGCACTCCCCGCCGCAGAAGCAGAAGACGCCGCCCCGTCGGAACAACCCCGACGACGGCTCTACAGCCTCGTCGGACCCGCGGGCCCGTCGGGACCAGCGCCAGGTCCTCGACGACCGGCGAGATGAAGACGCTCGAACCACGATCGAGCGCCGCCGAGAAGCTCGGCGACAATCCGACAAGAGAGCTGGAGACACTGTCGACGCGCGGGCGCCCGGTGAACCAGGCGACTTGCCGTACGCGGCAGGCTGCCCTGCGTTCACCCGCGAGCCGCGGCGCGTCCAGTGGCCCAGCATGAAGAACTTTAAGCCCGACGTACCGGAGAAGTACGACGGCAAGACGCACCCCTCGGAGTTTCTCAGCGTCTACACTATTGCAGTGCAAGCTGCCGGAGGGCGCGACGAGAAGATCTTAGCCAACTACTTCCCGCTCGTGCTGAAGCCGAACGTCCGTTCGTGGCTCATGCACTTGCCGGAAGGCTCTATCTCTTCTTGGGCCGACCTCTGCCATCAGTTTGTTGGCGCCTTCACCGGCGGCCACAAACCCCATGGCCAGGAGAGCGATCTCCACATCTTGGCCCAGAAGGAGGGCGAACCCCTGCGCAAATATATCCAACGCTTCAGCCGGGTGCAGCACAACATCCCTGACGTTCACCCTGCCGCGGTTATCAGCGCGTTCCATCAGAACGTGCGTAACCGCCGCATGCGTGAAGAGATGGCGATGACGAAGATTCGGGACGTCAGCGAGCTCTACGCTCTTGCTGACAAGTGCGCCCGCGCGGAAGAGGGGAGGAAACTCCCCGGGGAGGATGCTGGCGCAGGGAGAAGCGACAGCGACGACACCGCCCCGGCAAAGAAGAGCCGGCGGCGGAACAACAGAAAGAAGGGCAAGAAGGAAGTGCTTGCCGTCGAGAAGTCCGGCAAGGAGGCCCCCGCCAAGCAAGCGCAGGCTGGCGGCTCCGGCAAGGAGCCTGCCCCTGCGGCGGCGGCCGACAAGCCGGGTAGCTCCGACAAGCAATACTGTAAGATTCACCGCACCAAGGGTCACGATCTCTCCAACTGCAAGCGCGTCGAGTACCTCGTCGAGCAGCAAAAAGCTGAGTACGAGAGGCGCGACAAGGAGAAGGCCCAGGGTGGCGGGGAAGAGCCCAGCAAGAAGCGGCCGTTTAACGGCCGGGGAGGACGCCGCGGCAAGGCCAAGCAGCGGCAAGGAGATCGACCTCCCCGGGGCCGCGACAACGACGAAGACGACGATGAAGACATGGAGGATGACGAGAACAGCGAGCAGGAGTTCCAGAAGGCCACGAAGGTCCTGTGCGTCGACGGTGGCGCCTCCCTGCATACCTCCCACCGCCAGCTGAAACAGTGGGTGCGTGAGGTGAATGCAGCGGAGCCGCCCGTGGAGTCGCGCAGGCTCCTCAAATGGTCCAGCACGCCCATCGTTTTTGACCTTGAGGATCACCCTGACCGCACCACGGCGGTCGGGTGCTTGCCGATGCTGGTTTCTCCCACCATCCGCAACCTCAAGGTCACCAAAATGTTGGTTGACGGCGGGGCCGGGCTGAACTTGATCTCCTCCGCTGTGATCAAGAAACTCCAGATTCAAGATGGCGAGCTCGAAGAGACCGGTTCATTCCAAGGAATCAACCCGGGAAGGAGCAAGCCCAAGGGAAAGATCACTCTGCCGGTGACCTTTGGCGGGGAGCTCAACTTCAGGACTGAGCGCATCACCTTCGACGTTGCCGATATTCCATTGCCCTACAATGGAATACTTGGCCGTCCTGCCCTCGCCAAGTTCATGGCAGCTTCCCACTATGCTTACAACGTGCTGAAGATGCCGGGGCCGATAAGCGTCATCACTGTCCACAGCGACAAGAAGGATGCGCTTATCTGCGCCGACAAGATTTACCGGGATGCGGCAGCTGCGGCCGAGAAGGATACTCTTGCCGCTGAAGCTCCCGGGGGGAAGAAGACGAAGACCAAGCCCGGCAAGTGCTCTGGGGCCCACTCCGGCAACCGCACCTCTTCGGAGTGCTGCGCTGCCGTCGAGGACGTTCCATCGAGCTCCACCGGCAAGAGCAAGAAAGGAATGGCTGCTCCTCCGGCAACCATGAAAGTGTCCGCGAAGGAGGATGGCACTGGTGGTACCTTCACCATCAGTGCCACCCTTGACAGCAAATAGGAAAGCGCGCTCGTCGCCTTCCTGCGGGCGAATGTCGATGTGTTTGCTTGGCAACCATCTGACATCCCCGGTGTTCCCAGGAAGGTGATTGAGCACAAGCTTGCTGTCTGTCCTCATGCGCGGCCCATCAAGCAGAAAGTGAGGAAGCAAGCCGTGGAGCGCCAAGAGTTCGTCAATGAGGAGATCAAGAAACTAGAGGCAGCAGGTCTAGTTAGAGGTGTGATCCATCCGACGTGGTTGGCAAACCCAGTCGTCGTGCGCAAAGCCAACGGGAAGTGGAGACTGTGTATAGACTTCACCGATGTGAATAAAGCATGTCCCAAGGATCCCTTCCCTTTGCCGCGCATTGACCAGATCGTTGACTCCACTGCCGGATGTGAGCTACTCTGTTTTCTTGATGCATACTCAGGCTATCATCAGATTTTCATGGCCAAGGAGGATGAAGAGAAGACTGCATTTATCACTCCATGTGGCACTTATTGCTTTATCCGCATGCCATTTGGACTGAAGAATGCAGGCTCAACCTTTGCAAGGGTAGTATACACTGCTTTTGAGCCACAGATCCACAGAAATGTAGAAGCTTACATGGATGACATCGTGGTGAAGAGCAAAAGCAAGGAAACCCTGATTCAAGACTTGGAAGAAACGTTTCAGAACCTGCGCAGGATACAGCTCAAGTTGAACCCCGAGAAGTGCGTCTTTGGAGTCCCCTCCGGCAAGCTTCTCGGGTTCTTTGTATCACAGAGGGGGATTGAAGCCAACCCCGACAAGATCAAAGCCATTGAGCAGATAGAGGCCCCGAAGCGCGTCAAGGATGTCAGAAGGCTTGCAGGTTGTGTTGCTGCCCTCAGCAGGTTCATTTCAAAATCCGCAGAACGCGCCCTACCTTTCTTCAAAATCTTGAAGAAGGCAGGTCCCATGAAGTGGACTCCGGAAGCGGAGGCGGCGTTGCAGGATTTGAAACGGTACCTGTCCTCCACTCCTACACTTGTCGCACCTAGACCACAGGAAAAGTTGTTGCTATACTTAGCGGCAACCAACCAGGTGGTTAGTGCTGCGTTAGTGGCGGAGAGGGAGTCCGACGAGGAGTCAGCATCACCGGCGAGCGAATCTAGCGACAAGCAGGGGGCTGTCCCGACGAGCTCTGGCCCCGACAAGGAAGACTCTGCGCAGGAACAAGGAGAGATGCGGAAGAAGATGGTGCAGCGCCCAGTGTATTTTGTAAGTTCCCTTCTCCAGGGGGCTAGATCAAGGTACTCTGGTGTGCAAAAATTGCTTTTCGGCCTCCTCATGGCCTCAAGAAAGCTGCGCCACTACTTCCAAGCCCATGAGATAACAGTGGTCACTCGCTTTCCGTTGAAAAGAATATTGCACAATCCAGAGGCAACAGGCAGGATCGTCGAGTGGGCACTGGAGCTGTCAAGCTTTGGACTCAAGTTTGAAAGTACTTCAACCATACAGAGCCGAGCCTTGGCAGAATTCATTGCCGAATGGACCCCAACACCAGAAGATGAAGTTCAAGAAACAAGCGCACCCGTACAAGAAGCGACAAGTGAATGGGTAATGTATTTTGACGGTGCCTTCTCGCTGCAAGGCGCCGGTGCCGGCGTGGTACTCATCGCGCCCACCGGAGAGCACCTCAAATATGTTATCCAGATGCACTTTCCCAGGGAGCAAGCGACAAACAACACTGCAGAATATGAAGGCTTGCTTGCCGGCCTCAGGATTGCGGCCGAACTTGGGATTAGAAAGCTGATTGTGCGGGGCGATTCTCAGTTGGTGGTCCGGCAAGTTAACAAGAGCTATCAGAGCCCTTTGATGGAAGCTTATGTCGATGAAGTGAGAAAGCTTGAAGAGCACTTTGAAGGTTTGCAGATGGAGCACGTCCCGAGAGCTCAAAATGAAATTGCAGATGGCCTTTCAAAGTGCGCCGCGATGAAGTTACCTGTGGAACCAGGGACCTTCTTACTCAAGCTGACTCAGCCATCCGTTACACCATCAACTGGGCAGTCCAAGAAGAGAAAGTTGGTCTCCGGCGACTACTTGCCGGCGGATCTTCCTGAAACCGCCGCCAAGGTCCCCAAGATCAACAACCAGAACGCTGAGGAACAGTTTGCTCCTGCAAGTCCTCGGGCTTGTACAGTTGAAGCAAGCGTTCCCGGCAAGCCTCGCCCCGGCGAGCTTGCCGGGGGACCGTCAGCTCCGGCAGGACCAGAGGTCTTTGCCGTAGAAGCTGAGGTTCCCGCAGCGGCCCTCGAGCCTTTAGTCCTTGCCGTCGAGCCTCGGGCTCCGGCATGGGCGCAGCAGATCGTCCGTTTTCTGCAAACTGGAGAACTTCCCGACGACCCTCAAGAGATAGAGAAGATAACCAGGCAGTCAAGTATGTATCAGTTCGTGGATAACGAGCTATACAGAAGAAGACTCAACGGTGTCAGATTGAAGTGTATCTCCAGAGAAGATGGACAGAAGCTGTTGGCAGAAATACACGGAGGCATATGCGGCCACCACATTGGCGCAAGGGCGCTTGCCGGGAAAGCTTTCCGGCAAGGGTTCTTTTGGCAAGAAGCCCTCCAAGATGCAACTGCACTAGTAACCAAGTGTGAAGCGTGCCAGTTTCATGCAAGGCAAATTCATCAGCCAGCTCAAGCTCTCCAAACAATCCCCTTATCATGGCCCTTCTCGGTCTGGGGGCTCGACATCCTCGGCCCTTTCCCTCGAGCTGTCGGGGGCTTTGAGTACTTGTACGTTGCAATCGACAAGTTCACAAAGTGGCCAGAAGTGGAGCCAGTGAGAAAGGTGACAGCACAGTCAGCAGTCAGATTCTTCAGGTCGATTGTTTGCCGTTTCGGGATCCCTAACAGGATCATCACCGACAACGGTACGCAATTCACTAGTCGCACCTTCATGCAGTACGTCCAAGACCTTGGCGCCAAGGTCTGTTTCGCTTCTGTTGCTCACCCGAGGAGCAACGGTCAAGCGGAGAGGGCAAATGCTGAAGTGCTGCGCGGACTCAAGACAAGGACCTTTGACAGGCTGCGCAAGTGCGGAAAGAATTGGATAGAGGAGCTCCCGGCGGCTCTTTGGTCAATCAGAACGACACCAAGTCGAGCCACCGGACAGACACCTTTTGCTCTAGTTTATGGAGCAGAGGCAGTTCTCCCCACGGAACTCGTATACGGATCTCCTCGAGTACTCGCTTATGATGAGCTCGAGCAAGAGCAACTGCGGCAAGATGACGCATTGCTCCTTGAGGAGGGACGTCTCCAGGCTGCTGTACGAGCTGCTCGATACCAGCAAGCTTTGCGCCGCTACCATAGCCGCAAAGTCAAGGCCAGGAGTCTCGAGGAAGGCGACCTTGTTCTTCGGCGTGTTCAGTCCGCCAAGAATTCCAACAAGTTGACGCCGAAGTGGGAAGGCCCTTATCGGGTGAGACAAGTTACGAGGCCCGGCGCTGTCCGCCTCGAGACCGAAGAAGGCTTACCGGTGAGCAACTCCTGGAACATAGAGCATCTTCGCAAATTTCACCCCTAAGGCGCGGTTGCCGTGATCCGTTCCGGCAACCACCTTTTGTACAAGCTTTGCCGCTGTTGCATGTAACCCTTTGTACAAAGCCGGGCGCAGACCCCGTGCATCAGTAAAGCTTTCGTGTTTTTCGCATCGATTGCCTTTTGCATGCTTCTCTTTGCTATTTGCATGTTCTGTTTGGCATTTGATGTAACACTCAGATATACGGTAAGCACTATTATGCCGAAAGACCAGATACTTGTTTCCCTCTCCCTTTTTCTTTCCTCTTAAACAGAAGGAACGGTCCTCGCGCACAAGTTTGCCGGGGGGGAAGGAGGTGGAGGAAGAACCAAGTGCTGTTCAAGAAAGAGAAGCCTTACCGGGAAGCAAGCAATATGAGCAAGCAGCATATGAAAGATAAGTTGTTAGAATTTGACCAGCTCAAATTTTAAATTTTTGGTTGTCTTCCTTGAACGATCACACTTTGTATGGAAAACCTGTGCGCGGAGGAACCTACCCGTAGCTTGCCGCACCCTTATCTTGTTTTCGAGTTCACTCAACGATTTAAGTGAGCTGCGACAAGTGTCGCGCCCTTGCCTCGTTTCCGAGTACGCTCAGCAAGCTAAGTGCGTCGCGACTAGCTGCGGCAAGGTTGCTTGCCGGCGAAGACCTTGGCCAGCAGGCTGCTCATAGTCCAGCACTCAGCGCTCGCGGCAAGGGCCCCTTGCCGGCAAGCTCCCCGAGAGCGTAGGGTAAAAAACATACAAAGTCAAAGATTGAAACAAGGAAGATAACATTGCACTGATTGATCGAAGTAAAGCAAATATCTTACAGAGGATAGTTTGTCGCGATGGACTAATGAGTTCATAGTATGATGTGCAGCAACAAAAAGATAAAGATAAATGGGGCCCTAGTCTACGCGGTCGCCTTCCTTCCTGCCAAGCTTTGCCACCTTGGCGATGATGTGGCCGACCTGCTCCTTCAGGGCCTCCGTGTCTGCATCTGCCGGCAGGGTGCGAAGAACGTTCGTGAGGTTGATTCCCGGGTTGCGGTACACGATCTTCGTCAAGACCCGCTCCAGAGTTCCCGCGCAGAGCCGGCGCGACTCCTCGGCCAGCTGCGCGGGGATGCGGTTCCGGAGACCTGCAAGAGCTGGAGCGACGCCTCTGAAGAAGAGGCTGAGCTTGGCGCTGTGCGGGAGATCTGGATCCGGCGAGTAGATAAGGTGTTCAACCTTCAGCGCTAGCAGCTCTTGATCAATATTGGACGCAGAAGAAACCAGCTCTTCGGTCCACACTTCGATAGTCTGCCGGAAAAGCTCGGATGCCTTGTTGACGCTCTCCATCAAGGTTCGCTCCTTGCGGAGCTCATCCTTCAACTTGGTCTCTTGAGCCCGGGCAGCATCGAGCGATTCCTTCAGGGTGGTGACCTTCAGCTCCAGGTCCTCAATGGAGTCCTTGGCGGCCTTCAGCTCGTCACCCCTCTTGGATAAACTCACCTGAAGCTCTGAGTTTGTGTGAGCATCCTTCTCGCGCTCCAGAATGAGCGCGGCGACCTTCTCGGCGCTCACCTTCATCGCCTTCTCCAGTTGTTCGACCTTGGCGGCGAGCTCTTTCTTGGCGTCCTCCGCGGCAACCGCGGCGGCCTTCGCCTCCTTCAGCTCCCCGCCAAGGACGGCCTCGCGAGCGGCAAGGTCTTCTTCATGGGAGTCCAGCTCAACCTTCCGCCGCGCGAGCTCTCCCTCTCGCCGGGACATCTCCACCCCGGCGAGGCGCTGCTGTTCATCGGCTTCAGCCTTCTCGAGCACCCACTCTTGGTACTCGCCGGCGAGACGCTCACGCTCCTCCGCCACCTGGCGGAGGGCAGCCTGATTGGCGGCGCTGAGCTCCGCCGCACGCTTCTCCATCTCTGCCGCAGCCTTGGCGGCAAGAGCCTCCCGGGAAGCGAGCTTTGCTTGCCTGGCCCGGTAAAGGGCCAGGAGCTGATGAAGCAATCGCTCCTCCTCGGGCCCCTCACCTCCACCGGGCGCCTGGACGATCTTCAGGCCTGCGGAGGCGAGGACCTCTCCGTCGAACGCCTCGCCCTCCGCAGGAGCTCGCGACGAAGACCCCCACGGCATCTGAATGAAGACGCCATTGGGGGCCTCGAGATAGAACCTCTGCTCTTCGCCGGCGGAGGGACCGGTGGCCGGTGCAGCATCAGATGCTCCCGCCGCCTCCGGGTCGGCGGTGCGGCCACCGTCCCCCTCCCCGGCCGCTGCGTCCGCAGCCGGAGCAGTTTCTTGCGCGGCCGGCTCGGCGGCCTCGGTTACCTCCTCGACGACTGGAGCGTCGCCGCCGCCGCCCTGCGCGTCCTCCTCCTCGAGGACAATTACCTCCGTCTCCATGGGCGCAGGAGGAGGAAGATCTAGAAAGAAGAAGAAGAGAAAGGAATTCAAGACTCAAGCAAATATCCAAAAAAGAGACAAGCCAAGAAGGTAAGTTACAAAGATTACCTTGGCGGACGTCCTCAGCGGCGGGCTCCCTCGCTGGGGAGCTCGGCCTCGTCGGAGTAGTCGCCCTCGCCGGGGAACTTGGCCTTGGCGGGGTGGCCGCCCTTGCCGGGCTTCTCGTCCTTGGCGGGGTACTCTGCCTTGGCGGGGTACCCGCCCTTGACGGAACACTCTCCCTTGCCGGAGAGTTCTGCCTTGGCGGGGATGGCGGGGCCTGCGGCTCCTCAGCTGTGGCCTCCGGGCGCTCTTCCCGCTGCGGCTCCTCCTCTGCGCGAAACAAGACAAGAAAAGTCAAGACACGAAGACAAAATCAAAGCCTCAGGCGTACCCCGACAAGCGAAAAGAGAATCCCAGACTTACGCTGGGGGCTGCGCTGCGGGCTGCGCTGGGGGCTGCTCATCGGAGCAGCGCTCGAGTCCGGCAGGCTCGGCTCCGGCACACCCTCTGTTGCCGCTGCCGCTGAGCCTTCCGCGACCTCGGCCTCGGGCGCCTTGGCCTTCTTCGCTGCGCGGTGGGCCAGGGTCCTGAAATCAAAACAGTAAACAGAATCAGCATCAACAGAAGTTCAAGACAAAAATCAAGAAGATGTAGAATCTCGGATCCTTACTCCTGGTCCTCCTCGTCGTCCTCGCTCAGGGCGGAGAAGTCATACTCCACCGTGGGCGCGTCGACGCGAGGAGCGGGAGGTGAAGACTCCCTCGCGCGCTTGGTGTTCACCGGGGCTGGGGACTGCGAAGACCCAGCCCCTGTGGCTGCCGGCGCCCGAGGAGCGGGCGGAGCCGTTGCTCCGCTCCGAGAAGACCCCTGCCGGCTCGCTGCCGGCCTGCGGGGCGCCTCCGTCGTGGTCCGCGCACGGGCCGCCTCCGCTGCGGCTGGTGCGCCGGACGGCCTTGGCGCGGCTTGACTCCCCCGTGGAGCCGCCCGCCGAGGTGGCTGTTGCCGGGGCGCCTGCGCCCTCTCCCCCGTCGCCGCCTTGCGGAGGCGCTTTGCCGGGGACTGCTTCGGGCTTGCCGGGGGCGGGGAGCTCTCCGACGAGGAGAGGTCGTCGGCGTATAACTCCGTGGATCCGCCGAAGTCTTCGGCCTCCCCCTCCTCCTCCTCCTCTGCCCCGGCCGGCTCGCTGGGCCCAGCGTCCAGCACTGCGGCCCTCTTTCCCTTGGCGCCTCCGCCCCTCGCGGCGCCTCTGCTCCCTCCGGCGGTGCCCTCCATTGCCGCGGCCTCCGTCGCGATCCCATGGATCCCGGAGTGCCTCAACGAGGGGACCCCGGCGAGCGCGTCGGGTGGGAGGTTCAACAACCGGCGGATCTCCGCCTCCTCCGCCTGGGTGGACGCCTCCTCGGCCTCCGCCTCCTCCGGCGAGAACCCGAAGACTCCTGCCGCCGCGGCTGCGGCGGCCTCCTCAGCCCGAGAAGCAATATAGGCGATTTCCTGGTCGGTGGTGTCCCGCGTGTGCAGCTTGAGGTCCTCCTTGTTACTCGCCACTTCGGTGAGGTTGTCGTAGAAGTTGAGGACGTCGATGGGTTTCGGGGCGATCCACGAGCGGTCCAAGCCATGCGAGTCGCACATCGGCATCATGGCAAGGATCCGGTCCCTCGCGGCGTTGTTGCAGAGCGGCACCACTTCCCGGGGAGTCCTGAACCACTCAGGGTGCGTCGGGTCATACTTAAAAAGTTCCCGTACCATCCCGCGTAGCTCCAGAGTGGTGAAGTTGAAATTAAGCCCGGGGCGCAGCCTCATGATATCTGCCGGGCCGCCGTACTCCCATGCCGGCCTCTTCCGGTCTTGGAGAGGCGCGATGCGCCGGCGGAGGAAATCTGCGCCCACCTCGGCAACCGACAGCCGGGCCATCCGAAGACGGAGAATCCGGACGAGAGCGATGTCGAGCTTGACGTCGTCGGAGTCTAGATCACTCCAATCTCTACCGCGCACAATGGGCGTCGTGCGCGGCGCAGTAAAGGCTTGCGGCTGGTCTTCTACAATCCAGCACCACTCCGCTCGCCATTCCTCCCACTTGCCGTGGAGCTCCCCCGGCAAGTACGCCCCTTTCTTGTTGAGACGGAAGATCCAAGAAATTCCTCCGGAGAGGGGGGCATCGGCCTCGGCTCTAGGAGTGAAGAAGTGTCTAAAGAGGGCTACATTGGGGTGGACTCCTATGAAGTTTTCGCACATATGTGCGAAAACAGCCATGGTGAGAATGGCGTTGGGGGTGAAGTCAAGCAGATGGAAGCCATATGTGTTCATGATATCACAGAAGAAGTTCGAAAAAGGAGGACAGAGGCCACAATGGAAAAAGGCAGCAAAGAAGTGATACCCGCCGGGATAGTTGTCCTTGGCGACGGCCGGGTATGCTCGCGTGCGGGGATGCGCATCGGTTCCTTTGGACCAGAACAAGTAGTACTTGTTCCAGAGTTCCTGCACGCCGAGCTTCGGCGGGAAGACGACGTGCCGCTTCCGGTAAGCGATGAGCTTGGCCGCTTGCTCGGATTTCTCCTTCTTGGTTTTCTCCGCCTTCGCCTTGTCGGTCTTTGGGGCCATGGCGGACGCGGCGGGAGGAAGGGGACGAAGAGCTCGGCGGCGGCGGAGGTGTGGAGGCGGAGCGCAAGAAGGAATCTTTTGCAGGTGGAAGACGACGTAATGAGAGCGCAGGGAGGGGAACCGCGCCTACTACCTCTGCTTTTATGGGGGAGTGGGGGGCGTTTCGCCCTTTCCATTAAGAGATCGTGGGCACGTCCCATCCCACGGCGCCGCAATCGACGCGTGCCGTTACCGTGGGGTGCGGCGGATATGGAAGTGGATTCGGCGCGCCGCGGGCCGCGGGTGCCCGTGCACTGTTTTGGGCCTGGCCCAACAGCGCTCGGCACCGTGTGTGGCCCAGGCCCGGGGGCTCCTGTCGGTGTACTAAGGTAGGGGTGCCTCAGTACCCCAACTTGTGCACGGGCAGTTGCAGCTTCCCGCGGCAAGGTTTACTGCGGGCTCGCCGGAGACCTTCCTGCTCCTTATTAAACCATTCAAAAACAAAGTATACAAGACATAAGACCGAGACCCCGGCAAGAGGAGCTTGCCGGGAAGGCCGTTCCAGGCTCAAGACTGTTCCACTAACACAAGACCCTGGCAAGAGGAGCTTGCCAGGAAGACTAGAAGACATCGCCTCGGCGCTATGCGCGCCCCGGCAAGGGGCCCGGGGAGCGGCAAGTTCCCGGGCCCGGCAAGATCAAGGCCCCGGCAAGGTGCTTGCCGGGAAGGTTGCGCTGTGTGCCCGCGCTCCAGCTCATCGGCCCACGCGTCGCTCTGGGGCCTATCCAGGGACGCGTGGCGGATGGCTGTGCAGCCTGGGGTACACGGTGGCACTCCACGGCGATAAATCCGTCGCCGTGGCGGACGGAGACGCTAAGGCGGGAGCTTTTGGGGTCGACGGCGACGGGCATTAAATGCCCTTGTCCCCCACTGTTAAAGTAGGTATAGACCACTGTTTTGTACTGTAGCTCCACTGTTCCCGCACTGTTACAACTACAGATGTCGGGGGAAACTGTCCGCCACGAACACCTATGGGACCGGAGCCCCTTGTCTGTGCGGTACGAGGGCGGAGGGAGCACAAAGAGCAGATCGAAGCAAACACGCGGGCAGTTTTACCCAGGTTCGGGCCGCACGGATGCGTAAAACCCTACTCCTGCTTGGTTGTGTATTGAGTTGAGCGCTTGGGAGCTTGAAGAAGCAGTTACACCGTGCGTGAGAGTAATCTAGGTTTCGAACCCCCTCCACGTTGTGCATGGGCCTCCTTTTATAGTGCAAGGGGTCACCGACAGGTGTCAACGTAGGAGAAAGGGGTAAAAATGTAAAAGAGGTGGTAGTTGTAACAGTGTGGGAACAGTGGAGCTACAGTACAGAACAGTGGTCTATACCTACTTTAACAGTGGGGGACAAGGGCATTTAATGCCCGTCGCCGTCGACCCCAAAAGCTCCCGCCTTAGCGTCTCCGTCCGCCACGGCGACGGATTTATCGCCGTGGAGTGCCACCGTGTACCCCAGGCTGCACAGCCATCCGCCACGCGTCCCTGGATAGGCCCCAGAGCGACGCGTGGGCCGATGAGCTGGAGCGCGGGCACACAGCGCAACCTTCCCGGCAAGCACCTTGCCGGGGCCTTGATCTTGCCGGGCCCGGGAACTTGCCGCTCCCCGGGCCCCTTGCCGGGGCGCGCATAGCGCCGAGGCGATGTCTTCTAGTCTTCCTGGCAAGCTCCTCTTGCCAGGGTCTTGTGTTAGTGGAACAGTCTTGAGCCTGGAACGGCCTTCCCGGCAAGCTCCTCTTGCCGGGGTCTCGGTCTTATGTCTTGTATACTTTGTTTTTGAATGGTTTAATAAGGAGCAGGAAGGTCTCCGCCGAGCCCGCAGTAAACCTTGCCGCGGGAAGCTGCAACTGCCCGTGCACAAGTTGGGGTACTGAGGCACCCCTACCTTAGTACACCGACAGGAGCCCCCGGGCCTGGGCCACACACGGTGCCGAGCGCTGTTGGGCCAGGCCCAAAACAGTGCACGGGCACCCGCGGCCCGCGGCGCGCCGAATCCACTTCCATATCCGCCGCACCCCACGGTAACGGCACGCGTCGATCGCGGCGCCGTGGGATGGGACGTGCCCACGATCTCTTAATGGAAAGGGCGAAACGCCCCCCACTCCCCCATAAAAGCAGAGGTAGTAGGCGCGGTTCCCCTCCCTGCGCTCTCATTACGTCGTCTTCCACCTGCAAAAGATTCCTTCTTGCGCTCCGCCTCCACACCTCCGCCGCCGCCGAGCTCTTCGTCCCCTTCCTCCCGCCGCGTCCGCCATGGCCCCAAAGACCGACAAGGCGAAGGCGGAGAAATCCAAGAAGGAGAAATCCGAGCAAGCGGCCAAGCTCATCGCTTACCGGAAGCGGCACGTCGTCTTCCCGCCGAAGCTCGGCGTGCAGGAACTCTGGAACAAGTACTACTTGTTCTGGTCCAAAGGAACCGATGCGCATCCCCGCACGCGAGCATACCCGGCCGTCGCCAAGGACAACTATCCCGGCGGGTATCACTTCTTCGCTGCCTTTTTCCATTGTGGTCTCTGTCCTCCTTTTTCGAACTTCTTCTGTGATATCATGAACACATACGGCTTCCATCTGCTTGATTTCACCCCCAACGCCATTCTCACCATGGCCGTTTTCGCACATATGTGCGAAAACTTCATAGGAGTCCACCCCAACGTAGCCCTCTTTAGACACTTCTTCACTCCTAGAGCTGAGGCCGATGCCCCCCTCTCCGGAGGAATTTCTTGGGTCTTCCGTCTCAATAAGAAAGGGGCGTACTTGCCGGGGGAGCTCCGCGGCAAGTGGGAGGAATGGCGAGCGGAGTGGTGCTGGATTGTAGAAGACCAGCCGCAAGCCTTCACTGCGCCGTGCACGACGCCTATTGTGCGCGGCAGAGATTGGAGTGATCTAGACTCCGACGACGTCAAGCTCGACATCGCCCTCGTCCGGATTCTCCGTCTTCGGATGGCCCGGCTGTCGGTTGCCGAGGTGGGCGCAGATTTCCTCCGCCGGCGCATCGCCCCTCTCCAAGACCGGAAGAGGCCGGCATGGGAGTACGGCGGCCCGGCAGATATCATGAGGCTGCGCCCCGGGCTTAATTTCAACTTCACCACTCTGGAGCTGCGCGGGATGGTACGGGAACTTTTTAAGTATGACCCGACGCACCCTGAGTGGTTCAGGACTCCCCGGGAAGTGGTGCCGCTCTGCAACAACGCCGCGAGGGACCGGATCCTTGCCATGATGCCCATGTGCGACTCGCATGGCTTGGACCGCTCGTGGATCGCCCCGAAGCCCATCGACGTCCTCAACTTCTACGACAACCTCACCGAGGTGGCGAGTAATAAGGAGGACCTCAAGCTGCATACGCGGGACACCACCGACCAGGAAATCGCCTACATAGCTTCTCGGGCTGAGGAGGCCGCCGCAGCCGCGGCGGCAGGAGTCTTCGGGTTCTCGCCGGAGGAGGCGGAGGCCGAGGAGGCGTCCACCCAGGCGGAGGAGGCGGAGATCCGCCGGTTGTTGAACCTCCCACCCGACGCGCTCGCCGGGGTCCCCTCGTTGAGGCACTCCGGGATCCATGGGATCGCGACGGAGGCCGCGGCAATGGAGGGCACCGCCGGAGGGAGCAGAGGCGCCGCGAGGGGCGGAGGCGCCAAGGGAAAGAGGGCCGCAGTGCTGGACGCTGGGCCCAGCGAGCCGGCCGGGGCAGAGGAGGAGGAGGAGGGGGAGGCCGAAGACTCCGGCGGATCCACGGAGTTATACGCCGACGACCTCTCCTCGTCGGAGAGCTCCCCGCCCCCGGCAAGCCCGAAGCAGTCCCCGGCAAAGCGCCTCCGCAAGGCGGCGACGGGGGAGAGGGCGCAGGCGCCCCGGCAACAGCCACCTCGGCGGGCGGCTCCACGGGGGAGTCAAGCCGCGCCAAGGCCGTCCGGCGCACCAGCCGCAGCGGAGGCGGCCCGTGCGCGGACCACGACGGAGGCGCCCCGCAGGCCGGCAGCGAGCCGGCAGGGGTCTTCTCGGAGCGGAGCAACGGCTCCGCCCGCTCCTCGGGCGCCGGCGGCCACAGGGGCTGGGTCTTCGCACTACAATGGAATACTCGGCCGTCCCGCCCTTGCCAAGTTCATGGCAGCTTCCGACTATGCTTACAACGTGCTGAAGATGCCGGGGCCGATAAGCGTCATCACTGTCCACAGCGACAAGAAGGATGCGCTTATTTGCGCCGACAAGATTTACCGGGATGCGGCAGCTGCGGCCGAGAAGGATACTCTTACCGCTGAAGCTCCCGGGGGGAAGAAGACGAAGACCAAGCCCGGCAAGTGCTCTGGGGCCCACTCCGGCAACCGCACCTCTTCGGAGTGCTGCGCTGCCGTCGAGGACGTTCCATCGAGCTCCACCGGCAAGAGCAAGAAAGGAATGGCTGCTCCTCCGGCAACCAAGAAAGTGTCCGCGAAGGAGGATGGCACTGGTGGTACCTTCACCATCAGTGCCACCCTTGACAGCAAATAGGAAAGCGCGCTCGTCGCCTTCCTGCGGGCGAATGTCGATGTGTTTGCTTGGCATCCATCTGACATCCCCGGTGTTCCCAGGAAGGTGATTGAGCACAAGCTTGCTGTCTGTCCTCATGCGCGGCCCATCAAGCAGAAAGTGAGGAAGCAAGCCGTGGAGCGCCAAGAGTTCATCAATGAGGAGATCAAGAAACTAGAGGCAGCAGGTCTAGTTAGAGGTGTGATCCATCCGACATGGTTGGCAAACCCAGTCGTCGTGCGCAAAGCCAACGGGAAGTGGAGACTGTGTATAGACTTCACCGATGTCAATAAAGCATGTCCCAAGGATCCCTTCCCTTTGCCGCGCATTGACCAGATCGTTGACTCCACCGCCGGATGTGAGCTACTCTGTTTTCTCGATGCATACTCAGGCTATCATCAGATTTTCATGGCCAAGGAAGATGAAGAGAAGACTGCGTTTATCACTCCATGTGGCACTTATTGCTTTATCCGCATGCCATTTGGATTGAAGAATGCAGGCTCAACCTTTGCAAGGGTAGTGTACACTGCTTTTGAGCCACAGATCCACAGAAACGTAGAAGCTTACATGGATGACATCGTGGTGAAGAGCAAAAGCAAGGAAACCCTGATTCAAGACTTGGAAGAAACGTTTCAGAACCTGCGCAAGATACAGCTCAAGTTGAACCCCGAGAAGTGCGTCTTTGGAGTCCCCTCCGGCAAGCTTCTCGGGTTCTTTGTATCACAGAGGGGGATTGAAGCCAACCCCGACAAGATCAAAGCCATTGAGCAGATAGAGGCCCCGAAGCGCGTCAAGGATGTCAGAAGGCTTGCAGGTTGTGTTGCTGCCCTCAGTAGGTTCATTTCAAAATCCGCAGAACGCGCCCTACCTTTCTTCAAAATCTTGAAGAAGGCAGGTCCCATGAAGTGGACTCCGGAAGCGGAGGCAGCGTTGCAGGATTTGAAACGGTACCTGTCCTCCACTCCTACACTTGTCGCACCTAGACCACAGGAAAAGTTGTTGCTATACTTAGCGGCAACCAACCAGGTGGTTAGTGCTGCGTTAGTGGCGGAGAGGGAGTCCGACGAGGAGTCAGCATCACCGGCGAGCGAATCTAGCGACAAGCAGGGGGCCGTCCCGACGAGCTCTGGCCCCGATAAGGAAGACTCTGCGCAGGAACAAGGAGAGGTGCGGAAGAAGATGGTGCAGCGCCCAGTGTATTTTGTGAGTTCCCTTCTCCAGGGGGCTAGATCAAGATACTCTGGTGTGCAAAAGTTGCTTTTCGGCCTCCTCATGGCCTCAAGAAAGCTGCGCCACTACTTCCAAGCCCATGAGATAACAGTGGTCACTCGCTTTCCGTTGAAGAGGATATTGCACAATCCAGAGGCAACAGGCAGGATCGTCGAGTGGGCACTGGAGCTGTCAAGCTTTGGACTCAAGTTTGAAAGTACTTCAACCATACAGAGCCGAGCCTTGGCAGAATTCATTGCCGAATGGACCCCAACACCAGAAGATGAAGTTCAAGAAACAAGCGCACCCGTGCAAGAAGCGACAAGTGAATGGGTAATGTATTTTGACGGTGCCTTCTCGCTGCAAGGCGCCGGTGCCGGCGTGGTACTCATCGCGCCCACCGGAGAGCACCTCAAATATGTTATCCAGATGCACTTTCCCAGGGAGCAAGCGACTAACAACACTGCAGAATATGAAGGCTTGCTTGCCGGCCTCAGGATTGCGGCCGAACTTGGGATCAGAAAGCTGATTGTGCGGGGTGATTCTCAGTTGGTGGTCCGACAAGTTAACAAGAGCTATCAGAGCCCTTTGATGGAAGCTTATGTCGATGAAGTGAGAAAGCTTGAAGAGCACTTTGAAGGTTTGCAGATGGAGCACGTCCCGAGAGCTCAAAATGAGATTGCAGATGGCCTTTCAAAGTGCGCCGCGATGAAGTTACCTGTGGAACCAGGGACCTTTTTGCTCAAGCTGACTCAGCCATCAGTTACACCATCAATTGGGCAGTCCAAGAAGAGAAAGTTGGTCTCCGGCGACTACTTACCGGCGGATCTCCCTGAACCCGCCGCCAAAGTTCACAAGATCAACAACAACGCTGAGGAACAGTTTGCTCCTGCAAGCCCTCAGGCTTGTGCAGTTGAAGCAAGTGTTCCCGACAAGCCTCGCCCCGGCGAGCTTGCCGGGGGACCATCAGCTCCGGCAGGATCTCGCCGACTGTGTGGCCCTCACCCGCGAGGGCCAGCTCCGACAGGATCAGAGGTCTTTGCCGTACAAGCTGAGGCTCCCGCAGCGGCCCTCGAACCTTTAGTCCTTGCCGTCGAGCCTCGGGCTCCGGCATGGGCGCAGCAGATCGTCCGTTTTCTGCAAACTGGAGAACTTCCCGACGACCCTCAAGAGATAGAGAAGATAACCAGGCAGTCAAGTATGTATCAGTTCGTGGATAACGAGCTATACAGAAGAAGACTCAACGGTGTCAGATTGAAGTGTATCTCCAGAGAAGATGGACAGAAGCTGTTGGCAGAAATACACGGAGGCATATGCGGCCACCACATTGGCGCAAGGGCGCTTGCCGGGAAAGCTTTCCGGCAAGGGTTCTTTTGGCAAGAAGCCCTCCAAGATGCAACTGCACTAGTAACCAAGTGTGAAGCGTGCCAGTTTCATGCAAGGCAAATTCATCAGCCAGCTCAAGCTCTCCAAACAATCCCCTTATCATGGCCCTTCTCGGTCTGGGGGCTCGACATCCTCGGCCCTTTCCCTCGAGCTGTCGGGGGCTTTGAGTACTTGTACGTTGCAATCGACAAGTTCACAAAGTGGCCAGAAGTGGAGCCAGTGAGAAAGGTGACAGCACAGTCAGCAGTCAGATTCTTCAGGTCGATTGTTTGCCGTTTCGGGATCCCTAACAGGATCATCACCGACAACGGTACGCAATTCACTAGTCGCACCTTCATGCAGTACGTCCAAGACCTTGGCGCCAAGGTCTGTTTCGCTTCTGTTGCTCACCCGAGGAGCAACGGTCAAGCGGAGAGGGCAAATGCTGAAGTGCTGCGCGGACTCAAGACAAGGACCTTTGACAGGCTGCGCAAGTGCGGAAAGAATTGGATAGAGGAGCTCCCGGCGGCTCTTTGGTCAATCAGAACGACACCAAGTCGAGCCACCGGACAGACACCTTTTGCTCTAGTTTATGGAGCAGAGGCAGTTCTCCCCACGGAACTCGTATACGGATCTCCTCGAGTACTCGCTTATGATGAGCTCGAGCAAGAGCAACTGCGGCAAGATGACGCATTGCTCCTTGAGGAGGGACGTCTCCAGGCTGCTGTACGAGCTGCTCGATACCAGCAAGCTTTGCGCCGCTACCATAGCCGCAAAGTCAAGGCCAGGAGTCTCGAGGAAGGCGACCTTGTTCTTCGGCGTGTTCAGTCTGCCAAGAATTCCAACAAGTTGACGCCGAAGTGGGAAGGCCCTTATCGGGTGAGACAAGTTACGAGGCCCGGCGCTGTCCGCCTCGAGACCGAAGAAGGCTTACCGGTGAGCAACTCCTGGAACATAGAGCATCTTCGCAAATTTCACCCCTAAGGCGCGGTTGCCGTGATCCGTTCCGGCAACCACCTTTTGTACAAGCTTTGCCGCTGTTGCATGTAACCCTTTGTACAAAGCCGGGCGCAGACCCCGTGCATCAGTAAAGCTTTCGTGTTTTTCGCATCGATTGCCTTTTGCATGCTTCTCTTTGCTATTTGCATGTTCTGTTTGGCATTTGATGTAACACTCAGATATACGGTAAGCACTATTATGCCGAAAGACCAGATACTTGTTTCCTTCTCCCTTTTTCTTTCCTCTTAAACAGAAGGAACGGTCCTCGCGCACAAGTTTGCCGGGGGGGAAGGAGGTGGAGGAAGAACCAAGTGCTGTTCAAGAAAGAGAAGCCTTACCGGGAAGCAAGCAATATGAGCAAGCAGCATATGAAAGATAAGTTGTTAGAATTTGACCAGCTCAAATTTTAAATTTTTGGTTGTCTTCCTTGAACGATCACACTTTGTATGGAAAACCTGTGCGCGGAGGAACCTACCCGTAGCTTGCCGCACCCTTATCTTGTTTTCGAGTTCACTCAACGATTTAAGTGAGCTGCGACAAGTGTCGCGCCCTTGCCTCGTTTCCGAGTACGCTCAGCAAGCTAAGTGCGTCGCGACTAGCTGCGGCAAGGTTGCTTGCCGGCGAAGACCTTGGCCAGCAGGCTGCTCAGAGTCCAGCACTCAGCGCTCGCGGCAAGGGCCCCCTTGCCGGCAAGCTCCCCGAGAGCGTAGGGTGAAAAACATACAAAGTCAAAGATTGAAACAAGGAAGATAACATTGCACTGATTGATCGAAGTAAAGCAAATATCTTACAGAGGATAGTTTGTCGCGATGGACTAATGAGTTCATAGTATGATGTGCAGCAACAAAAAGATAAAGATAAATGGGGCCCTAGTCTACGCGGTCGCCTTCCTTCCTGCCAAGCTTTGCCACCTTGGCGATGATGTGGCCGACCTGCTCCTTCAGGGCCTCCGTGTCTGCATCTGCCGGCAGGGTGCGAAGAACGTTCGTGAGGTTGATTCCCGGGTTGCGGTACACGATCTTCGTCAAGACCCGCTCCAGAGTTCCCGCGCAGAGCCGGCGCGACTCCTCGGCCAGCTGCGCGGGGATGCGGTTCCGGAGACCTGCAAGAGCTGGAGCGACGCCTCTGAAGAAGAGGCTGAGCTTGGCGCTGTGCGGGAGATCTGGATCCGGCGAGTAGATAAGGTGTTCAACCTTCAGCGCTAGCAGCTCTTGATCAATATTGGACGCAGAAGAAACCAGCTCTTCGGTCCACACTTCGATAGTCTGCCGGAAAAGCTCGGATGCCTTGTTGACGCTCTCCATCAAGGTTCGCTCCTTGCGGAGCTCATCCTTCAACTTGGTCTCTTGAGCCCGGGCAGCATCGAGCGATTCCTTCACGGTGGTGACCTTCAGCTCCAGGTCCTCAATGGAGTCCTTGGCGGCCTTCAGCTCGTCACCCCTCTTGGATAAACTCACCTCAAGCTCTGAGTTTGTGTGAGCATCCTTCTCGCGCTCCAGAATGAGCGCGGCGACCTTCTCGGCGCTCACCTTCATCGCCTTCTCCAGTTGTTCGACCTTGGCGGCGAGCTCTTTCTTGGCGTCCTCCGCGGCGGCCTTCGCCTCCTTCAGCTCCCCGCCAAGGACGGCCTCGCGAGCGGCAAGGTCTTCTTCATGGGAGTCCAGCTCAACCTTCCGCTGCGCGAGCTCTCCCTCTCGCCGGGACATCTCCACCCCGGCGAGGCGCTGCTGTTCATCGGCTTCAGCCTTCTCGAGCACCCACTCTTGGTACTCGCCGGCGAGACGCTCACGCTCCTCCGCCACCTGGCGGAGGGCAGCCTGATTGGCGGCGCTGAGCTCCGCCGCACGCTTCTCCATCTCTGCCGCAGCCTTGGCGGCAAGAGCCTCCCGGGAAGCGAGCTTTGCTTGCCTGGCCCGGTAAAGGGCCAGGAGCTGATGAAGCAATCGCTCCTCCTCGGGCCCCTCACCTCCACCGGGCGCCTGGACGATCTTCAGGCCTGCGGAGGCGAGGACCTCTCCGTCGAACGCCTCGCCCTCCGCAGGAGCTCGCGACGAAGACCCCCACGGCATCTGAATGAAGACGCCATTGGGGGCCTCGAGATAGAACCTCTGCTCTTCGCCGGCGGAGGGACCGGTGGCCGGTGCAGCATCAGATGCTCCCGCCGCCTCCGGGTCGGCGGTGCGGCCACCGTCCCCCTCCCCGGCCGCTGCGTCCGCAGCCGGAGCAGTTTCTTGCGCGGCCGGCTCGGCGGCCTCGGTTACCTCCTCGACGACTGGAGCGTCGCCGCCGCCGCCCTGCGCGTCCTCCTCCTCGAGGACAATTACCTCCGTCTCCATGGGCGCAGGAGGAGGAAGATCTAGAAAGAAGAAGAAGAGAAAGGAATTCAAGACTCAAGCAAATATCCAAAAAAGAGACAAGCCAAGAAGGTAAGTTACAAAGATTACCTTGGCGGACGTCCTCAGCGGCGGGCTCCCTCGCTGGGGAGCTCGGCCTCGTCGGAGTAGTCGCCCTCGCCGGGGAACTTGGCCTTGGCGGGGTGGCCGCCCTTGCCGGGCTTCTCGTCCTTGGCGGGGTACTCTGCCTTGGCGGGGTACCCGCCCTTGACGGAACACTCTCCCTTGCCGGAGAGTTCTGCCTTGGCGGGGATGGCGGGGCCTGCGGCTCCTCAGCTGTGGCCTCCGGGCGCTCTTCCCGCTGCGGCTCCTCCTCTGCGCGAAACAAGACAAGAAAAGTCAAGACACGAAGACAAAATCAAAGCCTCAGGCGTACCCCGACAAGCGAAAAGAGAATCCCAGACTTACGCTGGGGGCTGCGCTGCGGGCTGCGCTGGGGGCTGCTCATCGGAGCAGCGCTCGAGTCCGGCAGGCTCGGCTCCGGCACACCCTCTGTTGCCGCTGCCGCTGAGCCTTCCGCGACCTCGGCCTCGGGCGCCTTGGCCTTCTTCGCTGCGCGGTGGGCCAGGGTCCTGAAATCAAAACAGTAAACAGAATCAGCATCAACAGAAGTTCAAGACAAAAATCAAGAAGATGTAGAATCTCGGATCCTTACTCCTGGTCCTCCTCGTCGTCCTCGCTCAGGGCGGAGAAGTCATACTCCACCGTGGGCGCGTCGACGCGAGGAGCGGGAGGTGAAGACTCCCTCGCGCGCTTGGTGTTCACCGGGGCTGGGGACTGCGAAGACCCAGCCCCTGTGGCCGCCGGCGCCCGAGGAGCGGGCGGAGCCGTTGCTCCGCTCCGAGAAGACCCCTGCCGGCTCGCTGCCGGCCTGCGGGGCGCCTCCGTCGTGGTCCGCGCACGGGCCGCCTCCGCTGCGGCTGGTGCGCTGGACGGCCTTGGCGCGGCTTGACTCCCCCGTGGAGCCGCCCGCCGAGGTGGCTGTTGCCGGGGCGCCTGCGCCCTCTCCCCCGTCGCCGCCTTGCGGAGGCGCTTTGCCGGGGACTGCTTCGGGCTTGCCGGGGGCGGGGAGCTCTCCGACGAGGAGAGGTCGTCGGCGTATAACTCCGTGGATCCGCCGGAGTCTTCGGCCTCCCCCTCCTCCTCCTCCTCTGCCCCGGCCGGCTCGCTGGGCCCAGCGTCCAGCACTGCGGCCCTCTTTCCCTTGGCGCCTCCGCCCCTCGCGGCGCCTCTGCTCCCTCCGGCGGTGCCCTCCATTGCCGCGGCCTCCGTCGCGATCCCATGGATCCCGGAGTGCCTCAACGAGGGGACCCCGGCGAGCGCGTCGGGTGGGAGGTTCAACAACCGGCGGATCTCCGCCTCCTCCGCCTGGGTGGACGCCTCCTCGGCCTCCGCCTCCTCCGGCGAGAACCCGAAGACTCCTGCCGCCGCGGCTGCGGCGGCCTCCTCAGCCCGAGAAGCAATATAGGCGATTTCCTGGTCGGTGGTGTCCCGCGTGTGCAGCTTGAGGTCCTCCTTGTTACTCGCCACCTCGGTGAGGTTGTCGTAGAAGTTGAGGACGTCGATGGGCTTCGGGGCGATCCACGAGCGGTCCAAGCCATGCGAGTCGCACATCGGCATCATGGCAAGGATCCGGTCCCTCGCGGCGTTGTTGCAGAGCGGCACCACTTCCCGGGGAGTCCTGAACCACTCAGGGTGCGTCGGGTCATACTTAAAAAGTTCCCGTACCATCCCGCGCAGCTCCAGAGTGGTGAAGTTGAAATTAAGCCCGGGGCGCAGCCTCATGATATCTGCCGGGCCGCCGTACTCCCATGCCGGCCTCTTCCGGTCTTGGAGAGGGGCGATGCGCCGGCGGAGGAAATCTGCGCCCACCTCGGCAACCGACAGCCGGGCCATCCGAAGACGGAGAATCCGGACGAGAGCGATGTCGAGCTTGACGTCGTCGGAGTCTAGATCACTCCAATCTCTGCCGCGCACAATGGGCGTCGTGCGCGGCGCAGTAAAGGCTTGCGGCTGGTCTTCTACAATCCAGCACCACTCCGCTCGCCATTCCTCCCACTTGCCGCGGAGCTCCCCCGGCAAGTACGCCCCTTTCTTGTTGAGACGGAAGATCCAAGAAATTCCTCCGGAGAGGGGGGCATCGGCCTCGGCTCTAGGAGTGAAGAAGTGTCTAAAGAGGGCTACATTGGGGTGGACTCCTATGAAGTTTTCGCACATATGTGCGAAAACAGCCATGGTGAGAATGGCGTTGGGGGTGAAGTCAAGCAGATGGAAGCCATATGTGTTCATGATATCACAGAAGAAGTTCGAAAAAGGAGGACAGAGGCCACAATGGAAAAAGGCAGCAAAGAAGTGATACCCGCCGGGATAGTTGTCCTTGGCGACGGCCGGGTATGCTCGCGTGCGGGGATGCGCATCGGTTCCTTTGGACCAGAACAAGTAGTACTTGTTCCAGAGTTCCTGCACGCCGAGCTTCGGCGGGAAGACGACGTGCCGCTTCCGGTAAGCGATGAGCTTGGCCGCTTGCTCGGATTTCTCCTTCTTGGTTTTCTCCGCCTTCGCCTTGTCGGTCTTTGGGGCCATGGCGGCCGCGGCGGGAGGAAGGGGACGAAGAGCTCGGCGGCGGCGGAGGTGTGGAGGCGGAGCGCAAGAAGGAATCTTTTGCAGGTGGAAGACGACGTAATGAGAGCGCAGGGAGGGGAACCGCGCCTACTACCTCTGCTTTTATGGGGGAGTGGGGGGCGTTTCGCCCTTTCCATTAAGAGATCGTGGGCACGTCCCATCCCACGGCGCCGCAATCGACGCGTGCCGTTACCGTGGGGTGCGGCGGATATGGAAGTGGACTCGGCGCGCCGCGGGCCGCGGGTGCCCGTGCACTGTTTTGGGCCTGGCCCAACAGCGCTCGGCACCGTGTGTGGCCCAGGCCCGGGGGCTCCTGTCGGTGTACTAAGGTAGGGGTGCCTCAGTACCCCAACTTGTGCACGGGCAGTTGCAGCTTCCCGCGGCAAGGTTTACTGCGGGCTCGCCGGAGACCTTCCTGCTCCTTATTAAACCATTCAAAAACAAAGTATACAAGACATAAGACCGAGACCCCGGCAAGAGGAGCTTGCCGGGAAGGCCGTACCAGGCTCAAGACTGTTCCACTAACACAGGACCCTGGCAAGAGGAGCTTGCCAGGAAGACTAGGAGACATCGCCTCGGCGCTATGCGCGCCCCGGCAAGGGGCCCGGGGAGCGGCAAGTTCCCGGGCCCGGCAAGATCAAGGCCCCGGCAAGGTGCTTGCCGGGAAGGCTGCGCTGTGTGCCCGCGCTCCAGCTCATCGGCCCACGCGTCGCCCTGGGGCCTATCCAGGGACGCGTGGCGGATGGCTGTGCAGCCTGGGGTACACGGTGGCACTCTACGGCGATAAATCCGTCGCCGTGGCGGACGGAGACGCTAAGGCGGGAGCTTTTGGGGTCGATGGCGACGGGCATTAAATGCCCTTGTCCCCCACTGTTAAAGTAGGTATAGACCACTGTTCTGTACTGTAGCTCTACTGTTCCCGCACTGTTACAACTACCATATCTTTTACTTTTTTACCCCTTTCTCCTACGTTGACACCTGTCGGTGACCCCTTGCACTATAAAAGGAGGCCCATGCACAACGTGGAGGGGGTTCGAAACCTAGATTACTCTCACGCACGGTGTAGCTGCTTCTTCAAGCTCCCGAGCGCCCAACTCAATACACAACCAAGCAGGAGTAGGGTTTTACGCATCCGTGCGGCCCGAACCTGGGTAAAACTGCCCGCGCGTCTGCTTCGATCTGCTCTTTGTGCTCCCTCCGCCCTCGTACCGCACAGACAAGGGGCTCCGGTCCCATAGGTGCTCGTGGCGGACAGTTTCCCCCGACA